>OW240915.1:19989779-20213572 GCA_933207985.1 Pelobates cultripes | reverse complement strand
TTGCGACCCAGGGGACTGGGATATAATTTGCACCACTATTACCGGTGCAAAGAGGATATTCTAGCAGCTCTGCGCAACTCTACACAACCACTTCTCTTTCATAATGACCCAATCAACGCATATCCAGATCTATCATGGCTCACTCTGCAAGCTAGACTATCTCTAAAACCCATCACAGAACAATTGAGGGTGAGAAACGTCAGATACAGATGGGTTTTCCATTTGCAAAGTTACGCATTTAAAGGAAAGCTACACAGCGTTCACACAATACAGCAGACTCTGGAACTTCCATTGACTCACTTTAGCGATTGGTATGGCCCAATTGCACCATATGGGATACCTCAACTCCCCCCAGCGTTGGCAACAGGAGACGAAGAAAAGACGCACAGATGCCATGGGAGGCACTTTAAACGCAGAGGCAAGGCCTCACAACACAGCAAGACGACAGTGAATCAATGGATGTCATTGCTCTGCTCGCAGACACAGCTGCATGGACACTGCCTCTCACATGCCGAGACTATTTGTGTGGACAGAACACGAGAAAGACATTGATGATGCAGAAGAACAACCACCACCGGATTCCATGATTTATATGTCACACTATGTTCGATTCCCGTCCATGCTACCACACACAACCTACTCGATACAAACTACCTACTACAGCAAGTTGTCCCACACTTCATGCTCATACAGAGCTCTGACCCGCACATACGGATTCTAGAAAATCACTTTCGGTTAGGTGCAGCATAAGGGATTGCAGAACGTGTTGCTAAATAATGCACAAACACGTTCTCAAAACAAGGGTCTGTATAAGTGATAAAAAATAAATTTAATTAAAATGTTTATATACATATGTGGGAATAGTTTATCGAGGGGTCTTACAGGGTCATAATTACTCCACGTAGTGGGGGCCTGTATTTTCACTATTACACTCTTTAGTACTGTAATACACCACCACTTTAGTAAACAATGGGGGACAAAGATTGACATTGCGTCTATAATAAACCCATGGTGGGACGATAGGTTTTCTTGACCTATCCTGCGGTATCGTATAGGTTCTCGATACCGAAAATTTTTCTACACACCTATCCTTGGTGCTCATTCATACACAGTTTCTTCCAAATTCACTGTATATAGTGATAGTTTAATATCTTTTGTTGCTGTGCTCCGCTAGGGGAGAAGAAAATGTAGGACACAATATTATCACTTTTGTGAACCTCTATCTAACCAACAAAGGCCAATGCAAAACCCTTAAAAAGTGTTTACATTTGGTAGAGCAATTTACTGAGGGTGTACTTATAATGGGGGGTGATTGTAATCTCTCCCTTGACTCGGCCCTAGACACCACTTCTGTAACACCCACTCGCCAAAACCCAGTGTGCAAACAATTCTTCCACCAACTAGCCCGCTTACAGCTTTATGATTTCTGGCGGATATGCCATCCCACTACAAAAGATTACTCCTACTACTCTCCAGCGACACACACATTTAAGGTTGGAAATGTTCTTTTTACCACACAGGTTTTTACACTTGGTTACATCCTGATCCTATGGCCCTATCTCATGGTCTGACCCCCTGTCTCTTGCCGTTCAAATACCTCCCTACCTTTGAAAAAGTTCCAATGGAAAAAATGACTTGTTATTAAATGACCAGACCATACCCACACAGCTTCAGAGTTCAAGCCAAAGCTACTTCAATGAAAACACCTCTCCTTCCATACAAAACATTCCTACCACTACACAGGTGGCAAATGCGGACGCCTTTTTACATTAGCTTTGAAACAAAGCAGACAGACATTTCTAGTCAAAATTAACCCAGATAAGGGACTGTCACACGCACTGCCAGATATTATGAAGGCTTTCCACAAATTCTATTCTGAACTATACAATGAGGGACTCACCTCCATCGACAACAGACATAGAACACTTCCTATCCACAAGGGTGCGTAATAAAATTACAATTAATATGTTGCAAACCCTAGACTGCTCACTGATGAAAGACGAATTTACCAAAGCTGTACACTCATTACCACTGAATAAAAGTCCAGGCCCAGATGGTTTTACAGCCAAATATTATAAAGCATTTGTGGAAACACTAGCTGATCCTTTTCTACAGACCTTTAACTCCCTCACAGACACCCTGATCTTACCGTCCTCTGCTCTTGAAGCCCACATAAAGTTACTACTGAAACCAGGGAAGGACCCCACCAGTTGTGGCAGTTACCGCCCGATTTCTTTAATTAATATAGACATCAAGATTTCACAAAAATACTTGCTAACCGTTTACGCCCTCTTTTGCAAAACCTAATACACTCAGACCAAGCAGGCTTCGTCCCAGAACGTGAAGCTAAACACAACACGATGGAGCTACTTAATCTCATCCACTTATCACAATCCTACTCTCAACCCAGTCTTCTGTTATCGGTCAATGCTGAAAAAGCATTCCAACAGGTAGGATGGTCCCTAATGAAAACCACTATACAGACAATGGGCTTCGGTCCCAACTGGGTGAACTGACTTAACGCTATTTACTCCAATCCCACAGCAAAACATAAAATTAATGGACAGCTGTCGAACTCTGAAAATTACAAATGGCACGAGACATGGGTGACCCCCTATATCCTCATTTCCATAATGACGATGGAACCCTTCCTTCAAAGCATACGTGAAAATAGGGATATTAACGGTTTCCAAGTTAACAAGGAATACAAGATATCAGCATTTGCTGATGATATGCTTTTTACGCAGACATTCTCTGCAACATTAATGACTCCTCCCTCATAGAGGGAATAGCTAAATATGTTTCAAATTTCCAGGTCAATTTTACCAAAAGTGAGATCCAACCCCTAAAAATCGACAAACACGCTCAAACACTGTTGAAAGGGCTGTACCCTTTTACATGGGCAGCAAAAGACATCATATTTGGGAATACATCTACCAAGCAATCTCACTGACACTTAAGCCATTTTATCCCACTTCTCCACAAGATTGCTAATGACCTGGCCACCTGGCACAAGCCACAGTTTGGCTGGCTGTGTCGCATAAACATTTTAAAAATGAACACTCTCCCAAAGCGGTTATACCTCCTACAGACCCTCCCAATTCAGATCGCCAAAACGTTATTTGCTAAAATTAAACAACTATTTACCAAATATATATGGGCAAACACCCACGGATCACATTTAATATACTCACGAGACCCAAAACCCAAGGTGGATTGGGCATGCCAAACATGGGTCTATACCATAAAGCGATTATGCTTACTAGGATCTATGAATGGGCTAACCCACATCCACAGATGCAATGGGTAGAGTTGGAAGACTCCTTCTTTCAAACCACAAGTCATACGATCCCGTGGCTTAAAACTGCACAAATGTTCCTGTAACGGCACCCCCAGGCATAAAAAGGGTTAAACCGCCGTTTAGATTTTCCCTTCTAGAGACACAGCTACTGCAGAACACCAATCCGCCAAACAGGAAACCATATGAATGCTGTCAACAGCCGAATAGGAAAAAACAATACGAATAGGTTTACACTCCTAGCAGTCAAACTGGAACAGCATACAATAAATCCCCCCCAAGAACGAGACAAAGCTCTGTGTTGAGGGTCAAGCAGTGAACAGACAGAGCTGTGAGTTTATTGTCCTTATATACACATTAGTACCACCCACAGGGTTTTGGAACACAACCAATAAACACATACAATACATTCAGACACTCCAACACAAAATCCTCCCCTCTGCCTGTGATACAATTACCTTATACAATGGGTAATGTAATTATCACAAGCAGAGAATTTTTCCCCCCACATTATTCATAACTTGAAAAGTATGCATCACATTCACATATACATTTTCAGAATCAGCATGCTCCAAATACAAACATATGTCAAAATCATCCAAATTGGTCCAGTGGTTCAAAAGATAGATTGTAGTCCTTTGTGACCAAAGGAAGCATGGCTTTTCTGCCCAAAACCAGTTCCACAGAGTCTTCTATCCTGGAGATAATTGGGAAGTAATCCAATTATCTCCAAGGACAGAGGCAAAACTCCATTAAGCACATGGCAGTAAAAAGACCGTAAAATACAATAAAATACACAAGGTTACATTTATTACATAATATACAGACATGCACATATCCCCAGATAGGTTAGGTCTGAGCGCACATTTTTACTGAATGGCGCTCAGACCACACACATACAGTTCAATTGCCATGGAGCCAAAGTCTTTTATTACACGAATAGGCTCCATGGCATAGCTATCTGGGTTAAATTAGTTCATTCAGTAAATCCGAGAATCTACCGAACGCCAGGGCAGAAATACAGGAATAGACCTTTCTGCATAGGAAAATAAAGTATTTAAATGCCGGTCCATAGTCAAAAGGCAGCAGGCAGGCAACCAAGCTCCTCCAATGCACAGTGGCGAAATTGGTCTTCTCACAGTTCCTCTCACCTCAACAGTCTTCATCTTACCATTATCCCCCCACTCAGCTTTTGGAAACTCAGGAGACAACCCTCCTTCATATCCCCTTACCCATCTCCACTATTTCCATTGACTGACAACCCACTGTTCCAACAGGGTCTATAAGCCCACTAATTTGACTTCATACAGGTACCCCAGAAGGCATCTTCTCTTAGATTGCATACCGTTCTAGAAGGAAATTCAGTTAAGCCACTGAATTCCCTTATAAAAATAGAATACCCCATGCCACTGCAAGCTTTTACATATGCACAACTGTCCCACTTCATGCGTTGAACAAACCAACTTCTCAAGGGAACCCGCACACACTCAAACTTTGAAATCTTCTGTGAATCTCATAGCCTTAGATGTAAACACTTATCGATATTTTATAATAAGTTACAAGATGGGCTCAAGGGACAATTACCTCACTGCATGAAACTTAACATCAATCTTATTCCTGGGGAATGGGACATTACATTTCAAAGCATACAGAAATCGGTGAGCAATTCTATAGAGGACAGTAACTATAAGAGAATATCCAGATGGCACTACTCGGCAGCTAAGCTACAAAATCTCTTTCCACACACACGACAGATGCATGCTGGAGATGTGATCAGCCAGGGGGAACGACCGCTCACGTTTGGTGGACTTATCCCATCATACAAACTTACTGGCGGAGAGTGGGAGAAATGATCAATGCCATCACATGAGGTGGCCTGGCACACACCCCTGAAAATATGCTGTTCCTATTATACTCCAATTCTACTTCCAGGCCACAACGGGTATTATCTCAGGGTAATGGAGGAAATAACAGCCTCTCTAACTAGTAAATATCTAACACACTCCTCTACTTGGGAGCCATGGCTGAAATACTTAAAACACTAACCCATCTTTTTCGGGATAAATACCTAAATGCTTAAAACACTCTACGTGACTGGCAACACTCCATACTCAAGTGAAGTCTACTGGGGTGGAGCACGCTAGTCAGTAACTAGAAGTTTACATGAAGTATGCATGGAGAGAGAGAGAGAGAGAGAATGTGATATCCGACGAGAGTCTCTATCATAATGTAACTTCTGTTTGTGGTCTTTACCCTCCCACGCTTGAAATTATTTAATATTCCACCTGCCCGGAAGATTCACATACATATTATTGGCTACGGGGTGCTGCATTCTGTCTGCCTTCTCCCTCAGCGCAGCAACTCAAAGACCCTAGTTAGGGTGGTCGGACTAAAATGTCCACGGTAGGTCATGCATCTTTAGTACTTTTCTGATATATCCTACACTACACAAGCATATCAAACTTATGTTAAACCTTAGTGACATGTAATATGGGGGACACGGACGGGAACACTACCGAACGGATAATCATAACCTATCCCCACCTGACCTCCTTACATAGGAATGGTGTGTGAAATTACACAGAGCTGATATGTAAACAATATGTCATGTTGAATTTTATATACCACTGTACTATAACAATGTGATACGATATCAAAGATTGTTACACTATCACCGGTATACGATTAAAATTCGTAATATTGTCTCACTGTATTTGATAACTCAGGTCATGTACGTACCTTGCTCAATCTTATCTTACGCTGTGAAATGTATTTAGCTGTGACTGAACCACTGTTCATTGTATGCTTTCGAATATAACCACAAAATGCATAAATAAAAAAATGATTATATATATATATATATATATATATATAAAAATTAAAAAAAATACATGTCAATGCTTTCAACACATCTTTACGATCTAAAAAAAAAATAAGCTAAGTTTGTGTAACTGATTTTAAAGGAACACTCCAAGCAACATCAGTACTACAGCTCGCTCCAACTGGTTTATTCTTTATTGTAAATGGTGGAAAAATAAAATAACGTAAATCTCAAATTTAAGTCAAAATAGTTAGACTTCAAACCCACTTTTGCATTTGGCTATTGTTGCCTAAAATGTAATTAATTTTATAATCCCCAAAATTCACACTTTAGGGGAGAAATGGGTCAGCAAAAAAAAAAAAAAAATTTCTAAACTTGATAAATTCAATCAGAAACTAAAAAGGTATGTCCCATAAGCAGCAAAACATTTCCAATCAGTAACAATTCCAGGCACTCGTGTTAATGTTACCTACGGGTGGAAGCCCACGGTAGCATATCAAACCAGAACCCAGAAGTGCAAGGAAAATGGAGGTATATCAGAGAATAATCTTAAAATGTGTTCCACAGTGCTGTTCTCACAACTATAGGCAATAAAAATTAATATAAATAATATTATAAAATTATGAGCATTGCACAAGTGATTTTCAGAAATGTATAAAATACATGTTAACTCCCAAATATACATTGTTTATCAAGTCATTAATAGTATTAATGGAGATATTTATATCTTATACACCCAAGGCAAGTAACTACTACACCAAGTGCCTCTATGCACCACTGAAGACCACAGGCGGTAAATGGTGCATGGCTGGACTCCACTGTATCAAATGCCCAGGAGACTGGTGGTGATAGGGAAGCCAGATTTGGACATGATAAATACTAATTTTAGAGTTACAATTTCAAAGGATTTCCATGGGGAAAGCAGGCAGAGAGAGAGCGTGTTCAAATCCTGCACACAGATGATAAAGTTGATGCTCAAGTCCACAGAGGACTCTTCAATAAGAATTCGATTGAGTTGTTCAAAGTGCCCCTGAAAGGTTGACTACAGAAACTAGGTCAATAAGGCACAGGATAAACATCTGGCTGCAGATGTATAATGATTGTATTGACACATTTTCATTGAGAAGGGTTAGTTTAATTAGACAGAATTTACTCTATTAAGACAACAGTCTTCTATAAGGGACAAAAATCACATTGGGCTGACATGATCTGAATGTAGTAGGCCCAACACAGGACAGTCGCCATGTGGCAGTGAACTGCAACAATTCCAAATAATCTAAAAGTTGTCAATCTGACTTCATAAAGTCACCTTTTACTGGCACAATGTGATACCTAACAGCAAAACTGTATGTTTTAAAAGAACTCCAGTCTCACACATGTTTTCTAGACTAAGTAACATTTATAAACATTTCTTCAAGGAACACTATAGTCACCTAAATTACTTTAGCTAAATAAAGCAGTTTTAGTGTATAGATCATTCCCCTGCAATTTCACTGCTCAATTCACTGTCATTTAGGAGTTAAATCACTTTGTTTCTGTTTATGCAGCCCTAGCCACACCTTCCCTGGCTATGATTGACAGAGCCTGCATGAAAAAAAAAACTGGTTTCACTTTCAAACAGATGTAATTTACCTTAAATAATTGTATCTCAATCTCTAAATTGAACTTTAATCACACACAGGAGGCTCTTGCAGGGTCTAGCAAGCTATTAACATAGCAGGGGATAAGAAAATCTTAATTAAACAGAACTTGCAAAAAAGAAAGCCTTAATATGGCTCTCTTTACAGGAAGTGTTTATGGAAGGCTGTGCAAGTCACACGCAGGGAGGTGTGACTAGGGTTCATAAACAAAGGGATTTAACTCCTAAATGGCAGAGGATTGAGCAGTGAGGCTGCAAGGGCATGTTCTATACACCAAAACTGCTTCATTAAGCAAAAGTTGTTCAGGTGACTATAGTGTCCCTTTCAGTAAGTATTTTAACTAAAATATCAAACACCCCAAAAAAATGCATTACTTTAACCCCTTAATGACAGAAGATCGAACCTCCAGCATCAAAAAAGATCCCCATAGGAAAGCATTGAGTAATGCTTTCCTATGTGGGGTTGGATTATATTGGTGTCTCATTTGACTATTCAATATACTGATATTTGGCGTCTACATAGATATATCCAGAAGTGTTCTGGTTGTTGCTTTATAGTATGATATCCTATTTTTTTTATGTAATGAGAAATTCCAATAGAATGTACCCATTGAATAAACGTATTTTTTTGTATATAAACATTTATGGTCGTGCTCCTTACTTTATTTGTGTAAACATGCCGGGAGCCTGGTTACAGACTGCTGGCTGTATAGCGGGGACGCTGGCTGTATAGCGGGGACGCTGGCTGTATAGAGGGGACGCTGGCTGTATAGAGGGGATGAGGGCTGTATAGAGCTGTATAGAGGGGATGCTGGCTGTATGGAGGGGCTGTATAGAGGGGATGCTGGCTGTATAGAGGGGACGCTGGCTGTATAGAGGGGATGCTGGCTGTATAGAGCTGTATAGAGGGGCTGCTGGGATGAGGGCTGTATAGAGGGGATGCTGGCTGTATAGAGGGGATGCTGGGATGAGGGCTGTATGGAGGGGCTGTATAGAGGGGATGCTGGCTGTATGGAGGGGCTGTATAGAGGGGATGCTGGAGGGGATGCTGGCTGTATGGAGGGCTGTATAGAGGGGATGCTGGGATGAGGGCTGTATGGAGGGGCTGTATAGAGGGGATGCTGGCTGTATGGAGGGGCTGTATAGAGGGGATGCTGGCTGTATGGAGGGGGCTGTATAGAGGGGATGCTGGCTGTATAGAGGGGATGCTGGGATGAGGGCTGTATGGAGGGGCTGTATAGAGGGGATGCTGGCTGTATGGAGGGGCTGTATAGAAGGGATGCTGGCTGTATAGAGCTGTATAGAGGGGATGCTGGCTGTATAGAGCTGTATAGAGGGGATGCTGGGATGAGGGCTGTATGGAGGGGCTGTATGGAGGGGAGGTACAGGGAGTGTATGGAGTATAAAGGCCGGGAGGCGCACTGAGGCCTACACCGAGGCCCAAGCCTGACCCCCAGCCCAGCATAGCATCACATTATGGGATACCTCCTAACAGAGCGGCCATCCTGCTCTGGGACCCCCGCTCTCCGATACACACTGCCGGGACAGCCCGCTCCTCTCTCCCCCCAGCGATCTGCGCAGCGAATCCCCCCCGCCGCAGAAATCCGAGCAGCTATGGAGAGGGAGCCAGCTAACAACACCGAGTCACAACAACATGGCGGCCGACGGCTCCCGAGGCATTGTGGGTAGAGCGGACATGGAGGGGGGGTGAGGGGCGTGGCCTGGGGGACGTCCTCAGCTCTGCGCGCGCGGTGTCAGCGTGCCTGGTCCCATGCGCGTGCTCGCTGGCCAGGCGGGAGCCGAGCCGGGGGCGCGCACAGGTCAACAGCCAAAGTGAGTACAAGGGAGTCAGTCTGTGAGGGGAGTGCGCACTCACTGGGCCTCTGGGCTCTAAGGAAAGGGGGCCTAGCCGGAGTTATGGAAACCAGCTGTGGTAAAAACTACAACTCCCATGATGCTTTGCTCTAAGAACACCCTATGGGTCCAACATGGTCCTAATCTGTGAGGAGACATAGCAAAGGCAGCACTGAGATAGCTATAAAACCTGCTCATAGCATACAGCTTTGGGTAATGTGTAACCTAAATGTCACAGTTTACTTTATTTACAGGGTTATTCACTAAAGTGTGAATTTCACATTTTAAGGGACAGTTCAAGCGCCATAACAAATCCATTTAAATTAAGTTGTTATGGTGCCAGGAAACCCCCCCCCCCGGGGGCACACTTTCCTCAAGGGGTGAAAATGTTTTCAAAGTTTTAACTCGAAAGTTGCCTCCGGGCCGATTTGGACTCCCTCCCCCACCCCCCAAAGCGGTATTCGACTCCTCCCCCCTCCCCAAGCGGTATTCGGCTTTCCTAAATTTTAGGGAAAAGCGCCAATGCTTGGCTGAGAGTCACAAAACTGTCTACTCCGGCCTTAAAGGAGCACTATAGTGCCAGGAAAACAAACTTGTTTTCCTGGCACTATAGGTTTATTAGTGCCCCCCTCTCCTGCTGGGCTGAATCTTACCACTTACCTTAATCCAGTGCCGGGCTTCCTTGGCGCTGGTGACCTCTCCTCCTCCTGCCGACGTCAGCTCTGAATACACATGCGCGCTTTCAAACCACCCATATGGATGTCCTCGTGTCCTCAACGCAATTTTGGCATTGAGCATTTCGGAAGCGGACTCTAGCGGCAGTCAGGAAGACAGCTACTAGAGGCTGGATTAACCCTCAATGTAAACTGCTATGTTTTCAGCTGCAGGGTTAAAACTAGAGGGACTTGGCACCCAGACCTCTTCATTGAGCTGAAGTGGTCTGGGTGCCTATAGTGGTCCTTTTAAATTTTGAAAAACGAATTTTATAATTTAGGGCACCACTGCCAAGGGGTTTTATTCACTAAACACTAAAGTGTGGCAAATTAAATCAGAATTGCAAAATTAGCTAATTTGGAATGACTTTCTTAAATATAGTTATAGAACTTGATTGTTTTGCTAACATTTTACAGTTTGGGTCTTTTATTCACTAAAATACAGTGTTTAGTCAATTAAACCCTCAAGTGAGGAACATACCTAAATGGGAGAATATTCCCAGTTTGGCTTTGATCTAAATGCTTCAAATTTATATTTCAGTTTATCACAATGTGAGTTATTTACTCTAAAAGGGTTATTTACTAAAGTGAGACTTTAAAATGAGGTTCACATTTTAGGCGAGAGCAGCCAAACTCAATGCATAGCTGATTTAGTTAAGTTTTCCAGTTCGGCTATTTTGAGTTTAAAATCGAATTCTTACTTTAGTGAATAGCTACTTAAACCTAAATTTAGTTTTGTTTTCATTTTAGTACAGTAGAACAGGATTATTCACAAAAGTGAGCATTGTCGGGAATTCTAAGTGATTTTCAAATTTAAGGCCAAAGTTGCCAAACTGGCGAAAATCTCCAAGTCATCTATGCTTCTGGTTCCGCTACTTTGGCTTTAAAACATGAAATTGACTTTGAAATCCTGACAATTCTCACTTTAGTGAACAACCCAGTCAGAATTGTTTGGTATACACTAGACCAGGAGTAGGCAACCTTTTAGCAGCACTGTACCGATATAGGATTGTGATGTCCCGTAGCGTGCCAGTCCTATTTTTTAAAATAGAGGTGTGTATGCTGCCGTATTCTGCTTGTGTTATTTATACTGTAATTGCTTTGTATCGTTGAATATTTGTGCGTATAGGAGTGTCACGTGCGTGGGCTATAGGCCCAGCCGAGACAGTGGGGAGAGTGTGGAAGTGACAGGGTTAATGACACCAGACCCCTGGTTACCTGTTGCTAGTCCCAGCATCCACTCAATTAACCCCTGCAATCCCTTCTACACTACCCCCCTTAGTACACACTTTACTGCCACCACCAAGACTTTTAAACCCGGGCGTCTTAGGTTACCCCACACACAGGAGAATTATAGTATCACAGTTCTACTTTTACTGATAAAACATATATAGTTAACCCTTTTTGGTAACGTGTTTACCTGAGCTTTCCTCTGGAGAGTGAAGCTCATAGAGAACAGAGACACAAGCTGATTAAGTAAACATTTAATCTGACAAAAAGAATTCACAGTGCTGAGTACAAAATACAGAAATAAATGACATACAGATAACAAATTGCAAAACAGTACATAAAATAAAATAGGAGAAAACACAAGAAATTCCTTACATGTAGTTACCCCATATAGAATTCTTGTGGGAGTCTTAGATGGTATAGGTCTCCTAGAAGTTGCTGACAAAAGGAAAATGAATAACTGACCTCCCTGTATAGTCCAACACCCTCATATATCTAAACTAGTTGTTTCTCAATGGGCAGACCCCTGGGATCAGAGGGGGTTGGTCTGGCAGTCTACAGGGAGTGCAGAATTATTAGGCAAATGAGTATTTTGACCACATCATCCTCTTTATGCATGTTGTCTTACTCCAAACTGTGTAGGCTCGAAAGCCTACTACCAATTAAGCATATTAGGTGATGTGCATCTCTGTAATGAGAAGGGGTGTGGTCTAATGACATCAACACCCTATATCAGGTGTGCATAATTATTAGGCAACTTCCTTTGCTTTGGCAAAATGGGTCAAAAGAAGGACTTGACAGGCTCAGAAAAGTCAAAAATAGTGAGATATCTTGCAGAGGGATGCAGCACTCTTAAAATTGCAAAGCTTCTGAAGCGTGATCATCGAACAATCAAGCGTTTCATTCAAAATAGTCAACAGGGTCGCAAGAAGCGTGTGGAAAAACCAAGGCGCAAAATAACTGCCCATGAACTGAGAAAAGTCAAGCGTGCAGCTGCCACGATGCCACTTGCCACCAGTTTGGCCATATTTCAGAGCTGCAACATCACTGGAGTGCCCAAAAGCACAAGGTGTGCAATACTCAGAGACATGGCCAAGGTAAGAAAGGCTGAAAGACGACCACCACTGAACAAGACACACAAGCTGAAACGTCAAGACTGGGCCAAGAAATATCTCAAGACTGATTTTTCTAAGGTTTTATGGACTGATGAAATGAGAGTGAGTCTTGATGGGCCAGATGGATGGGCCCGTGGCTGGATTGGTAAAGGGCAGAGAGCTCCAGTCCGACTCAGACGCCAGCAAGGTGGAGGTGGAGTACTGGTTTGGGCTGGTATCATCAAAGATGAGCTTGTGGGGCCTTTTCGGGTTGAGGATGGAGTCAAGCTCAACTCCCAGTCCTACTGCCAGTTCCTGGAAGACACCTTCTTCAAGCAGTGGTACAGGAAGAAGTCTGCATCCTTCAAGAAAAACATGATTTTCATGCAGGACAATGCTCCATCACACGCGTCCAAGTACTCCACAGCGTGGCTGGCAAGAAAGGGTATAAAAGAAGAAAATCTAATGACATGGCCTCCTTGTTCACCTGATCTGAACCCCATTGAGAACCTGTGGTCCATCATCAAATGTGAGATTTACAAGGAGGGAAAACAGTACACCTCTCTGAACAGTGTCTGGGAGGCTGTGGTTGCTGCTGCACGCAATGTTGATGGTGAACAGATCAAAACACTGACAGAATCCATGGATGGCAGGCTTTTGAGTGTCCTTGCAAAGAAAGGTGGCTATATTGGTCACTGATTTGTTTTTGTTTTGTTTTTGAATGTCAGAAATGTATATTTGTGAATGTTGAGATGTTATATTGGTTTCACTGGTAATAATAAATAATTGAAATGGGTATATATTTGTTTTTTGTTAAGTTGCCTAATAATTATGCACAGTAATAGTCACCTGCACACACAGATATCCCCCTAACATAGCTATAACTAAAAACTAAAAACTACTTCCAAAAATATTCAGCTTTGATATTAATGAGTTTTTTGGGTTCATTGAGAACATGGTTGTTGTTCAATAATAAAATTAATCCTCAAAAATACAACTTGCCTAATAATTCTGCACTCCCTGTATTGCCCACTCTATGAAATTCCTTGTGTCCAGCTCTGGTGATGGCTATCTAGATGTTTTATGGTCTAGGCCTGGTGCAAGATCAAAGACCACAATAAATGTCATCCCAAGGTTTACAAAAAAACAACTTTCAACATATCTCAACACACATCAAACACCAACTCATGCTTTTGGCATGACAATGAGCTATTATAATGTGTATGTTCAGGAGTAGTTTGTGGTATCGTGTATGATACATATGAATGGGGGCTGCTTGTGGAATTGTGTGTGTGTGTGTGTGGATGGATATGTCACATTTTGTGTTTGGTAGTGTGTGTATGTGTGTGGGCTGTTTGGGGTATTGCATGTGAGAGACTGCATGTGGGGATGTGTGCATGTATGTGGATTGTTAGCAGGTTAAGTTTCTGCGGATTGTATGTATGTTTGTGGGTTGTTTGTATTATTTGTATGAGGGGAGGGTTATTGTGCATTTCTGTGTATATCTAGTAGTGTGGGTGGCTTCCCTGAGTTCCAATGGGGACCAGGCTGGCCAGGTACAGGTCAAGGACAGGAGCTGCAACAGCAGCTGCAGGTTGCTCTACTACAGTGTGGATTCCCATTCACAAGTGCTCACTTCCTCTATGTGTTGCAATGCATAAATTACATGATTTTGCTATTGCATGACGAAAAGTCATGATCTTAATAAAGACACGGAGGCGAGTATTTGCATATCCCTTTCTTTACTGTCCACTCCATAGCAGCAAAGAACATTAACAGAATTGATATAAAAGGTAGTACATGTCTCACACACAGGCCATGCCCCTTTATGTCCAGTATATTACCCTGGTCCGCCTTGCCATTTCCCTCTTTCTGAAGGTGCTACACGAAAAAAAACGTAAGAACATAACATGTAGGTAACTGTCAACAAAACTTCGGGCTTCTGTAACCCGCATAACTGTGAGTCCCATGGAAGCAAGTTCATAAATAGGTGATGATGAGCCGTTTCCACTGGATGAGAAGGGTCGTTTCATACGGGTCGTTTCATCCGGGCGTGGCAGCGTGTCTCCAGCTGACTCGTGCAGGTCCAGGTCAGGCTGTGAAAACATAAGCGACAGAAACCCAAAGGTTAAATCGGCTCTGTGTACCTATATCAAGGCCGGAAGAGGCCGAATATACATAATCTCACCTGGGCGTCATGCTAGTGCAATTGCATCTATACGACAAAGAACTATATACCTAAGTGCAAGAAAATGTCCCACTTACCACTTGTCCGTTGTCGTCTGTCTGCAGACGATGTGGGTGGGAAAATTTGCGGAATAGGATCCTCACATACTTACGCAAGTTGGGTGGGACAATACTCGCCTTGTCAGGGTATTTATATCGACAGACATTTTGTGCTATGATAGAAATTAAAAGTGTATATTCTGAGTCACTTTGAACAGACCAGACTCCATTTTGTTATTTCCAAGCTAACAAAAAGACACAAGATTTCTATCTGTAAAACTAACCATTTTCCCAGAGCTAAAGGAATGCATACTATATACAAACTAAGTGATAAGAAAAACGGGGGTTGGATAGACTGTCTATATGTATAAGGTCCCATTGTAAGTTATGGGTCAAAGCTCAGATTTGCCAGACACATAGTCTGGACAAAACTTAAAGAAACCCTTTGAAATTTTAAGTTATGGCACTATAAAGATAACGCAAAATGACGTCAAAATAGCCACCAAGAAAAGTTAACTCTTTCCTGGATAGGTATGTTTAGTGGGACAAGACTGCCCTCTATAGACTAAATACCTAAATTGCGATCTGGAAGATAACCACACCTCTAGTGCTTCTATTGGGTTATCAACTGATGACGTACAGAGAGTTAGGACAAAGGGAAGATAGGCAAGGATGCAAAGGAAAAGGAAAAAGAGGAGAGAGGAATTGGAAGTTTGGGGACTCCAACCTCCATGCAGAGAGACATCCAAATAAGTTCCTGAGACTACCAATCGGATGAAATATCTACTCAACTGGTAATTATACTGGTTTCATTTAATTAATTAAATTAATTAAAATGTATTAATAGCATGATATATATGACTGGATAAAGCACGGTCAGATTTCCATATTAAGAAATCTTAGTTAACTAAAGAATATATAGTTATAAACATTCCATTCTGCAGGTGGAATTAAGAATAATTATATATTGATGTGATATTATCACGTGTTAGCATACCGCTGTTTTATCCAGGTGTATTGATTTGCTCTAAATTAAGATAAGATATCTTTTAGACAAATTAAAAACAAAGTCTGCTTATATAATCATGGTGGATTCTCTTATTGGATGGTTCCAGGAAATGACTAATGAACTGGTTTAAATGTTATTTTATTTAAAATTACATAAGACTAGATCTTAATTACCTAGGAGATCTAGCCAGCATTGAAAGGGTTATTCTAACTGTTAGCAAGGGTTTTATGGCCCTTTGCTGTGAAAAGTTTCACTTTCAGTCTGTGAAAGATAGTCATAAATCGTCAAAATCTTGACAGATAATGCTGTTTAGCCATTGAAACCTGTTTAGCCATTCCTTTGTATTGCATACCATTTTATACTGGATATTCATTGATTATTGTCATGCATGTTACATATTATTAATTAATTTGTTATTATAAATAAAATCTATTTTTATAACAAATTGTAATATTATTTATATGAAATACTTCTCACTTAACACGATAACGATCTTTGGATCTGAGAATTGAATTAGTGGGCAATTCTCAACTGTTTATTATTATTATCCCATAAATATTCCCACAGCCTCCGTGTCTTTATTAAAATCATGCTGGTGTAGATGGGAAAGCCGGGTATGAAACCGATCTAATGGATGTTTTGGTACGTCTATTGATGGTGAACGTTACCCTATCAGGGGTGTATGATCTAGCGTCAAGGTCCAAGGCCTGGACGTCCGATACTCTCTTGCAAGATATAAGGCAAAGGAGACAAAGTAATTTGGCCGATAATTGGCGTAGGGAGAGATCCGGATTCGGAGGCCAGGCGAGGAGGAAAGACAAAACGGTGGAAACATCCCAAGTGGAGGAGTAGCGGTGCCTGGGTGGTCGGGAAACTCTGGAGCCCCTTAGCAGTCTGCACACTAGTGGGTGTTGACCGGCTGGGTTTCCGTCCAAGCCTTGGTGTGTCGAGGAAATAGCCGATCTGTATAAATTGATAGTTCGGTATGCCTTCCCTTCTTCGAAGAGGGATGTGAGGAAATCCAGAATGAGTGTCACAGAGGCTGAAACGGGATCCACGTTCCTAGCCATGCACCAGCTAGCCCAATTTCTCCAGGCTGACCCATATGCTCGTCGAGTGTCCGGAGCCCATGCATCCGCCAAGAGTCGTCGAGTAGAGTCCGAAACATCTCTGATTTTCCAGGGTCCCCTGAAATGCGCCAGGCCAGTAGGCTGAGAGAGGCATTCACCAGGAGGGGGTGACAATCCCCAGACGGGTTCCTGAGAAGGTCCTGGAAGGTTGGCAGCAATCTGGGGAGATCCACCGCCATCTCCAATAGCTGTGGGAACCATGATTGCGTCCCCCAGAAAGGGGTGACGAGGACTAGTTCGGCCCGCTGGCGGCGGGTCTGGATGAGGGTGCGGGGGATCATCGAGAATGGGGGAAACGCATATAGTGGGGTTTCTTGCCAGTTCTGCAGGAAGGCGTCCACGGCTTCTGCTGCTGGGTCTGGTCTCCAGCTGAAGAAACGCGGGAGCTGGGCGTTGAGTCGAGATGCGAAAATATCTATAGCAAGAGGACCCCACAGAGATGATATAGTGGAGAACACCTCCACGTCCAATTTCCAGTCGCTGGCGTCCGAGAGATAGCGAGAACTCCAGTCCGCCTGGACATTGTGTAACCCTGGCAAATATTCTCTTTGAACCATCAGGTTCCGTTCCAGACAGAACTTCCAGAAGTCCTTCGCTAATCCGGCTTGGAGCGCCGAATGGGTACCGCCCATGTGATTGATGTACCGCACTGCCGAGACATTGTCCATGCGGAGGCGTATACATCCATGTGCCTGATCTTTCGCGAAGCTGCGGACCGCGAAGGAGCCCGCCAGGAGTTCCAAGGCATTGATGTGTAACCGGGCTTCGGTTTCCGACCAGCGGCCTCCCGTAGACACGCCTGCGCAGTGAGCCCCACATCCCTGTAGGCTCGCATCTGATTCTATGGTGAATTCCGGGAGGGAGCCGAAGATCGCCTTGCCATTCCAAGCGGACAGGTTGAGAATCCACAGCGGATTTCGTCTTTTGCTCTCTGTCCAGAGTCACCAGGTCCGCGTAGGAAGCGCCGTGCCATAGGTGTGCAATCTTGAGTCGTTGTAGGGCTCTGTAATGTAGAGGGGCGGGGAATACCGCCTGAATGGACGGTGTTAAGAGGCCGATCAAGCGAGCTAATTGTCGCAACGTGAGTTGCGGTCAGAGGAGTGCCCTGCGCAGCTCCTTGCGGATCGCACAATCCTTGCTCGTGGGTAGGCTCAAGGATTCTTGAAGTGAGTCCACCATAAATCCTAGGAATTCTATCCGTGTCGTAGGGGTCAGACAGGATTTCTCCCAGTTGATGATGAACCCTAGACGGGAAAGGAGATCTATTGCCAGTTTGATGTGTCGTAAGAGGACCTGGTGAGCTTGAGCCATGAGTAGGATGTCGTCTAGATAGACGATAAGTCTTATCCCTCGACTGCGTAGCCAGGCCATCGCCGGGCGGAGGAGCTTGGTGGAGCACCAAGGGGCCGATGAGAGGCCAAAGGGGAGGCAGGTAAAACGCCAGGTCTTGTTGCGCCAAAGGAAGCGTAAGAGGTCCCGAGATGTTTCTGCCACCGGGACTGTAAGGTCTAGTTTCGCCAACAAATATCTGTGCTGGAGTAGGTCTCTCAGGAGGTGTATACCCTCCATCTTGAAATGACGATACTTTACCAAGTTGTTGAGGGGGCGCAGGTTTATAACCGGGCGCATAAGGCCCGTTTTTTCTCCACGAGAAATACATTGCTCAGGACCCCAGCGTTGCCTATGGGTGCTTGTTCTATCGCCCTCTTGTCTAGGAGGTCGAGCAGTTCCTCGTTGATCAACATGCGATCGTGCTGAGAGAGGTAAAGTGGTCTGGGGGAGGGGATACTTACCGGATCCCCCACTAGCTCTATGTGAAACCTCCGTATTGTGTTGAGCACCCAGGTGTCGGACGTCAGGTCCGACCATGTTGGGAAAAAATGTTGGAGTCTGCCCCCTACACAAACATGAGAAAAACATAGGTGTGTGTACAGAGTGTGAGAATTGTAAAGACTCACCATAAGGTCGTTTTGAGCCGGTGTATCCACGGAAACATCTTGAGCGCCATTGCCGGCCGCGGGACGGGAAGAATGGAGACCGGCCCCTTGTGTCGTGATAGGTGGGGCGTTGAGTAATGAAGCCTCGTCCCGTACTTCGGAACTGGAAATAATTCCGGCCGGCCAGACGGCTCCTAGATCTGCTGGCCCTGGTAGAGACCCATCCGTGGAAAACCTTTCTCATAGAGGTTTGTGCTTTATCAAGGGCAGTGAACGTGCCCACGTAACGCCCCAAGTCTTTGATAAATGAGTCTCCAAACAGAAGGCCCTGGGCATCTTTGCCGGCTTCCGTGAGGGTGTTCACACTCCCAGCAATGCATATTGCTCTTTGGACCCAGCCACGAAGGTCATCGGGGTCAACCATGCGGTGTTCCACTTTGGCGTCTTCCGCCAGGTCAAACAGTTTGGCCAAGGGGCCAAATATGTCTAAGTGCTTGTCTTGGCAGGCACGCAGGGCTGAGTCTAAACCCTTGCGTGGGTTCCAGCCCAGTTTGGTTAGGTACTGGGTCATTTTTGGGTCCACTTCTGGGGTGTCACACACTTTATTGGGGACTATTGGTCTGGGGCATTCTGCCCTAAGCTTGTTTCTTGCAGCCTTACCGAGTGGGCGCCGTACCCAGGCTTCTAGGTAGCCTGCAACGTGGTCCGCTGGGAGCCATTCCGCGGACCTTGGGTGGTGAAGCTCGTCCGGGTCAAATAATGGCTCTCCCAGCGGATCCACTAGGACTGACCCCGCGGCCGCGGGGGTTGCCATCCCTAATTCACCTCCATGCGTCTCCGCTTGTGTGGAGGAAAAGGGCCCCACTCAGGTCTCTCTGTATCTGAGTCGGTCTCGGACTCGATCTTGGCCTCCTCCGACCCAATTTCCGAGTCGGATTCGCTCTCACTTTGTGCTCTCGCACATTTCCAAAGCCGCGCCCGTTCTGCCTTGCGCGGAAAGGCTCGTTTGCGTGCTTGGGTCACGCTTTCAGGGGCGACCAATGGTGCGCCAGTCTTGGTGTTTCTGGAGGCAGGGAGAGAAATATGTTTGGCTTTGTGCGTAGCCTTTCTATGTGCCTTGTCACCAGGCTGTCCCATAGGGCACGTGAGGGTTGCGCCTAAATCACTGGGATCTGCGTCCATAGGGCGTGCCAAAAGGGCTTGGGCAATGGACTGAGAGAGGGCTGATGACATAGATCCCATTGCTGCCATAATGGCGTCGGACATAGAGCGCTGAAGCGCCGTGAATTGGGGTCCCTCTGAAATATGGGGGTTATCCCCCAAAGAGAGCGGGTTTGACATGGTGGCTGAGGTCTCCCCTAATGGGGTGGTGTTGTCCCCATCCGTATGCGCGAGGGAGACAGGCATATTGGGTTTAGGCATAGTAAAAACAATGCTAGGGATAAAGTCAGTGAGAGTAATTCACCCAAGCTGACTGTTAAAGTAATAGTAGAATTGCAATATTCAAAACCAGATAGGAGAAAAGTATTTAAAAATGCTGACAGACAGAAGACAGAGACTCTCACCAGGACCCAGACCGTTGGTAGAAGGAGGGCAGGTCCCAAAAGGGGGGAGGAGAAACAGGAGGGTCACTGAGTTGACCAGAAAAGAGCGGGAAAAGAAAAAAAACGAATTAATGCAGTGAATAGATAGAAGGGTTTAAGTAAAGTGAATAAAAAAAGGTGAACAGTTCTTCGTCTAAAAAATTTGAATGAAAAAATTTGAATGAAAAATTCATCTAAAATGAGGGAAAACAGCCGAACGGCCTATGTGGTAATGAGTGAATGCGGAGACAGAAGTACCCAGGGAGAAAATGGCGGTAAAGCGTTGAACAGAGACCAGAAAACAGGTATAAAGTTTAGTGAGAGAAGGTCAGGAATTTCTCACAAGGAATAAAGGTGGGGTACCCTTAGTGAGTATGAGGGCACCCCACACGGTCTGGGAACCTGGGAGTACAACGAAGAATTAATATTCAGTCATATAAAATACATCAAGCAGGATGTAAGGAAAAGATTAATAAAATTATAAACGTATAGTAATGAGAAAATTAAGTATTATCAGAGTATAATAAAAAGGTACTTATCTGGCGTGGTAGCAGCAAAGAAAGAGGGAAATGGTAAGGCAGACCAGGGTAATATACTGGACATAAAGGGGCGTGGCCTGTGTGTAAGACATGTACTACCTTTTCTTTCAATTCTGTTAATGTTCTTTGCTGCTATGGAGTGGACAGTAACGAAAGGGATATGCAAATACGAGCCTCCGTGTCGTGTAATAAAATTGAGGATTGTCCTTTACCACCTTTTTGTATTAGCAGATATCTGAAGTTTTCACTGGAACTCCTGATAGGCCAGAGCCTGTTTGGCTCTTGCAGCCTTGAGTGCCGTGCAAAGAGTCCTTGAGTGCCGTGCATGGCACTAGTGCCGTAGGTTGCCTACCCCTGCACTAGACGTATGCAAAAACTTGTCTGTCGGTTTGCCTGAATCAAAGCCCTTTTAATTTACACTCGAACAAATCGATTTGCCCAGGATTTACCTGTCCACAGTTATGGTGTGGATTTAACAACAACTTATTTAGAATAAAGTTGTTATGGTGCCAGGAGGTCCTTTGCACCAGTTTATCTTAAGGGGTTAAATTGCTAAGGAATGGTTGAGCCTCAAAGTTTTCTGTCTGTCACCATTCCGCTCAGTAGTCAGTAGTATCAGTAGTATTCCCATTCATAAAACATATTGAGAAACTTACATATTTTTCTTAAAAGTCTTAAAAAGCATCAGCATCACCCAGTCCGAGTCTTCCTGTTTCTAGACTGAAGTATGTTTGGAAGTGGCAGAGCTGAACGGTGACGGACAGAAGACCCATGTAACCCTTGTAACGATTAAGTTGTTATGGTTCCCAGAGTTTTCCTTTAAAAATAATTTGATTTCAGCTAACTGGCTCAGATGAAGTTATTCACAAGTATAGTTTTCACCAAGAAACATAAAGTTTTACGCCATAATAGCTTGAAAAAAAACACTCCAAAGAGGATTATTCTCTGAAGTAAATCATCATGGAAATGAATATATAAAGGCCAACCTGTACTTTATGGGTTTTGTAATATTATCACAGTCTAGTTCTCCTTTTCCCCTTGTGTTTATAGCCCAAGTGCATATAGCTCAGTGATTATAGTGGATATCGCTGTTCCACCCAAACACTAGTTGAGACTTAGTGAAGGGACACTAGGTCCCCCCTTCAGTTTAATAGCCCCCACTCGCACGGCACGATTGGGGGTTTGGGAGGGGGGACGCTAGGGTTTTTTGTTTTGTTTCTTACAACAGTGAGCAGCCGCAATATAGCGAGTAGGGGCAGAATTTACTAATACTAAGTAAACTTTACTTCATATTAGTAAATTTGGCTGTGGGAATTAGGGAGTTATCTACTAAGCGGCTGCAAGATTCATTTGAATGAAATTCCGATTCGAACAAAGTCCCAAATTGTGTCCTAACATGAATGAACAAACTGTTTTCATTCTGTTATGCCGAAATTCGGTAGTTTCATCGGCGTCCTGTCTAAATGACAGCACATTCGGGAATACTGACAGGAAGCATTGCAAGATCATGGAGTACAGGTGAGAATTGTGGGAAAATTTCTCTGACCACAGTAAACGGAGCATACTTTGCTCCTCCGCTGGTCAGAGGTGGTCAGGCGTAGGAAACCTCCATAAGAAAATAGTCTGACATTCTGCTTTAAACATGCTTTAAAACTCCCCTTAATTCCAGTGCCAGGTCAGTCTCTATGGAGCAGCACTCATCCTCTGGTAAAATCATCACTAATGATCTTAGATTCTAAGCTTGTTTGGGCAAGGCCCTCCTCACCTGCTGATCCTATATGTCAAACGTGTTTTGTAACAATTAATTGTTTAACATAGAATGTGATGGCAGATAAGAACCCCATCTAGTCTGCCCAATATTTTGAAATACTTTTAATTAGTCCCTGGCTTTATCGTAAATCTAGGATAACCGTATGCCTATTCCACGCATTCTTAAACTCCCTCACTGTGTTAACCTCTACCACTACAGCTGGAAGGCTATTCCATGCATCCACTACCCTCTCAGTAAAGTAATACTTCCTGATATTATTTTTAAACCTTTGCCCTACTAATTTAAGACTATGTCCTCTTGTTGTGGTAGTTTTTCTTCTTTTAAAGCGGCACTGTCATGCCGAACTTACCTTTCGACAATCGATTCTTCTTCTCTCCCTCTCTCAGGATCTGTTATTCATTTCTTCCTGTCTGCTCTAGTTCCTAGAGAGGAATCGATTGGGGAAAGGTAAGTTCGGCGTGACAGTGCCACTTTAAATATAGTCTCCTCATTTACTGTGTTGATTCCATTTTTGTATTTAAATGTTTCTATCATATCCCCCCTGTCTCATCTTACCTCCAATTTTGTCTCGGCTTATCTATTGTACAGCACTGTTGGATATGTTTGCTCTATATAAATAATTGTAATAATGACTGCCATCTTGTCCAGGACTTCTTATAGAGAAGCATTGGAAAGAGAGGGCATGTGCACGGCTGTCACTGCACTTTGACAATTGTATACTTTTCATAGAGAAGCACTGAATCAAGTGTTTCTGTGGGAGATTTATTAAGAGCATGGTGTCATCACGCTGGGTGATTTTCAAAAGGTTTTTATGAGTTAAAACCTCCAGTCCCCCTCGACATGACAGCCCCTATTGGTGTGGTATTGGACAAATGTAAACATTGCTGTTTCTCTAAATTGCATGATAATGTTTGACTGATGTACATACCCTTCTTTACTACTTACCGTGGATCAACATATTAGTAAATGGGATTTGAACTTCCTGTATATTTTAAGGTGCAACTGTCACTTCTCAAGGTAGCTGAAGGGTAGGAGCTGTCTCCTCTCTGTGACATGTGCTCCACAGAACATATGTGAATTAGGAGGTGCTCCTTAGTGGATTATTGTGTGAGTGTTCTATATTTGATTGTTAAAATACACAAACACCTCTGACCACCTTTTAGTGACCTGTCAAACACAGAGCCTCCAGAACAAATCCAGAAAGTTTACAGATATGGTAATCTGCAGTTTTGTGATGAACTGAATTTAAAAACAATGGTTCTTAACGATACACTGTAATGTTAGCAATACAAACATGTATTTCTAACCCTATGCTGTTCAACTGACTATTTAGATGACCCCCTCACCATGTCCAATAAAAATGTGTTTTTTTTTTTTTTTTAGCATTGAACTCCATGTGACAGCCCCACATCCCTAACTGAGATCATAAATCTTGATGATCTAAGTCAGGCTTCCCCAAACTCCGGCCCTCCAGATGTTGTTGAAGTACAACTCCCATGATTCTATGAATGAAATAGGCTGTGAATTGTGGGAGTTGTAGTTCAGCAACATCTGGAGGGCCGGAGTTTGGGCAAGCCTGATCTAAGTCAATGCTTCTGAGAGGAAAATAGCATGTTTCCTCACATAGGCAGCTGGCTCTGCCAGAATGCCAACTTAATGGCAATTCTGGAAATTTCTCCTTAAAGGACACTAGGCATGTGCAAAACCTGCTGAAACAGGACATATTTGAAACCTGCCCCATATTCCACAGAGCTTTACAAGATTATAAAGGGGAAAATAAAATTATACAAGAACGATAGATTGATGAGGACCCTGCTCAAAAGAGCTTACAATCTACTCATGCACAGATGCTCTCTAGAAAACTTCTCCAAACAGCTACCTTCAGAGCTAAAATCTGTTACAGTATTAGAGAAACATAAATTTTTTTTAAGATATATTTTTATTTTTTAACTTCATATCCTCCCCTCCAGAAAAAGAATCTAAACTGCTGCAAATATTTTTTTTCCTCACATAAAAACTGGGGTGGGGGGGGGGCGCGGTGTCCCAAGTTCACCTATGGACAAGCCTCCACTTTATGTAACTATGCTTGCAGTACTAATAATACAACTTAGCGGAATACATTAACATAGTCTTTATAGAAAACAGCAGATGTGGGGTTTTTTTCTTCCTTTTAAAGTACATTGGTCAAACTGTTTTAGTCTCTTTAGCATGAAACTACTTAATACATTTGCTTTATGCTTCGTTTAAAGCAGCTCTCCTTTCACAGCATGGTCCCATAAAGCATCTTGTTATGTTGAAGATAAAACTAGTTTAAACAGTAGAACTAAACATTATAACAGGATGAAAAAATGAAACATTAAAATGATTGTTACATATAAATTTAAAATGCATGAGATGAGCAATGACTGCCCTCCAAATGTTTTTGTGGCTAATTTATACATAGAAACTCAATGGCAAGGCTATGCCGTTTGCTTTATTCATTTCCTATGGGCTATTGACTGCACCACAATGGTAGTTGTACATTGTTAACGGCCATTCAAACGCCCTTAACAATCAATAATAACTATTGTGTGTAGGTGAAGAGACCCTTGACTGCTCTTGTATGTGTCAATCTTCTTGACAGTGCTATAGAACACAAATAGCACACAGAATCTTATAAGAGAGAGAATTTTAATTCTGTGTCTTTTTCGAAGTTTCTTACACAACCTGCAAAATTTAGAACAAAACAAAAAATCAAAAAGCATTATGGATGAACATCTCCCTTAGCAAAAGAGAGAAGGCTAAAACAATTATCCAACGGTTTGAGCTAATATTGTTAAACTGCTATAAAATAATCTGATGATAATCAGTTAACTCACCAAGTAGTGAACTTAAAATAAATATTATTTTTAGTGCCCCTAGTAAAATATGGAAAATTACAAAGTAGATCAAGACCTTTTTTTTTTTTATTTTTATTTTTTTTTTTTTAGTTCTTTCTCCTTCTGGACATTCCCAGATGTGCATATCCTTTTTGCTGTGTTTGTACCTTTCATTTTTTTTCCAACTCAAGATATCTGTATAATTATTTATTTATTTATTTAATATTTTTGCCGTGCATTGTATTATTACAGACAGGCATGAGGTAGCATTCCTCTGGCTTTTTTTATCACGCTTTACATTTGGGGTATCTGAGAACATACGCACAATTTTATATTCTAGGTAGAGGAAAACAATAGAAGTAAATCAAGATTCAGGGTAGTTAAACTTAACAAACTCAGGTACATTATCCTAGCCTAGTCAGTTATAAAAATCTTAGCTAAGTAGTAGTGGGCTATCTAGGTAAGATAAACGATTGTAGAAATGTTACGTTTGCAAACTAAGCAGGTAGTGAAAAGCGGGTTAAGTAGCCATATAATAGTACGATCGGTTAGGTAGGTATATCTACCAAGAGGGACTGCTGAATAAAGTGGTATCACAAAAGCATTGGTATGCAAGTGTTAAGTGCAGCTGTTCTAGTTTACCATTCAGGTTATACAGGCTACTGGGACACTGTGCTACTGTCCTGTGAAAATGAGCTTGCTTAGTGCATTCTATACAGTGCTGAGCTATGCTTAAATATGAGCAGTGTGGCTAAGTATGATGAGCAGGACGTTAGTGCCCCATTAATGTATACACCGCAAGCTAACTGGCTAGATGAATACAGGCATAAGTTCTACATGTGAAGCAGATGTTATTATAAACCACTGGAGTCTCGGAAGGAGGGGTCCACGCTATTCTCTGGGATCAGCTTCCATAAATCCGCCGGTGTAGACACGCAGGTATATCCGCTGGATCATTTGGTCTCGGCTTCCCGTTGGAGCTTAAAGGACCACTATAGTGCAGGGAAAATATACTAGTTTTCCTGGCACTATAGTGCCCTGAGGGTGCCCCCACCCACAGGGTCCCCCTCCCACCGGGCTCTAGGGGGTGGAAGGGGTTAAACTTACCTCTTTCTCCAGCACCGGGCGGGGGACTCTCCTCCTCCTCTCCGCGTCCTCGGCTGAATGCGCATGTGCGGCAGGAGCCGCGCGCGCATTCAGCCAGTCCATAGGAAAGCATTCTAAATGCTTTCCTATGGACGCTGGCGTCTTCTCACTGTGCTTTTTACAGTGAGAAGCACGGAAGCCCTCTAGCGGCTGTCAATGAGCCAGCCACTAGAGGCTGGATTAACCCTTTTATAAACATAGCAGTTTCTCTGAAACCGCTATGTTTATAGAAAAAAGGGTTAATCCTAGCTGGACCTAGGGGGGTAGTCGGGGCCTGCGGAGATTATCACCGCGTAGTTGTATGAGACCAGGTATATGAGCTGGACAGCGGCCATCTGTCCCGCTCTGCTTGAGCCTGGATTTGCATCCAAAAAGGCCAAAATCTGCAGGAGCCCCTGCAGCATGCGACCGGTCAGCATGGCGGCTAGGCCCCGTCCCCACTGTATATGTTTTTTGAATTAAAACCTTGACATAATATCTTCTAATTTAACAAATGTGTGAGTGGTTTGGATCTGCCTGTGGCATATATCACAGCTGATTTTATGAATTAATGTAGTGGTTTGAAAGTGTAAAGCGGACGAGCCACGGGCTATTTATTATTGTCCTAGAATGCAATATAGTACACTGAAAGTGAGATATGAGAATCATAATTGTGTTTTGATTGATCCTTTCTTTAAAAATTTGGCTGTTCTCTTAAAGTATCAGGTCATTTAAAGAAAAAGAAGTTATAAGCATACACATTACAAAAGAACTACTTAAAACTTTTTTTTTTCAAGTTTCCTTTTTGTTTTTAAATTATGGGCGCATATGTGGCCTTTATGTGATGCCAAATACTTCCTTTTGACAGGCACTCTGTCAGCAAATTCATTTGCCAAACACAACTGCAGACAAAAAGCAAACTGAGCTATGATCACGGCATGCGATGAGACTTTTCAACTTCTCTATGCAGTGCCTGGAAGGAGCCCGCGTGAAAGGCGGAATAATAAATGCGATATAAAGGTGATAGGACCTCATAGAGTGAATAGAACAAAGGTCAGAAAAGCCCAAAGAAAATGCCAGGTGAAGTTTTGTTAGACAATGTGAACACACAAAGAGGAACCCTGCAAGGTTTTCTGAGAGGTTTTTTTCTTTCATATTATAATAAAAAGCATTAATCCTAACAGTAAAAAAAAAAAAAAAAAACAACGGAATTTTAAGATGTCTTGTGCTGTAAAAAATTCTTTAACGTGTTTCAATATTTTATACAAATTGAAAAATCTGTCCCATGCCAAGGTGTCTGCCTTGATCAAAATGGATCAAACTCAAGATGGTCTTAGTCCACAATTGGTTATTAATATGCTATTCTGCTTCTTATAAGCCATGTTGACATTGCAGTTATGGTTTGTGGCACACATTTAAGGCTTTTAAAAAAAATAAATAAATAAAGGTTTTATGTGGGTTGGCATTTACTAAGTAGTCCTTGTTTTTTTTTTTCTTTAATTGCATTGTAATTTGATTCAGGCATAAAAGTAATATAGCGATGGTGGCAATTATTTTGTAATGAATATATAAAGAACTTTTTCTACTGTCTCTCCTTACTTACCCTTGCTCGGTGAGTGCAGCCATCTTTAGCCCTTTTTGTCTGGAAGCATCATTTGCTGAGACCATGCACAATCTGAAGTTAAAAACTGTCCCAGAAATTTTCAGCTCTTACATATGTTTACTGACTTCACGAGTAACACATGTTTATCACTACCTGCACTTTGTTTAGATAAGCTGCTACCTGTATAAAGTTCAAATAGCCTGATGGCCGCCAACATAGAGCAAATGTAAGCCAAGAGATGAACTGAAAAGATGTTTATTTATTTACAGAATGATACACATTTAGATTATAATATGTATGATCAGTTATGTTAGTTAATGAAACATGAAGCATTTCCCTTAAAGTAAATTGACACTTTATTTCTAAAATATTTTACCAGGATGGATACATTGAGATTTCTCTCATTTTCAAGTATGTCCTGGACCCACAAACACTGCATTGTTACAATATGGTACACCATAATATTAAAAATGCAAAATAATATTAAAATACACATGTATACATTTAACACAGAAAAAGTAAGAAGTAGAGTTAACCATGATTACAGGTTCATTCTGTACTGAGATATGTTGATAGGGATCTCTTAAAGTATTTTAAAGTGGTGCATATCTGTGAGGTTGTTCGATAATTGTGGCGCTCTTTAGGAAGAAGAGGATTGAACTACTTTCTTTTCATAATGTAGTTTACTAAATAAAGTGCTGGTATTAGTTCGACGATTATAGGAGGCGAGAGCGGCCATGATGAGCATTCTACTCAGATATAGCAGTTGCTTCCCAGAAAAGCTTTTAAACACTAGGCTGGTAAGATGAACGGTGCGTCTGGATTCCAGCGATAGCCATTTTAGTTATTTTAACATGTCACATGGTGGGTCATGTAATTATATTGTAGCACAAGGCGGCAGAACGAATTAAGTTTATGAAGGTGGGTTTGCTGTGCAGGTGCATACACTACATCCCATGTTCAATGACTGACGTTAACATTTGTTGCACTTTATGTTTCCTTACTGTAGAGCTAAAGCAGGATTTTTTTCTTTAGAGGGCACCTAGTTTTGGATCAAGTTTGAGAGTTTTTCTGTTTGGAGGTCAGAAGATAGATTGGGGTCTAGCAACATACCTAGATATTTGAAGGAACGGACTGCGGTCAACGCATTATTTGATTTTGTTCTGATGCATAAATGGGAAGTTTGTCCTTTTATGTACTGTTCCAAAGATCGTTGTGACAGTTTTGTCGGTGTTTAGAAAAAATTGTTATCCGCAATCTACTTTTCTACATCTGCAAACTGATCTTGGAGCATTGCCTCAAGCTGCAGTAGATTTGGTTTGCTAGCGTAGATTATGTCGTTCGCTTAGATGTGTACAGTTGAGGCTTTGCAAAGATAATTTATGAATAATGTGAATAGTAGGAGGACGAGTATGGAGCCTTGGGGAGCACCATACGTGACTAGGAGAGGGAGGGAGTTTCTGTCTGTCAGAAATGGCCACATATTGCGATCGATCTGACACATAAGACTGATACCAGGTTAGCGGACGATCACCAATACCCAAGTTTCTGTAATAGAATGCCAAGGTCTAGAGTGTCAAAGGCCTTGGCAAAATGAAGGTTAAAAGCCCAGTTAGGTTTCCTTGTTCCATGCCAATTTGGATGTCATTGCAAACTTTTAAGAAGGTAGTTGTATTAGAGTGATTTGTGCAAAAGCCTGATTGATCAATGGTCAGATAGTTTGATTGTTGATAATATTCACATAGTTGCGTGTGGACACACTTTTATGAATTGGTCTCTCGCAGTCTTCCAAAGTTTTGGTATGTATCAAGTCACCAAGGATTCATTGATTAGGGTTGCGACTGGTTTGGCAATTGCTGGTGCACTGTGCTTCAGCATAATTGCTGGGATTTGATCAGGTCCACACTGTTTTTTGTCCACACTAGTAAAATAGGAGAAAGAAAGAGCCGAGTACTTGTAAAATAGGAAAAAGAAGGAGCAGATTACTTTAAAGAAGGAGAAGAGTACTTGTACAATATGAGAAAGAAGGAGCAGAGTACTTGTAGAATATGAGAGAGAAGGAGCAGAGTTTTTATTTTACAAGTACTCTGAATTGCGGTTGAACAGACATATAGTCAAATTCCAGGTTTTGTTTATGTTTTGTTTTGATCACAACGTGTACATTTGGCTCAGTCCTTAAGGGGTTAACTGGTATTCAGTTTCTGTGCTGTGATATTTAGTATTTGCAGAATGTAAAGTTTTGCTGTGTGTAAAGCATGTCCATAACCTAAATTTAACCTTATTTAAGTACAAATTCTCTAGTTGAATCATTTAGGATAAACTTTTTGTTATTTTGGGTCCAGAAAGAATCCGGGGAGCTAATGGCTAGGTTAAGTCTACGTTTGCGGTAAACTAATGTTGGGGTAAGACATGTCTGCAGGTACAGGACAAACAGGTGGGCAGAATGTGCAGCCTCTCCTAGTGAACGTGCCATCTAATCATTGTGAAATTAATATAGTATTTTTAATGTGTCTGAAATTTCAATGTAATGTGAAAGTTTCTTCAAATCAGTCATATATAATGACTATTGGTCCAAAGTCGTGGAATATATTTAGCTTGGCATGGTTTGTATGCTGTAGGCACAGGTACAGACTTTCTTAGAATTACTATATTTCAAGAAACTTTTAAGATAAATGGTGCCACAGTAATACCCAGTGCAGCTCAAGTTCACCCAAGTGTTATGCCAAAAAACACTTATACATAAAATCTTGAAAACAATAAGGTGATAGCGCACAGTTGGTAAGTGTATTTCACACTGACAGAGGTAGACAGGATAAAACCTATTGATAAAAACATAAAAGCGACATAGCGCAGACTGTGCAGAAGTGGTATCCGTGTAATAAATATAGAGGACACTCACATATTCAAGAGCCCTTCAGGTCAGCTCTGAACTCAGTAGGTATAGTAAAAACACTCAACGTATTGCTGTGTAGCTGGTCCCAACGACTGAGCGGCGGGTGGGGGCCCTAAATCAGAATGAGGGGGGGGACCTAATGTCCTCCCCCCTGGCCCCCACCCCTGAGCGGTGGGTGGGGGCCCTAAATTGGAATAAGGGGGGGACCCAATGTCCTAACCCCTGGCCCCCACCCCTGAGCGGCGGGTGGGGGCCCTAAATCAGAATAAAGGGGGGGGACCTAATGTCCTGACCCCCGCCCCTGAGCGGTGGGTGGGGGCCCTAAATTATAATAAGGGGGGGGGGACATAATGTCCTCCCCCTGGCTCCCACCCCTGAGCAGTGGGTGGGGGCCCTAAATCAGAATAAAGGGGGGGACCTAATGTCCTGACCCCCGCCCCTGAGCGGTGGGTGGGGGCCCTAAATTGGAATAAGGGGGGGACCTAATGTCCTAACCCCTGGCCCCCACCCCTGAGCGGCGGGTGGGGGCCCTAAATCAGAATAAAGGGGGGGACCTAATGTCCTGACCCCCGCCCCTGAGCGGTGGGTGGGGGCCCTAAATTATAATAAGGGGGGGGACATAATGTCCTCCCCCTGGCTCCCACCCCTGAGCAGTGGGTGGGGGCCCTACAGTAAAATAAGGCGGGGAAGCCAATGTCCTCCCCCTGGCCCCCACCCCTGAGTGGTGGATGGGGGCCCTAAATATGTAATGTCCTCCCCCCTGCAGCCCAACCCTGAGCGGCGGATGGGGGCCCTAAATTGGAATGGGGGGGGACCTATTGTCCTCCCCCACCCCTGAGCGGTGGGTGGGGGCCCTAAATCAGAATAAAGGGGGGGACCTAATGTGGGTGGGGGCCCTACAGTAAAATAAGGGGGGAAGCTAATGTCCTCTCCCCTGGCCCCCACCCTTGAGTGGTGGGTGGGGGCCCTAAATATCTAATGTCCTTCCCCCTGGCCCCCAACCCTGAGCGGCGGGTGGGAGCCCTAAATTGGAATAGGGGGGGGACCTAATGTCCTCCCCCACCCCTGAGCGGCGGGTGGGGGCCCTAAATCAGAATAAAGGGGGTGGGTGGGGGCCCTAAATTATAAAAGGGGGGGCCTAATGTCCTCCTCCCTGGCCCCCAACCCTGAGCGGTGGGTGGGGGCCGTATAGTAAAATAAGGGGGGGGACCTAATGTCCTGCCCCCTGAGCGGCGGGTGGGGGCCCTAAATACCAATAGGGGGGGGGGATCTGTTGTCCTCCCCCCCAGCCCCCACCCCTGAGTGGCGGGTGGGGGCCCTAAAAAAATATTAATCCCCTTCCCAGTTGACTAGGGGTCCCCAAACCCCTAGTCACCCCTCGCCCCCCTTCCCCGCAAAAAATTAACTCCCTACCTCCCTCACCCCAAAAATAATGAGGGGGGGACCTTTAACTAAGTACCTGTAAAAGAAAATAAAACTTACCATTCAATGTTTTCTTTCTTCTAAAATCTTCTTTTTTCAGCCCTAAAAAAGGCCAAATAAAAAACCATAATAACCAACGCAATTATATATATAAAAAAAAAAAAAAAGCGCAAAAATTAAAAATCCATCTTCACCCATGGAGGGCGGACGCAGACTGAGCTCTGCAGGGCGGGGGAAGGCTTATAAAGCCTTGCCCCGCCCTGCAGTTAAGCTCAGAGCACTCTGATTGGTGGGTTTAAGCCATTCAATCAGAGTGCTCTGACAGGTAAATGAAGAGACTGACAGGTAAGTCTTAACGTTAGCCCCCTCGAAAATTTTCCCCATGCACATGCCTAGTTATTGTGCCTCGAGTCTTCTGGTACTGTCTCTCCATTCAGAGTTATCCTGTTTTCAAGCAGTTTAACACTAAATAATGGTCCCTGGTCACCCACCGCACATCTCCTACTGAAGGTATGGCCGAGAGATGACCTATGCAGAGATTACACACTTCCCTCTAGTCATATCAGTTCATACCAGCAAAGGGAGCTGTGATATTAAAAACCGTCATCTAACACTCTCAGCTAATTACAGCTGCCCACTGCTGCTCAGGCTATTGCGCCTTCATTAGTCCAAGCAGCACAGTGGAGATGGGCTGCTGAGGACTCTTGTTTTGCTTTAAAACATTTTTTTAAAAGGTTAAATACTGCATAGAAGTGTAGCGCCAGAGGAATCTAAACACAATAACCTCTTCAACTAGATGAAGCATTTGCAGTGTATACAATGTTCATTAATGGCTCCATCTCTTAGTTTGACATGGAAGAGATTTCAGACTGATTGCTAATTGTTTTATTTTTACAATAGAATTGAGACTTGTGACATTCCAGTCTATAGGTTTTAACTGAGTCAAGGTAGAAAGTGTGCCACAAAGATTGATTGCCCATATTGGTGCCTATATACAGCCTTTCTTGATTAAAGACACCTCCGCAAATACTTGTGTGACCCTCTCATTAATGTAGCTAGATAAGGACAAATGTAAAAATTGTTTAACTCAAGTCATGGTGAGTTCTTAATTAAAAACTTAAAAAAAAAATAGATTTTCCTTTGTACTTAAAGCAGCACTTTTACCTTCCTGGGACTTTGACAAATTTGCAAAGGCCCCAACGATGTCATCCCTGCTGGTGGTCCATTGACCATTAGGGCAGGTAAGGGTGAGATTATTTCCCTATACCTATCTTTCGCTGCCATTTTAGTTGCGCTGCTCCTCTTCAGCTCGTGCCAAGAGCCGACGTCACTACTGTACTCTCGTCCCTTGAGATCCTACATAGACACAGCTGATGACAGGCTCTGCCTTGTGTCAAAAAGTGTCAGACGGAGGAGAAATACAGAGACAGAGTAGTCCCTAATTTGTCTCCGTATATCTCTTGGCTGGGTTGGAATTTCAGTGAAATCCCAAAACAATCATAATGAGTATTTACTAAAGATTCTATCTTTATGAAATACTCATTTTTAATATCGGGGTGACAGTGCCGCTTTAAGCATAGAAGGCACAGCACCTTTAAAAGAATGGGCTTCAAGGCTGATCTTAATCTGTTTTCAATCTAGACTACGATGTAACTATGTAACTTTAAATGTAATTGTGCAGGTAGCTCTGTCATGGCTTGTGTGGCTGATAATAATAGTCATTTTATTGTGTAATGTGCAGAGTGCCAATGGCTTTTGCGTGTATATTTGTAAGAAAAACTGAAATCATCTATCTCATATTATCTACTTTTGAGACCTTGCCCATTCCCTTTACAACCGCACTAATAATTCAGAAATTACATTCTCCCATCAGGTGTGAATACAACGTTGGCTGGGATAACCGACTCATATCGCTTCCCAACTAGGGATGCCAGGGAGATCCTTGATATTTGTCAGACTTCTCTAAAATACTGTAGAATTGTGGATTGTGTAGTTTGGGTCTGAATGAACATGTGGGCTCCCCCCAAAGGATGTTGTACTCTGATTGACAAATGGTTATTAAAGGTGTACACATGTAGTGTACTTTACCATCAAATTCATTGTGCACCAGGAATAATATTTCTTGGAATCATGGCACGTTGTGTGACGTGGTTTTATGATTTACCTTTATACATGTTGTGTTTAGATATACATATTTTCACCCTGCTAAGATAAAGAAAAATCACTGGTTTAAATAAACAATATTTTCCAATGCTCTGAAATCTTCCCATGTGAAACCAATGAAGACATTCAACTGTAAATTAGGTTCAAGCAGCAATTTTAAAAGAGAAAGAGCAGACCGTATTTATGAAACTTAGGGGAGAATTGGCTTTTGATTATACGTTGCAATTACTTATTGTAATATGACTGTAATATAAGTCGCCATACCGTCCTATTTGTTTAGCCACACTGGATACATTATATTCATTGTATCACTAACACATAACACATTAGGCCCTAATGACCGTGTATACACTACATTCTCACTTGCAATTAAAATACCAAGGAATATTATGCCTTTAGCCAGACCCCTTTCAATATAAGTTTGGGATAATTGATGGAGAAATATACTCTTTCTGCTTTTTCACGGCACATCTGTTGCTGGAATATATAGGCTGTTACTAATTCTGTAATCCTTTGCTAGACATTTTGTAAACTGAGCTCTATATCTTTCGTCTATCCCTTTTCTCCCATATCAGTTATAATCCTCTTGAATTTCCTAAATAGGTTCAAGGATTTTCATCACCTTAGTATTTTACATACACACATATTTTTGATAAAACCTAATAACCCCTTCTATATTTTGTAGTCTAAAAATGCTTTAGGCTCATATTAAATCTAGATTCACATCTTTATTCTGGATTGAGTTGTATATTTCAACTTCACTGGTGAAATTGCTGAGATGTTGTAGAATGATAGACTAAACGAACAAAGACCTATGCCAGACAAAATGTCTAGATGGTTACAAGAATAAGACTGAAAAAATCTTTAATCTTTATTTGGTAGCGATAGCTGTTGAAAAAGAAACAGCAATAAACAAAACACTCAAAATACAAATGTGTCGAAAAGTTTGTGTATGAACATCTTAAATAAACCTCTTGTACTAGGTGTTCAATCCTTGTATGAGTCTTAAGAGCATATTCTAATTATTAGCGCAGTAATGGTCAGTATTTTATCGCATTTGTGTACAAAAACTACCATCTGCCTTAAAACGGAGATTAGGGATATATTAGCTAAATGTTTGTATACCCCTATATGGTAGCAGATATGGCATTTGTGTAAGTAGCCCAACTTCTACCCTGAAGGACTAAAGCCAAGGGTTATATCACCTCAACATTTATATACTAGGCTTTCTCAAAATGTGAAGCTCAAAGGAGAACAGGCATTGATTAAAGGACCACTTCACACCCCAAAAGCACTTCAGCTTGTTGTGTACCAATTAGCCATGTGCATGTGGCCCAATGAACGTTTGACACGTGTCCTCCTGTGGGCGTATAGAACTGCCCAGTCCAAAATTATCACGTGTCCCGAAAGGAGGGCCCATCTACAACCAAAAAGAAACACCGCAGAAGGCGGGTCTGTCAGGTTGTACTCTACAGCAGCGACACCCGAAGGTCCGATTGGAAGGGAGGTGTTTGTTACATCAGAGAGCGAAACGCCCAGGGAGCAGATCCACTGATCCAGACGTGTGGTTTAACACGAAGGGGGGTGTGACCTTGTAAAAGGTAGGCATAATCTTCATGGAGATAACCTAAAACAAAGGGGCATGGTTTAGCGCAAAACACACAAAAAAAACAATAATAATTATACATCAATCGTAGCCTTCTTACCCCTATTCTTTCCTACCCTATTCTTCTTATAGATCATTCATTCACTACAGGATTGTGTTGTTAAAGACTCCAGAGTATATGGAAAACCCCTATAAATGAAGAGCTACAGTTGCAAGAAAAAATATGTGAACCCTTTGGAATGATATGGATTTCTGCACAAATTGGTCATAAAATGTGATCTGATCATCATCTAAGTCACAACAATAGACAATCACAGTCTGCTTAAACTAATAACACACAAAGAATGAAATTTTGCCATGTTTTTATTGAACACACCATGTAAACATTCACAGTGCAGGTGGAAAAAGTATGTGAACCCCTAGACTAATGACATCTCCAAGAGCTAATTGGAGTGAGATGTCAGCCAACTGGAGTCCAATCAATGAGATGAGATTGGAGGTGTTGGTTACAGCTGCTCTGCCCTATAAAAAACACACACCAGTTCTGGGTTTGCTTTTCACAAGAAGCATTGCCTGATGTGAATGATGCCTCGCACAAAAGAGCTCTCAGAAGACCTACGATTAAGAATTGTTGACTTGCATAAAGTTGGAAAGGGTTATAAAAGTATCTCCAAAAGCCTTGCTGTTCATCAGTCCACGGTAAGACAAATTGTCTATAAATGGAGAAAGTTCAGCACTGCTGCTACTCTCCCTAGGAGTGGCCGTCCTGTAAAGATGACTGCAAGAGCACAGTGCAGACTGCTCAATGAGGTGAAGAAGAATCCTAGAGTGTCAGCTAAAGACTTACAAAAGTCACTGGCAAATGCTAACATCCCTGTTAGCAAATCTACAATACGTAAAACACTAAACAAGAATGGATTTCATGGGAGGATACCACAGAGGAAGCCACTGCTGTCCAAACAATACATTGCTACACGTTTACAGTTTGCACAAGAGCACCTGGATGTTCCACAGCAGTACTGGCAAAATATTCTGTGGACAGATGAAACCAAAGTTGAGTTGTTTAGAAGAAACACACAACATTATGTGTGGCGAAAAAAAGGCACAGCACACCAACATCAAAACCTCATCCCAACTGTGAAGTATGGTGGTGTGGGCATCATGGTTTGGGGCTGCCTTGATGCATCAGGGCCTGGATGGATTGCTATCATCGAAGGAAAAATGAATTCCCAAGTTTATCAAGACATTTTGCAGGAGAACTTAAGGCCATCTGTCTACCAGCTGAAGCTCAACAGAAGATGGGTGTTGAAACAGGACAATGACCCAAAGCATAGAAGTAAATCCACAACAAAATGGCTTAAACAGAAGAAAATACGCCTTCTGAAGTGGCCCAGTCAGAGTCCTGACCTCAACCCGATTGAGATGCTGTGGCATGACCTCAAGAAAGCGATTCACACCAGACATCCCAAGAGTATTGCTGAACTGAAACAGTTCTGTAAAGAGGAATGGTCAAGAATTACTCCTGACCGTTGTGCACGTCTGATCTGCAACTACAGGAAATGTCTGGTTGAAGTTATTGCTTCCAAAGGAGGTTCAACCAGTTATTAAATCCAAGGGTTCACATACTTTTTCCACCTGCACTGTGAATGTTTACATGGTGTGTTCAATAAAAACATTTCATTCTATGTGTTATTAGTTTAAGCAGACTGTGATTGTCTATTGTTGTGACTTAGATGATGATCAGATCACATTTTATGACCAATTTGTGCAGAAATCCATATCATTCCAAAGGGTTCACATACTGTTTCTTACAACTGTATTTAATCAATGATAGTAATAGGTAAAAGAGCAGGGTTAGATAGCCCTTAAAGATATGTACATAAGGCAGTATATAACTGTATATGACCATAACACATGGACTACAAGGAGATCCTTATATGTCAAAAATGTACAAAGAAAAAATGTGTATTGGCAAATAACAAAAAAAAAAATAGTTTATATTGGAATTCTGGAACATGTTCAATCCCATGAAAGAAATTTATTTTGCTAAACCAGCATGATGCTAGGTAAGATGTCTAGATACTGGGGTGTCTTGCTGAATTAAAATGTTCTCGAATGCGTCTTTAAACATTCTAAAGGTCTTTCCTACTTAAAGAAGGTTGCGTAAGGACTTCAGGGGATAAACTACACCAGCAGTTCAACAATTAAAGAAAGAATGTACCCTAATTCTTACTATTTTAGAACAGTTTAGAAGAACCAACATGTATCTGCAAGCTGAACATTGGCCATATTAGAAAGAGCCAATGATCTTCCTCAGCGACGTTTTGCAGATTTTTTTTTTTACATTGCAGGGTTAAATCCATTTCTAGTGGCTGTCTAACTGATAGTTACTAGAGACCCTTCCCTCTTCGGAACAAGTAAAACTCTCTATCATCAGCATTTGATTGGAGGAGTGCGTTATTTGTCAGTTCGTGCATACTTCCAATCTATTGCTTCACTGTGAAAAGCGGTGAATTAAACGAGACCGTGGGTGATGTCAGCTTGGATGCTAACATCAACGGAGATGGAGCTGTAGGCTGCAGCAACGGAGTACGAGCAGAGCACTGGTACTGGAAATCAGGTGAGTAAACTTTATTTAACTTAATTTTATTGAGAAGCAGGAGGTGGACAGAAGGGAAATTATAGTGCCAAAAAAAAAAAAATTTGCAGGACAATAGGTTTACTTTAAATCTCAAAATTCATTGTTCCTATCAGGTATATCAGGGGAATTTAGGCAGACAATGTAAACATTCTCTGGAACTGCAATGTTTTACATTGCAGCACTAAGTGCAAAAAGAACACAGCACCCAGACCACTTCAATGAGCTGAAGTGGTCTGGGTGCCTACATTGTCCCTTTAATGATACTTCCTCCACAACCTCTAAGTCAGAGGTGCCCAGAAGGTAGATCCCTAGATGCAATAGAAGTACAACTCCCATGATGCTTTCCAAGCTTTTAGAATGACAAAGCATGATGAAAGTTGTAGTTTTAAAACATTTGGGCACCCCTGCTCTAAGTCGGTCATTGAAATACAATTATTTTCCTTTGTGTTGACCAATCAGTAAGAGCAAGAAAGAACGCTAACAGAGTTATCCACTGAAGTGAAAATTGCCAGGAATTCATAGCGAATTTTAAAACTTAGGTCAAAATAAATTCCCATGCAGCCTCACATTTTGTTCCCAGTTAGCTTTGACCCGTCACGGCAGATATTCCAGCAGGTAACTCCCTGCTTTGAGTGCACAATGTAGATTTGGAAAGGTACTATTTAATTAACTGTACCCTTGTCTGCACTATGCTGTCACTTTAATTTTAAGAATTCCTATTCTCCCCTAGATGGCATTCTACCTTATACTATGTATTGATATTATTTAGGTTAAAACATGCTGTTGTAGCTATCTCTTTGTACAGCTCAGGTTTATTTTACAAGCCCTTAGAGATGTGGACTCTCTGCTAGGGATTTCTCCATCACAGAAAAGTCCGTTCTGCCTTGGCTGACAATATAGTGACATTAGGCTTGTTTTCCGCCTTCTGATCTTTGAGACTCTGGTGTATAGTTTTGCATTTGGAGATTTCTCTGATATGTCTGTTGTAAATCATCAACCACATTGTTTACCATTATTCAGGATCACAGTTTTTCAACCTCTTTTCAATACTGCATTTTAGAGAGGTGAAATGGCATTATCTCTATACCAATAAGTGACATTACTTCATCTGCTAACTAAACAAAAAAAATAGATTTTTAAAAATACTTTAAATGTGATTACAAAGAAATAGAAAGCTACTTTGGTTATCTTACTAAATGTTTATGGGGAAAAAGTCCTGACCAGCCAGCGTTCCTTTGCACTCCATTGATCTCATCCAGCGTGAATCAAATATTGACTTATGCAAGTTGTTTTTCGCTGCCGTTGCTGTCAACAAATATTGCATTTCATCATTTTTTTTTTGTTTCATCTCGAAGAGAGGACTATTTTAATTTCTTAAAGGAACACTATAGCATTAGGAATACAATCTTGTACTAGTCCTTAGTTAGATTTAGCCTGTTAAAAAAAAAAAAAAAAGAGAGAGTAAGTTTAACTTTTTTTCTGGCACCTACACTCACTTGCCTGCTGCCAACTCCTCATGTGACATCACTTTGGAGGCGTCGCTTGCTATCAGGGCCGGACTGGGAAAAAAATTCGGCCCGGGCATTTTTCAATCACAGCGGCCCCTGAGCAGGGGGCGGGGCCAGAGAATGTGTGTTTTGTCATCACTATGGACAAGCACACTCCCTCTCAAACTGAGCATGTTAGTTCAATGCGCAGAGCCCTGCTGAAGAGCTCTAGCATGAGAAAAAGGCCCTGTATTTGTTCTGCGCAACGCAAGCAAATTTAATAACATGCTTGTGCTGTGTTTGCTTTTAACTTGTCTCTGGTGTCTCAGTAAGTGGGATACCAGAAGACAAAAGGGCCAGGAAAGTGTATCGTGCTAAGGGCTGTAGAGAGTGTGTGTATAGAGGGCATAGTGTGTATTGGGGATGTAGCGAGTGTGTGCAAACCGGCTGTAGTGTGTGTAAGGGTTGTAGAGAGTGTGTTTAGAGAATGTAGCATGTGTTTGTTAACAAGGAATGTAGTGTGTGCATAGGGGATCCAGAGTTTGTATGTCTGGAATGTAGTAGGTGGTGCAGTGTGTGTGTTTGTGTAGGGGATCTAGTATGTAAAGGACACAGAGTGTGTATAGGAGATTGTGTGTGTGTGTGTGTATTGAGGATTTAGAGTATAGGGATCTACTGTGTGTATGTGTAGATTAGATGATCCAGAGTTAGGTAAGGGATCTAGCGTGTACCTGGAGTGTAATGTGTGTAGTGGTGGAGTGTGAGGGGTGCTATAGTGTGTGTGTGTATATATATATATATATATATATATATCTCCTATATATATCCTATATACATCCAAACATATATGTATATGTGAGGGTCACAGTGTGTTAGGTGTGCTATGTGCAGCATGTGTGTGTGAGGGTCACAGTGTGTTGGGTGTGTTGTGTGCAGCATGTGTGTGTGAAGGGTGCAGCATGTGTGTAAGGGTGTTCTTACCATCACATTCTATGTGTCTAATTATCTTTATTAATTCACTGAGGGTTATTTTATGATATATATATATGTGTGTGTGTGTGTGTGTCTGAGGGTGCTGTATGTGTGCAAGGGCGCTGTGTGGGTAAGTGTGCTGTGTGAGGGTGCTGTGTGTTTGTCTAAATGTGCTGTGTTTGTGAGTATGCAGTGTGGGTGAGTGTGCTGTGTCTGAGGGTGATGTGTGTGTCTGAGGGTGCTGTGTGTGTGTGTGTTTGAGGGTGCTGTGTGTATATGTCTGGAGGGATTGTGGGTGTAAATTTATGATTTAAATTTTTTTTAAATTATTGTTATAAATAAAAATAATGTGGGATAAAATCAGATTTAAAAAATAGGGGAATTAATAAAAAATATTAAAAATAATAAACTTCATATCCCCCCCCCCTCCCTTCTTACCATTAGCTTGGAAGGGGGAGGGAGGGTAGCCGTGTGTCCATGGAGGAGTCCCTGGTGTTGCTGTCTCATGCTGCAGTCCCTGGTGGTCCTAGTGGTGAGTGAACTCTACCCTGCAGTTCCTGGGGAAGAGTTCACTCTCGTGAGATCTGAGCGTTGCCGCGGTAACCGCAGCAACGCTCAGACCTCGCGAGAGCACCCGGCGGAACTGCTGGTTAGAGCTCCGCCGGTCCTCTCTCCTCCCTCCCTCACTCCCCAGCCGGCATAGCAGTGTTACAGTGCCTCAGGGCCGGTGAGGGAGATCTTTGATCTCCCCACCGGCCCATCAAGGCACACAGCAGGGCCGGCACACTGATAGTGTTGGCCCTGCATGGGCCGGCTGGGGAGATCCTGTGATCTCCCCTGCCGGCCTCGGCCCCTGGCCATCGCAGCCCACCGGGCATTTGCCCGGTATGCCCGATGGCCAGTCCGGGCCTGCTTGCTGTCTTTAGTCCAATCCAATAATCCTCATAGAGGAGCATTGGGACAAGATGTGTGTGTGCAGCAAATCATATGCTTCTCATAAAACGTCACATGGCCGAGTAAAACTATTGTTTCATAGGAAGCGCCTCTAGTGGCAGGAAGACAACCAATAGAGATGTGTTTAACCCTGCAGTGTAAACAAAAAACACTGTACAAAACTGCAATGTTTTACATTTCAGGGTGCAATCTGCATGGCCACTGGACCTTTAGTGGTCCGTTAAGTAATCATTATTTAAAACATTTCATTACTTATGTGTGTATGACTGAGGGATTGGGGTATCCTCTGGCCTTAGGAATGAGTAGGGAACATGTCAATCCCTTCACCTTTTGTACTTCGTTTAGTAATCTCCATTCCACCCCCCAACCTCAGGCCCCTTTCCAGTTAAATTTGCCCTCCCCTTTAGCTCATTGAAGTGGTCTGGGTGCAGTATCCATGTCCCCCTTACTCCTACAATGTAAATCATTGCAGCTTTTGTGAAACTGCAGTGATTACATTGCAGGACTAGGACTGCCACAATAGGCATTTCCTGCTTGTGAGGCGACTTTTGGTTGCTAACTGGAACTGGACGTTTTTACACTTTGCACAAAGACATTCAGGGTTTGTTAAATACCTATGGGAGGAGAGGAAGTAGTTATAGTGTAAGGAATACGTGTTTGTATTCCTTACAATACAGAATCCCTTAAATTGTTCTGTTTATATTTTTTTTAAAGGCACAATATAGTTACTAAAACAACTTAATGAAGTAGTTTTTGTTTCTGTCCATGCAGATGTTAACTTGCTTTAGAAGTTTTTATTTCCTGCTCTGTAAATTGAACTATATTGACACACAGAAGTCCATGAAAGGTGTTGCAAGCTCCTAACAGTGCAGTCGTTAAGAAATTCTAAATTAAATAGACTGTGCAAAAAAAGAATCATGAACATTAGGTCGCTCTTTACAGAAAGTGTTTAGGAAGGCTAAGTAAGCCACTTGCAGCGAGATGTGACTAGGGCTGCGTAAACAAAGTGATTTAACTCCTGAATGGCAGAGAATTAAGCAGTTAGACAGTACGGGCATGATCTATACACCAAAAACAGCTTCATTAAACTTAAGTTGTTTTGTGACTATAGTGTCCCTTAAAATTGGGGTCTTTTGGCTGCTTCTACAGCCAGTATGAGAATGTTGTGTTTTTTTTTCTGATATTCTGTAAAAAATGGGTAAACTAAAAGCAGCACTGTCATGCCGAACTTTCCCCAATCGTTTCCTGTTCTCTTCCTCTCTCAGGATCTGTTCTTCTTTTCTTCCTATCTGATCTAGTATTCTTTAAAACATAAGACAAAGTAGGAACTACACTTGACCAGCTTTGACACAAGGAGCAACTTAAGTCTGCTCCATTTTCTGTGGTCAAAGAAATTTAACCACAATACTCTCCTCTCCTCCTGTGTTCTTGTGTTGCTTCATTCGCCGTTCAAACAGCAGTTCACTGGCGAAATTACCAAGTTTTGTTTTAATAGAATGAGTATAGTTTGTTCATTCCTATTAAGACGCAATTAGGTACTTTATGTTAATTATTTTTATAGGTGCCCCACCAAGTGGCACTTTATTAGTCATAGGACATCTTTTCATACCATAGTAAGCAACCACTGGCTGCTCACTGTTTAGGAGACATGCCCCTAATCGCAGTATAGTGGGTAGGGGCAGAAGGGAGATTTTAATCTCCTATAATTACTAATACGAAGTAATCTTTACTTCGTATTGGTAAATTTTACTAAAAGGCTAATTTTGGTCTTTCAGCCTTTTAGTAGATAGCTCCCTAATACCGTGGGAATTAGGGAGCTATTTAAAGCAGTTGCAAGATGCAGCCGCGGCAAGAATAGGATCGGAACAAAAAGTACCAAATTGCTTTCTTACACAAATGGACAAACTATACTCATTCTGTTAAAATGCGGTAGTTTTGCCGGTGAATGGCCGTTCGAACAGCAAATGAAGCAACACGAGAACACAGGAGGAGAGGTGAGTATTGTGGGAAAATATCTTTCCACATGAAATGGAGTGGACTTAAGCTCCTCCTTGAGTCAAAGCTGGTCAAGAATAGGAAAAATACATAAGACAAAGTAGTCCAAACTTTGTCTTATGTTTTAAAGAAAACTAGATCAGATCGGAAGAAAAGAAGAACAGATCCTGAAAGAGGAAGAAAAGAGAAAGCGATTGGGGAAAGGTAAGTTCGGCATGACAGTGACGCTTTAAAGAGGAACTATCACTTCTCTGGAATTTGCAAGATTGAATAAAACATTGACAATAAGCATTGACAATAAGCAAGGAAAAACCAGGGCAAACTTTGCATACAAAGGGGAGAAAGAGAAAGTTTGTTTTAATGTCTCCTCTTTTCTGTCTGCTCTCTCTATGCAGACTTCCAGGTGTAAAAAACAGAGCCTATAACAATGATTGACTGGGAGCTAAAATGGAAGTACCCAGTCACTCAGTGTTTACTTACACTTTACCAATACATATTTCTTAAAGGATCACAAAGCAGTTTTCCTGACACTATAGTGCTCTAAGGGTGTCCCCACCCTCAGGGTCCCCCTCCCTTGGTGCTGGCAGGGGGAGTGATAGTGCCAGAAATACAGCTTTGTATTCCTGGCACCATAGTATCCCTTTAATGTAACTTGCATATATTGCTTGCGTTATTTCAGGAAGCCTGTATTTTATATCAAGTTTGAAGGGGGAGGCTCTCACACGTTTATTCTCGGACTGTTTTTTTAACTATGCAAATAAAAAAATGTTTGTTTGTGTATGCAAGTAAGATTCATTTTGTTATTGTATGTATATGGGTTTGTTTGTGGGGTTTTATTGTATGCAAGTGTTGCTTGTTGTGTTCCATCTGGTACGCTAAAGCCAAATTGCAATGACAAAATAGAAAAGTATTGAAGCACATGTATTTGTTCAACTCCAAGTATTGCATTTCAAGGTTTTGCCCAGAGATTCCAGATGGGACATTCACACAGCAGAGATAATGAATGGTTGTTTTGTTTCCTGATTTCTCACTGGTTACTGCTACTGTCACTCAGCTAAACGATTGCATTCCCTGTATCGTGGCAGAACTAGGAGACACCACGTGAATGATTGACAGACGTTTGAAACACCTGTAATTCTTGTATTTTAGTGTTAACAAACTATAAATTGACATCTGAAACGAGAGTTTCTCTCTGCTCACTGCTCTATTTCAGTTAAGGATTTTTGTTTTCTCTTTTGTTTTTTTGTATCTCAAAAGCCGGCAAGGTTACTGTCTGTTTCCTGCTTGAATTACAAGTAGCACAGGTAAGCATAAAGCATATTATGTTGTTATTGGATTAGATTTTAGCAGGTTTAAACAGGAACCCTCCAGTAATAATTGCTACTTGATGTTGAGACCCAGGTTCTGGACTAGATATTTCTTTATAGTTTTGGTTGGACATTTCTGATTGTGCTTGTAAAATTATAATGTTTACTTGGGTGTTTTAGTTATTTTGGACTTCATTTCACATGAATTTAATATTTGATAGTTTTGAATTAAACTATTTAATAGTTTAATATTCTTTAGAGTACTTTTACTTGGTCATCTTACCTGCTTCATTCTTATTTTTTTAAGGTTGTGAACATGGCACCAATTGTATTTCTCTTTGGAATAATGATGATGGCTTTATTAAATAATGTGGATGGAAAGAGGGATCCAGTATTATACTGTGGAGGTAAGTTAATTCATTTTTTTTTTCTTCAAAATTATAAGTTACTTGCCAATAGAGTATTATAAATATTATTTTTGATACATTGGAGTTACACACAAACACACACACACACACACACATATATATTTGTAGATTGGATTAGCCATCTTAGTCCAGGAGAAAAGATGCCAAATAGTAACATATTACATAAAAGACAAGCTTTAAAGCGTTTTCGTCTCTTCCTGGTGTATATACCTGTCACGTGCGTGGGCTATAGGCCCAGCCGAGACAGTGGGGAGAGTGTGGAAGTGACAGGGTTAATGACACCAGACCCCTGGTTACCTGCTGCTAGTCCCAGCAACCACTCAATTAACCCCTGCAATCCCTTCTACACTACCCCCCTTAGTACACACTTTACTGCCACCACCAAGACTTTTAAACCCGGTCGTCTTAGGTTACCCCACACACAGGAGAATTATAGTATCACAGTTCTACTTTTACTGATAAAACATACATAGTTAACCCTTTTTGGTAACGTGTTTACCTGAGCTTTCCTCTGGAGAGTGAAGCTCATAGAGAACAGAGACACAAGCTGATTAAGTAAACATTTAATCTGACAAAAAGGATTCACAGTGCTGAGTACAAAATACAGAAATAAATGACATACAGATAACAAATTGCAAAACAGTACATAAAATAAAATAGGAGAAAACACAAGAAATTCCTTACATGTAGTTACCCCATATAGAATTCTTGTGGGAGTCTTAGATGGTATAGGTCTCCTAGAAGTTGCTGACAAAAGAAAAATGAATAACTGAACTGGATAGTCCAGCACCCTCATTATATATCAAACTTAGTTGTTTCTCAGTGGGCAGACCCCTGGGGGGGTAGGGGGGATCAGAGGGGGTTGGTCTGGCAGTCTATTGCCCACTCTATGAAATTCCTTGTGTCCAGCTCTGGTGATGGCTATCTAGATGTTTTATGGTCTAAGCCTGGTGCCAGATCAAAGACCACAATAAACGTCATCCCAAGGTTTACAAAAAAAACAACTTTCAACATATCTCAACACACATCAAACACCAACTCATGCTTTTGGCATGACAATACCGTTGTAATCAAAATTATTCAACCTCCATTAAAAATCAGGTTTATTGTCAAAATGCACAGACTTTCAACTGTTTGCAATGAACAAATCAAACAAAAGCAATTGAAATAGCTCAACACAACGAAACCGTCAAGTGGCTTTCCCCAAATTCAATAAAAAATGTATCTTATAATGACTTTTCCAGTCTCAAAATTATACAACCCCTTTATAGCAAGCATCTTTAATACTTAGTTGAGCACCCTTTTGCTGTTATGATCTGCTGCAAACAAGATTCAAAGCCAGAAACCAGATTCCGGCAGCGATCCTGAGGAATCTAAGCCCATTGCTCAACAGCAATGGCCTCCGGTCCAATAATATTCTTGGGTTTCCGTGCTGCAACTGCTTTTTTTTAAACCACACCAGAGATTTTCTATGGGGCTTGTCACAGCAAGGGTGCATAATTCATTAATGCACTACTGAATATTGTCCTGTAATGTAATTTGTGTAGTGCATTAACCCCTTAAGGACTGAGCCAAATGTACACGTTGTGAACAAAACAAAATGTAAACAAAACCTGGCATTTGCGCTATATGTCTGCCCAACCGTAATTCACCTCTTTCATATTAAATGCACCCACCCTTATTATATATCATTTTATTCAGGGGAAACATGGCTTTCATTTAATATCAAATATTTAGCTATGAAACATAATTTAATATGAAAAAAATGGGAGAAAATAAGATTTTTTTTATTTTTTTAGTCCTATGTGACATTTTAACTGTCAATGTCATAATACTGTTTGCTTTTACTGCAATAAAATACACATATTTGTATTCAGCAAAGTCTCACGTGTAAAACAGTACCCCCTATGTACAAGTTGTATGGCGTTTTGGGAAGTTACAGGGTCAAATATAGCACGTTACATTTGATATTGAAATTCGCCAGATTGGTTACGTTGCCTTTGGGACTGTATAGTAGCCCAGGAATTAAATTTACACCCATAATGGCATACCATTTGCGATAGTAGACAACCCAAGGTATTGCAAATGGGGTGTGTCCAGTCTTTTTTAGTAGCCATTTGGTCACAAACACTGGCCAAAGTTAGCGTTAGTATTTGTTTGTGTGTGACAAATGCAAAAAACGCCAATTTTGGCCAGTGTTTGTGACTAAGTGGCTACTAAAAAAGACTGAACATACCCCGTTTGCAATACCTTGGGTTGTCTACTATTGCAAATGGTATGCCATCATAGGGGTAATTTTCATTCTTGGGCTACCATAGGGTCTCAAAGGCAGCGTAACCAATCTGGCGAATTTTAATGTGAAAAAAATGAAACGCAAGCCTTATATTTGACGCTGTAACTTTTGAAAACACTATAAAACCTGTACATGAGGGGTACTGTTGTACTCGGGAGACTTCGCTGAACACAAATATTTGTGTTTCAAAACAGTAAAAAGTATCACAGCAATAATATTGTCCGTGTAATGCTGTTTGTGCTTGAAAAATGCAAAAAACTTCACTTTTACTGGCGATATAATCGTTGTAATACATTTTACTGTTTTGAAACACTAATATTTGTGTTCAGCGAAGTCTCCCGAGTAGAACAGTACCCCCCATGTACAGGTTTTATGGTGTCTTGGAAAGTTATAGGGTTAAATATAGTGCTAGCAAATTAAATTCCCTTTACTTTCGGCATGGGTTGTCAGGCAGGTCCCGCTAATTGTAATTAAGATACCCAATTATGTAAAAATATTACATAAATATATATGTAGAATTAATATATATATATATATATATATATATATATATACGTATGTGAATATATATGTGTATATATATATATATATATATATAATTTTTTAAAAATATTTTTATGTATATATAGGTATATATATAGTGATATATACGTATATATTTATGTATATAGATATATATATATTATTTTGTTCTACGTGTATTTTGATATAAATATATATATTAATATCACAATACAGTTAGAACGAAATAACACACATCTATATATTTTTAAATTATTTATTTTTAATTATTTTTTAATTTTATTTTTTAACGTATTTACATATTTATTTTTTTATATTATAAATATATATATAACAATAATTATATTTAATCAGTATCAGTCTATGTGTAATTTGATATATATAATTATATATTAATAGTAAAATACACCTAGATAGTGTGTGTATATGTGTATATATATATATATATATATATATATATATATATATACTTAGATCATAAAAACCGGAGGGCGTACTATTACGCCCGGCAGCGTTTAGAGCGGCGTAAAATAGGGCGTAATAGTATGCCTTCCGGTCTGAAGGGGTTAAGGACCTGCCTGGGACCCCCCCACAGAGTTCAGATGACAGAAGGGGTAGTGTGAATGGCATAGGAATGGTTGGTACTTGATGTCCAGCTGGCTTCAGCCATTTGGCTGTACCTTGTAATTGATGAGTCAATCTCTTTGATATGTTTATGGCCATTAGCCTTGTCCCAGTATCATATCCATAGGAAGAAAAAACATTCATATTTACCCACAGAATAATAATTAAACCTTATTTTTGTTAAATTTTGAATTTGACGAGCGCCATCTTCTAAACAAGCCCAAACATGAGTGGCCTAACTTAACCTTAGGGGAAGGGATTGTGATTTCCACCATATTGGATTTCAAGTAAGGTGTGTGACATAACTATGGAATGGAAAATAGTAACAAATTTGTAGATGAAATTATTAATTCTGTGGCAGGTACATAAGAGAAGATACAGCCAAATGTCCATTTGGATTGATTTATGTCTGGAACAAACAGTGGTCACTTATTATTTCTATAGGTGTGCCCTAACTCCACCCCTGGGCATGACTTGATATTCCACAGGGTATATATGCAATGATACAGAGTGGTGTTGGTGTACTTGCTTGGGGCCAAGATCTAATTTTGAAGTAAGTCACCATCCTCCTTGCCACAGACCCCCTGGGCAGAAGTATTACTTTGAAAACCTGAGTAAGTGAATTAGGACTTCTGTTATTTGATCCCTTTTGTTTTTATCTGTTGTTGGTATAAATAATTTATCATCTATAATTTTGTATGCACTGTGATTATTTTTTTGCTCATAATAAATATCCCTTTATTAAGTTCTTCCTTTGTCTGGTTAAGATTCACATGGTTGTTTCTAGGGCCTGGTAGTTTCTAGTTATTAGTTGACTGTGACACAATCAAACTGCCCATTATATCACTGTGACACAATAAAACTGCCCATTATAACACTGTAACACAATTAAACTGCCCATTATAACACTGTGACACAATTAAACTGCCTATTATAACACTGTGACACAATCAAACTGCCCATTATAACACTGTGTCACAATCAAACTGCCAATTATAACAATGTGACACAATCAAACTGCTCATTATGCCACTGTGACACAATCAGACTGCCCATTATAAACACTGTGACAAAACCAGGCTGTACATTATAACACTGTGACACAATCAGACTGTACATTATGACACTGTGACACAATCGAACTGCCTATTATACCACTATGACACAATAAAACTGCCCATTGTAACACTGTTGATAACGCCAAATTAACACTTCTGCATTGTCAATTTTGTGTGAAGGCTAGCTTTGGCCCATTTATCAAGCAGCAAACTGTGCATCTATTTAGACTTGAGATCAGCACAACATGGAGCATTGACTGTCTTCCTCACCGTTGCAATGCTCTGTAATGTGAGGAATTATTACATTTTTAAACTGACTTGCTATAACAGTGAGGAAAATACAGGCACTTCTCGGATAAAAAAAAAACAACTGTTTTTTTTTTTTTTTTTTACTATATGGTTTATTCCCATTATTCTCAAGATACATCATTTACGTGTTGTGACATGTTCATTTAAGGTACCGTATCTCCCCCTTATATGTTCCTGTCGAGAACTGCATTGCTGCACTATTAAAATGTTTCTACTCTTCTATTTTTGCTCCCTTCAGTCAATGCATGGCAGAGCATGCCATTCCCTCCCTTCCCTTTCTGTTGTCTTACTTGATATGTCCCTGGAAGATTCCTTTAAATGATGTAAGATTGAGGCACCTGTGGGATGTGATGCCTTGTGCAGTAAATATAGAATGTCATATCATATCAAGTCCTTCTAAGCTCAGAATGTTGGCTTTATTTTGTTTTGTTTTTTTAAAGAAAACCAAACAATTTGTAAACTGAGTTGGAGTTTTTTTCCTCTCTTTTTTATTTTTTTTATTTAGTTGTGTGTGTGTGTGTGTTTTAAGAAAACCAAATAACTTCAGTTTACAAGTTTTTTGTTTTTTAAATTTATTTATTTTAGAAAAAATCATTGTACTAACTTAAAGATTAAAGGGGAAGTGTTACTTCACAGGAAATTAAACCAATGAATAAAACTTGTGAGTTTGTGTCACCTAAACTCAAGTTAAATAAATATTTATTTAAGGGACGCTATGGTCACTGCCAACTTTAGCTTAAAATATCCGTTTCCTGGCACTGCTGGACCCTGCAGTGCCCCTCTAGGCCACCCCCCATCCCATGTTGCTGAAGGGGTTAAAACCCCTTGAGTGACTTACCTGAATCCAGCGCCCATGTCCCTCAGCGCTTGGTCAGGCACCGCCCACTCTCCTCCCCCTCCGTTAGCCGGCGAGGAAGACCTAATGCGCATGCGCAGCAATGGGCGCGCGCATTAGACCTCCCCATAGGAAAGCATTAGCGTGAGGACGTCCAGCGTCGTTTAAAACATTTTTCATGTTCTAACAACACAGAAGTCCCTCTAGTGACTGTCTTATAGACCGCCACTAGAGGACTTAACCCAGCAAGGTAATTATTGCAGTTTATAAAAACTGCAATAATTAACTTACAGGGTTAAGGGTGGTGGAAGTTGGCACCCAGACCTCTCCAATGGGCAGAAGTGGTCTGAGTGCCTGGAGTGTCCCTTTAATGAAGCAGTTTTGGTGTATAGACCATGTCTCTGAAGTTTCACTGCTCAATTCACTGTCATTTGGGAATGAAATCACTTTTGTTTCTGTTTATGCAGCCCTAGCCACACCTCCCCTGGCTGTGACTCTCACACACAACCTGCATTGGGAAAAAAAGTATTTTCAATCAGATGTAACTTACTTTAAACGTTTTTATTTCTTGCATTGTAAATTGAACTTTAATCATACACAGAAGTCTCTTGCAAGGTCTCGCAAGCTATTTAAGGGACACTGTAGGCACCCAGACCACTTCAGCTCATTGAAGTGGTCTGGGTGCAGTGTTCCTTTTGTACTTAATGCTGCAATGTTAATACATTGCAGTTCCAGAGAAACTGCAATGTTTACATTGCAGCACTAAGTCTGCCTTCAGTGGCTGTCTACTAGACAGGCACTAGAGGGCTTTTTGGATTGAAACGGACCTTTAACCCCTTAAGGACACATGACATGTGTGACATGTCATGATTCCCTTTTATTCCAGAAGTTTGGTCCTTAAGGGGTTAATCCGGTATCTGACGCTGGACATTGTCACATTCTGCATTTCTCTCAACCAGTATCAGATTTTTCCTCATAGGAGAGCATTAGGCCTGGTCATCGCGGGCCATCGGAGGGGGCTTGGATCAGGTAAGTAAATAAAGGGGGTTTTTTTTGTTTGTTTTTTATCCCTTATTTACCTGGGCAGAGGAAGCAAGGGAGAGGGGGAAACAGGGAGAGCGATAGTGCCAGGAATAGAGCAGGAGATCAGAAATTCTAAATTAAACAGATGTTACAATAAAGGAAGTTTCGACATTAGATCACACTTTACATTAACTGTCTAGGAATAATGTGCCCATTACTTGGAGGGAGGTGTGTCTAGGGCTGCATAAACAAAGTGATTTAACTACTAGATAGCAAAGAATTGAGCAGTGAAACTGTATACACCAAAACAGCTTCAGTAAGCTAAACCTATTTTGCTGACTATGGTGTCCCTTTAAAGGAACACTCCAAGCACCATTAACCACTACAGCTCTCTTTAGTAGTTATGGTGCTTATACTATTCCTTTAAGCCCTTTACACCTGTCTGTCAGCATACAATGAGCACAGACAGATACGTTTTTGTTTCTCCTCTTTCATAGTACTGAGTGCCCTGGGTGTGCCATGAATGAACTCAATTCAACAGGGTTGTGATGTAAATTTCCAAGTCTTAGCAATTGACATCCCAATCCAGTTCATTCCTTCTTATTCAGGCCCACAAACATATTTGTTAAATACAGGGGATGTTAAATACAGGGGATGAGTAAACATCATAATAAAAGCCCTGGGAAGTAATGGAATCCTATTAACTGTAAGATTATTTTTCAGTAATTAAGATCCCAATGTGCTTCGGTAGGAATTAACTTGCACCTGTCGTGTCCAACACAACACACAATCTCCATACACATAACAATGTGTCCAGCAGCATTAGGTGCCCTGCTGCCTTACCCATAGGGACCTGGCAGCCTATTAAAACTCCTGTGACTTGGGAATTGTGAAATGCCGTTTGTGGATGAGGAGTTACTGATACCAAGTTGGTGGAAAAGAAAGTGATCCTCAGGTAAGTATGTAATTCAAGCTTTAGATTTTCAGGTAATGTTGTCAGGAAAGGGTTTAGATGGAACCCATCCCTACCTGAAGTTGAATATCTTTTGTGATTGACAGGTTCACTTAAAAAATGTTGAAAAAAAAATACTGTCTGTTAATATGTGCTTTCCAGTCTTTTGACTTTGTGTGTGATTGCTTTATATTCACAAATTCAATTCCACAAGAAAAGTCAAAAATGTACGTTATATTGCTGCTGTGTTCAGGTACTCTTATACATTACAAGGCCCATCCAAAATTCTTTTTTTTTCTTTCCTGAGTAAACCTGCTCAGTTTTCAGGTGGATAAAAGGATTTTGGTTATTTTTTCCCTCCTCCATTGCCACCTGTCATTTTGGAAGCATGCCACACCTCCCTTGTGTCTGGCATTAGAACAGAGACAAAGCTAGTTATGATTGTACAGTTGGTGGCAGGCGTGAAGTGCTTCCACTGGCTGAAAAATGATGTACCTGTGGTTTTTTATTTTTTATTTTTTTATTTTTTTGTAGGGCTCTTATGTCAGTACAGTGAGCTGTTAAAAGTCACTGTCACAAAAATTATCAGTTTTTTTTTGTTTTTTTTAAATCCCCTTTGCCTCTCTTTCAATTTGGGATCTCTGTGCAGTGAAAAATAAAATCGGTATTTCGAGATGCATAATTAAAAGAGCTTTTAGCCACCGACAGCTCTTTTCTCATCTCCCCCTCTGTCTCTTATCCCCTGATCCACATGCAAAAAAGGGATTGTGATCATGTCATATTTATGATGAACTCTATTTCCGCTTGTGTAGTATTGTATTTATTCTAGGTCCTTCTGAATAGAAGGAGGTCAAGCACGTTCTCTGCGACCAGGGCACTTAGCCATTCATCTTTAACTCTCTTAGTAAGAACTAGCAGTCTTGCAACAATGTATTATCATGGACTATTGGAAGGCTTTCCCCTGCCTTAGTTTTATGTACCGTTTTAGCCCATGCCAAAGCTTGCTGGGATTGTTGAGCCTTTGAAATGTTTTTGAGATTTACTGTCATTGTAGTAAAAATTGACTCATCTTTATGTGTAGCAAACTATCACCTTCCATCTATCAGACTATCACTTTTATTTTAACACCTTTATGTGCACTGTGTGTGCTGATCTAAAAAGCCACATTGAACATACACTCATAAGCCACAACATTAAAGGATCACAAACATGTATTCCGAACCCTATAGTGCTAAACCCACCATATAGGTGTTAACAAAAGAAAAGGTTTTTAGTGTGATACTCGGGCACTTAGTAGGATTGTACAAAAAAGGTATATATTTGTCTAATAGCAGCTTTAGCACTCTTTGGGTTCTCCTATTTACCCAGAAATCCAATAGTGAAAAAAACACACAATGTGCTAGATCAAGGTTTAGGTGATATTACCCCTTTCAAACACAACCGTGTATAGTGCAGCTCTAGAAAGTCAAGGGCTTACATGGGACGTTTTCATATATTTGCCGGACAAAAGATAAGAAGAAATGTAAAATAGTACAATATCGTTTACAATTGGTATAAATTAAACAAAATGTAAAAGAGGGAATGCTCACAATTCTAGAGCCTTTTCAACATTATGGCTCTGAATGTACTGGCTTTCTGTGCCTTTAAGGTAACAACAGGGACCTTCTTGCTTGTACCCCTTCACAGACTCCAATGAGATATAAACATACAGGAGACATAAAATGTAAAATAATAGTGCAGGATGTTGGTAAAGGTTCACAACTGGTTGTTCAGAAATTGTTGCTCACCTGGTTTTGGAGCCCATATAATACTGGCTCCACTAGGGAGATAAAACAAAGTACCGTATATACTCGAGTATAATTCGAGTTATTCAGCACATTTTTTGTGCTGAAAAACCCCCATTCGACTTATACTCGAGTCAAGGTCTGTATTATGGCAACTTACATTTCCATAATACAGACCAGGACCATCGTCTCATTACAAGCCCGGCGGTCCTGTTGGGGGCTGGCAGCAAGCTGTACTTACCTTCCTGCCGCTCCTGTCAGCTCCCTTCTCCTGCGTTCCGGTCAGCTCCCACTGTAAATCTTGCGAGAGCCACGGGGTCAGAGCGTTGCCACGGGTTACCGTGGCATCGCTCCGCGCGGCAGTCACACAGCGAGACTTACAGGGGAGCTGACCGTAATACAGGAGAAGGGAGCTGACAGGAGCTGCAGGAAAGGTAAGTTACAGCTCGCTGCCAGCCCCCCTCCTACACAGTCCATCCACTGGACCACCAGGGAACGAGAGCCCCCCTCCCTGGCCAGCTAACAAGCAGGGAGGGGGAACGAATAAAAATAAATAAAAATTTAAATAATAATAAAATATTAATAATATTTAAAAAATAATAAAATAAAAAAATATTAATAATATAACATTTTTTTTTTAAATAATAATTAAAAAATAAATAATAAAAATGCCCACCCCCCACCAAGGCTCTATATCAGATACACAAACACACTCTGCATCACACACACACACTTCATACACACATACACTGAATTCATACACACACACTGTAAATAAATATTCAATTAATATAATTTTTTTAGGGATATAATTTTATTTAGAAATTTACCAGTAGCTGCTGCATTTCCCACCCTAGGCTTATACTCGAGTCAATACGTTTTCCCAGTTTTTTGGGGTAAAATTAGGGGTCTCGACTTATATTCGGGTCGACTTATACTCGAGTATATTCGGTAGATTTAAAAAAAATATATGCAAATATATAGTCCTCCTGGTGTCCGGGACGCGTTTTGCCCGCTATATAGGCTTTTTCAATCGGTGTGTTGCTTCCATCTATATTCCCTGTTATAAAGGGGTTTCCTTAGTTAATTCGTCCAGTATGCTCTTTCGGTAAGGGTGTAGAACGACACAGGTGTTGTGAGTATTCATTCTTCTGACCATCCCTATGAATGGCGGAAGTGACGTATCGGGCTGAATCCCTATGCTATGCACTTGCCCATCGTTCGTACGAATGGCGGAAGTGACGTTTTGCATGGTTCCCAACAGTCACTCACACTATCCATTCGTACTGACGAAAAGACTACCATGTCCATAAGTCTTTGCGCTCAGATAGCGCCATACAATTTCAAAAGTAAAAAAAAAAAAAAAAAGATATATAGACTGATCAGCCACAACGTTATAACCACTGACAGGTGAGGTCAATAACATTGATTATATCTTTACAATGGCACCTGTCAATGGGTGGGATATATTAGGCAGTAAGTGAAAAGTCAGTTCTTGAATTTCATGTGTTGAAAGCAGGAAAAAGGGGCAAGCCAAACGATCTGAGTGACTCTGATAAGGGCCAAATAGGGATGGCTATGCGACTGGGTCATATCATCTTCAAATCAGCAAGTCTTGTTGGGTGCTCCTGTTATGCAGTGGTTAGTACCTACCAAAAGTGGTGCAAGAAAGGACAACCAGTGATTTGGCATCAGTATCAGGGGCACCCACGGCTTATTGGTGCACGTGGAGAGCAAAGGCTAGCCCATCTAGTCCGATCACAATTTGCATCTGGTCAGCTCAAATTGCTGAAACCCTTAATGCTGGCCATAATATAAAAGTGTCATAAGAAACAGTGCAGCATGTGCAACATAGCACTAGAACAACAAATCAAATCCATAGGGGCCCCATCTTGCAACATGCAGGACATAAATGGCTGTGTGTTGAGTTATTTTGAGGGGACAGCAAATTTACACTGTTATACAAGCTGCTGTACACTTACTACTTTACATTGTAACAGAGTGTCATATCTTCAGTGTTGTCACATAAAAAGATATAATAAAATATTTACAAAAATGTGAGGGGTGTACTTACTTTTGTGAGATATTATATATATATATATACATATACAGAGCCACCAGTTCCTTGATACAGTGATCCTTGCTCACACCTGTCCTTCCCATCTATTGCACACTCACATCATTATTTTGCAGAATGCATCAGAGAGCTGCCAGCATTGAATGATGTTTATTCCTCTTACCTATTTATGTTTTTATATAATGCTATAGCCCAGTAAGCTTGTCACTGCCTTGACAGCATTTTGTGAGTAAATACTATTATTTTTCAGTAATAGCTGAACAGATAATTTATTTAAAGCGCTACACAGGCTGTCTATATCTTGGGGACATGCTGACATCTTCTCGGTCTAGGAATCCAGAATTGAATTATGAAATCTATAACAGCGTCAACACCTGTGCTCTGGAAATTATTTATAATCAATTGAGTTATGAGGTCTTTTACAGCCCTGGTTAACAGTAGCAGCAATGAATTTAAGCCCTCTCTGTGCCATAAATATTATTAAAAAGAATATTCCAAAATAAATCAAAGTGTACGGCAAGCCATATTTTCAGTTTAATTATTTATTGTGTAACATATATTGCAGACTGATCCGCGAACTTCTCCAGGGATTCTCTCGTTGATTTGGGGTCTTTTGCAGAGAGAACAAAAGACTAAATGTGTCAGTTTTAATTTCAACCAGAAGTAACCTCACTATTTGCAGTCAACATATCCAATTGCCTTCAGAGATTTAATTAAGGAACTCTCCATAGATGTGTCTCGATGATATAAAAACTCCCGAGATGGCAGTATTTGAAAATTAGATTGAAGGAATTCGAAATATTATTGACTTATTCCTTTTGTTGTATGGGGATAGTAGAATATTTGCACTTCTATTTTGTGACATAACTGACCACAAATAAGCATTTTTTTTTTTTTTGGCATTTGTTGTCAGTATTGTCAAGGAAGAGGAAACTTTCCATCTGTGGTCCAAAGCAAAAAGACAAGAGGATACATTTCTTAACAGATGGCACAGCACAATAGAAGAACGCAGCCCTCCTGAGACGTGCAGCCAGTCACTAAATATTTACAGCAACATCTTGAAATAAATTGTCCCTTAAGACATTTTAAGACTTTAAAACAACACTGCAAATTGACAAATTTCCAAACCTCACATAGTCAGACATGTAGCAGCCAATTTCAAATTTACAACATAGCAATACTTACAAAAATAATTATTTGATTGTAACTATGTAGAACTTATCTGGGATTCTTTTTTTATTGAAAACTGTTCGATAACCAGTCACCTCTAGAGTGTATCAGATGATTATCTAACGCAGGGGTTCTCAAATTATAAGATCTGCTGATGAAACCCATTCAAGTCCCTTTCTCCAATCCTCCTGGTTTTCATGATGCAAAATATTTTTTTTCAAAGTGGATTTGCTACTAATGTCTTTTTCACAAATGACTGTTCCTTATTCAACTTCTTTATTTAGCATGTAAAGATAGGGTGTTTTTTTCTGTTTCCAAACCCCTGGCAGCCATGTTTGCCTTCTGTTATTGTTTAAGTTGAGTATTTTTGCATTCCAGTTTAAAATATATATATATATATATAATCTCACTCACAGTTTTGAATTTATTTTGCATAAATGCTTTTGGCGCAAAATAATGGCGGTAGATCACCTTACCTACCTCAAATTCTTATTGTAAATTGGTTTGAACAAGGCCTTCTTCTCCTCTTAATACCCCCTTTCTCTGATTGTAAAACGCTAATAGGTTAATGTCATTGGACATTCAGGTTTCACTTATTGACAGCTAACAAAGAAAGCAGAAGGGTGTTGGATATGTATAGTTATGATTATTAATATTCATATATATATATATATATATATATATATATATATATACATATTAATATGTATATATACAAAATATAATGGATGTAAAATAACTAATTAATATGTGTAGCTCAATGAATACCCTCGGATATGTATGTGTGTGTGTGTGTGTCTATATATATATATATATATATATATATATATATATATATATATATAATCTATACATAAAAAACAGATACAATTCGTATCTTGTAATACCTTTTTTTATTGGAACAGAATTTTTTAATGACAAGCTTTTGGGAGAACCTCCCTTTCTCAAGTCTAAAGCATTTCTGAGCAAGACAGCTACAATCTTTACTTGAACAATATATATATATATATATATATATATATATATATATATATTACAATGTTAAACAAAAATCTGCACTCCAGTCAAGCCATAAGACTTGCTTTTCCCACAGAAATCCCATAACTGCAGCGATGTTACAACCGCAAAGGATTCTGGGTGGGCATATATAAATTAGTTTAACAAAGAATCACATTTTTGCCTCATTCCATTCTAAACATGGATTCCTTTTAATCTGTGTTTGCTGTATACAACAGCTTGAAACACAATATAGCAAAAGATGCAAAACCAGTGAACCACTCATGGACAGCTGTTTCGTTGTTAATGCAACTCGTCAGCATGAGATTGGTTACTGGTTTGCTTATTGAGGCTTGGTAGTGCTTGGGAAGCAAAATCCAAATAGGTTATGGTGGGGAAAAATTGTGATTGAAAACCCCTTCCACCTGAAGTCTGTGGATAATTAATACAATGTTAAACAAAAATCTGCACACAATTTTTCCCCACCATAACTTATTTGGATTCAATAGAACAGCAACAGACTATCTTCACAGTTAAAGGTACACTTCCTTTAATATATTGCAGTCCTAGAATATATACGAATAGAAAAAACAGGTGTAGGCGCTCTCTAGAATAGCTAAGTGGACGGCAGCAGTAAACCAGCAGGACTTCCCAATACCTGCTATTAACCAGAAAGTGCAACAACAGAGTGGTAAACCGCGCCACAGAGGAATAGAAGATAATCAAATAAAAAAGATAGTATATACATACATACAGGGTATTCCAACAATATAATAGTTGGTGTAGACCTTAAAGAGATACAAAATAAAAACAATAATAGTGCAGTATGTCAATCTGAGGCCGTTATAGGATAAAATATACGGAAAACCAGTAGAAAGGCTAACTCACACTTTCCAGAGCTGCTAAGAGCTCTACTGTATAGCGCCTGGACGGTATGATCCCCGTCTTAGGATATAGGAATAGTGATGCGATATAGCTTCCAAGGCTCCACAGACGTGCATGAAACAGAAACACAAATAAAATCCAATAGTATAGTGTGTACTGAAAATGGTATATATAAACAAAGGGTAAGTACCCTACTTACAGTTTCCAGAGCAATAAACTTGCTCTGGTGGTGAAGGCTTGTGGTGGTATAATCCCCACCAAGGGGATGCACGTCATGCACGTCTGTGGAGCCTTGGAAGCTATATCGCATCACTATTCCTATATCCTAAGACGGGGATCATACCGTCCAGGCGCTATACAGTAGAGCTCTTAGCAGCTCTGGAAAGTGTGAGTTAGTCTTTCTACTGGTTTTCCGTATATTTTATCCTATAACGGCCTCAGATTGACATACTGCACTAATATATATGAATACCTACTGGTATATAAAATATGCTAAAGCATGTGCCTAAACTTATCCCTAACATTGGAGTCTATATATCCATATATGAATATTATATGAAAATGGAAATAAAACATAAGCAATTACCCAGCTGTAACAAGGGCTTCCCCAAGAACTATGTACATTTTTTGCTAGAGTATTTTGAATCCTTTGGCAAATAGTTACATAAGTAAGTTAAAGTAGTTCATTTCTACTTAATGTTCACATTAACATGAAAATTGGACAATTTTAAAACTAATATGGTACAAAACCATCCCTTTGTGGGATTTCATTGACTGAAAGCAGCTGAAATGGATCCTTGCTTATAGGGGAGCTATAAGCACCAAAACAACTTCAACTTTATGAAGTGGTTTAGGTATATAGGTCATGTCCCTGCAGTCAACCTGGACCTGTTTCGTCTTCCAGCGATATAACGCCAATGTGGGAACCTAATGCTCATGCGCTGCAAGTAGAGCTTCCCCACAAAAAAGCATTGAACCAATGATTTCCTATGGGAATGTTGAAGACGTTGGACTTCCTCATTCAACGCATGACGACGTCCAATGTCGTTTTACGGAGTTATACTTCATTAGAAACCAGGAAATCAGACCTTCGTTAGCAGTTATCTTAACCCTGCAATGTTTCACATAGCAGGGTTATGGGGACATTGGCACTTCACCAAAATGAAATGGTTTGGGTGCTTATAGTGTCCTAAATCCCTTTGTTTATGAATTACTAGTCACACATCTCTTCTGCATGTGACCTGCATGAGAGAGCAGGAAATAAAAAAAAAAAATGTTAACACACTGTGCTGTGAGATCTGACTGAAAATTGAAACCATTTTTTCATGCAGGAAATGTAAGTTACAGACATGGGAGGTGTGTACCTCATGCTGCATAAACAGAAACAAAAGTGATTTCACTCCTGAATGGCAGAGAAATGAGCAGGGAGACTGCTGGGGCATGATCTGTACACCAAAACTGCTTCATTAAAGGGATACTATGGTGCCAGGAATACAGCGCTCTATTCAATGCTTTCCTATTGGAAAAAAATCTGACGCTGGAGGTCCTCATGCAGAGCACCAGGGAAGAAAGTGGTTAGTCAGAAACTCCACATACTTTGCAGAGGTCATCTTTACACCTTTGGGAACCCTGAAGGGCCGACCAGCTCTCTTCCCATGATTCCGGCTGAAAACATGACTCTACCACCGCCTTGCTGACGTCGCAGCCTTGTTGGAACAGGGTGGCCGTCCACCAACCATCCACTACTCCATCCATCTGGACCATCCAGGGTTGCACGGCACTCATCAGTGAACAGGACTGTTTAAAAATTAGTCTTCATGTATTTTTCTGCCCAATGCAGTTTCTGCATGTGAGTATTGGTTAGTGGAGGCCGAATAGTGCACAGTTATGCACAGTTGCAAGACTCTGAAGGACTCTACACCTTGATGTCCTCCAGAGGCACCAGCAGCTTCAAATATCTGTTTGCTGCTATGTAATGGTATTTTAGCAGCTGCTCTCTTCATCCTATGCATGGATGTGGCAGAAATCTTCCTCAATGTGCCTTTATCTGCACAAACCCGTCTGTGCTCTGAATCAGCCACAAATCTCTTAATAGTGCGATGATCACACTTAAGTTTTCGTGAAATATTGAATGTTTTTATACCTTGTCCAAGGCATTGAACTATTTCACTCTTTTTGGCAGCAGAGAGATCCTTTTTCTTCCCCATATTGCATGAAAATGGTGCTCTGCTTAATAATGTGGAAGACCTAGTAGTTTTTCATTAAATTGGGCTCACCTGGAAATCTAATTATCACAGGTGTCCGATATTGTTTTCAGTGATCAAAAGAGCCCTGAGACACAATGCCATCCATGAGTTAAACTGAAAAACTAAATATTTCATCTTTGTGACACTTAAATAGAATTTGCATAATAATTTTGAACAGGGTGTAAATGGATTAATTTAAAAACAAAACCTACAAGGTGTCTGTCCCACTTTTCATTCTGTTATTAATTAGGGCTGGGCTTACAAATTGGTGAGTAAAACATTTGAGCCCTGAATTAGGGTATTATCCTATTTGAAATGTATCTTTGTTGTTTTAAATGCTTGGTAGGTTGAGTTGGCCTTTTCTGATCGTTGATCAGTTTTACCACTGACTTTAATAAAAAAAAAAAAAAAAAAGATTTTAAAAAAGTGGCGAAAATAATTGGCATCAATGAAGAAAAAGAAACACAACAAAAAAAACATATATATATATATATATATATATATCTTCTGTGCAATAGCATATTGTAGAGAGTTGGTTTAAAAACATTAGAAAAATGAAATTGCATTTATATTGAAATGGCCTTTTTGGTTCTATGACATCTTCTATGTTTAAATAGGGTATTGCATCTTATTTCATGATGGTGTTATGTGTTACACACTGCCTTATTTGTAACTACATCAAATTATTTTTATTTTTATTTATAAAATATTTTACCAGGAAAGATACATTGAGATTTCTCTCGTTTTTCAAGTATGTCCTGGGTCCACAAATCATTGCATTGTTACATTAGGTACAACAAAATACAAAAACAATATTAATACACAATAAATACAAAATTTAACAAATCTTTGTTTGTATCTGTTACCAACAGATGTTCCATTCCTAGTATGTTCTAGAATCCTTATCCTGCTTTAAGTGTCATATATTTGTACTCCACACCATGTATATGTTCTAACTGAAAAAAGCCTGCATCATTTATACTGCTCGGAAGCAGATTTGCTGCAGGCTGTGCCCTGAGGCAAATAAAAGATTATCTTATTTGCAATACACTCTATCGTAAGATACTTTACCAGGGAGTTGTTTCCTTCTTTAATACACTGAAGATTGAGAATTGTAATCGATTTGGTGTGCCTTCAAAAGAGAATAAAAAGTGATACATAACATCCTAGGTATACTTTAAAACTAGATAGTGCGTCTTGTGATCAGGTGCTGATCTTCTGGCAGCAAGGGGTTAAACGTGCGCCGTTTATATTGTTCATTACCTTCGCTATTATTACCTGCAAAAAGTGAAATTGAGGTAAAAGTGATCCTGTGGAACCATTCGTTTCACCCTTTTCTTGGAAAACAACTTTCATTGCCGAGTGTTTATACACCTGCAGCTCTGCTAACAAGAATAAATCAAAGTGGAAAAATAAGGACTAAATCATATTACGCCACCCACAGAGCTACCCTTTAAAAGCCTGATACTCACAGAGATTTGTGGCTTCTCCTATATTTTGTACCTTGAAACTGAAACAATCTTGAAAGCTAAAATAGCCTTTGTTTTCTTTACTTAAAATTGGAAGGTACTGTTATTCATTTATGGCTGGGATCAAACCTAGGCAATATAACTGCGATATTTTTTGTTTTAATGTATAGATGCATGGGATGTGTAAGGCATGCTGTCATTTAATTGCATATTTAATTGATTTTAGGATTGAAACACGTACAGTGTTTACTATCTTAAGAATCTGTCCCGTCTCTTCCAACATAAAATCACTGTACGTCATCTTTGGTAAATAACAATATAAAGGGAAAATTAAAAAAACAAAAACAAAGGCCAACAAAAACAAAGGCCAGCATACTTATAATACAACCTAGCAGAAATGCATACGACTGCATTCATTTTAGGATTGGTAAATTCAAAAAAAGTCCTGCAATGACTCCCCTTCCGTGTATAGACAGTAAATAATCATAATCAGTAAATAATTTTTTTAGAAAATAACAGTCTGTGACCATTTGCTACAATACGCACGTGGAATGCTTGACTTAAAACTTCTAAAATAAGTTAACATCTGATTGTAAATTAACCTGCAATGATAGGCATCGTAAAGGTGGTCTGAAGGAGCCCCCACCACAGGTGACCAAATCTGCACCTCCATCAGTGGACATGTATTTTTCTTACCTTTTAAAAGCAATTAGAGACAGGGTCCAGATAAATGACGTTGTATCCAGAGCCGATAAGGATAAAGCACAGTGTGGTAGGAAACGAGACATCTGTGCTGCCACATGTGTACCCAACCTAAAACTTCTCTTCCGTCAATGCAAGGGAGTGTGAAATATGACCTGTCAAAACACCTATCTCATTCTTAATCGTAATCTAACTACTTAAAACCAATTTGAGCAGTTTGTATAGATATGCATGGGGGTTGGTCCTTGGCACACTTGCTAGGGCTGAATATTTATTCCCTAGTGTCTGCTGGGCAAGTGGCGATGTTAAGTCATACCATCAGGTACAGCTCTGAACAGAGTCCAGTGCAGAACAGTTGAACCAGGAGAGCTTAAAGGACCACTATAGGCACCCAGACCACTTCAGCTTAATGAAGTGGTCTGGGTGCCAGGTCCAGCTAGGATTAACCCTTTTTTCTATAAACATAGCAGTTTCAGAAAAACTGCTATGTTTATAAATAGGTTAATCCAGCCTCTAGTGGCTGTCTCATTGACAACCGCTAGAGGGCTTCTGCGCTTCTTACTGTGATTTTCACAGTGAGAAGACGCCAGCGTCCATAGGAAAGCATAGAGAATGCTTTCCTATGGACTGGCTGAATGCGCGCGCGGCTCTTGCCGCGCAATGGCATTCAGGCGGAGAGGAGGAGGAGAGCACCCCGCCCGGCGCTGGAGAAGGAGGTAAGTTTAACCCTCACCCTAGAGCCCAGCGGGAGGGGGACCCTGAGGGTGGGGGCACCCTCAGGGCACTATAGTGCCAGAAAAACTAGTATGTTTTCCTGGCACTATAGTGGTCCTTTAATCATTTGTAAAATAATTCAGTTTTATAAATGCTTATAAACATGTAATACTTGATATAATCATCTGTTAATCATTCCCTATCGGATCTAATATGGAATGGAAACTGTAACTACTAATTAGAGCTATTTCAGAGAGCATACACAACTTCACATATTATAAACATTTTTTACTTTATAGTCCTATGATCCTGTACTAAACTTTCTAGATATTTGTTTTTAACCCCTTAAGGACTGGACTGTTTTTGCAATGTTATACATTTGCGACCAGGCCTCTTTTTACTCTTTTGTGGTGTTTGTGTTTAGCTGTAATTTTCCGCTCTCTCATTTACTGTTCCCATACAAATTATATATTGGGTTTTTTTAGGACAAAAGAGGCTTTCTTTACATATCATTATTTATATAATCTCATGTAATTTAATTTAAAAAACAAAATGATGAAAATCTGAAAAAAATACATGTTTTTTGACTTTTACTTGAAAAATCTTTTACTCATCTACAAAAGCGAATGAAAAAACTGCTAAATAGATTCAAAATTTTGTCCTGAGTTTAAAAATACCCAGTGTTTACATGCTTTTTTGCTGCATGTTATAGGGCTATAGGTACAAGTAGGATATTGCGGTTTCAAAACATACATTTTTAAAATTTATCAATAGTGACATTGTAACACTATTATCTGTCATAAATCTCTGAATAACACCCCACATGTACATATTTTTTTAAAGTAGACAACCCAGGGTATTCAATATGGGGTATGTCCAGTCTTTTTTAGTAGCCACTTAGTCGAAAACACTTTCCAAAGTTAGCATTCGTATTTGTTTATGTGTGAAAAAAGTAAAAAACTAAATTGAACGCTAATTTTGGCCAGTGTTTGTGACTAAGTGGCTACTAAAAAATGACTAGACATACCCCATTTCCAATTCTTTGGGTTGTCTTCTTTTGCAAATGGTATGCCATCATGGGGGTAATTCTCATTCCTGGGCAACCATACGCTCTCAAAGGCAACGTAACCAACCTGGCCTTTTTCAATGTAAAAATATTTGACCCATATATTTGACCCTGTAACTTTCAAAAACGCTATAAAACCTGTACTTGGTGGGTACTGTTATACTCGGGAGACTTTGCTGAACACAAATATTAGTGTTTCAAAACAGGAAAACGTATCACAACAATTATATCAGTAAAAGTGCTTTTTGTGTGTGAAAAATGCAAAAAAGTTACTTTCACTGACAATATCATCGCTGTGATATGTTTTACTGTTTTGAACCACTAATATTTGTGTTCAGTGAAGTCTCCCGAGTAAAACAGTACCCCCCATGTACAGGTTTTAGGGTGTCATAGAAAGTTACAGGGTAAAATATAGTGCTAGCAAATTAAATTCTCTGGACTTTCGGCCTGGATTGGCAGGCAGGTCCCTCAAATTGCAATCAATAAAATTACTTAATTATGTAAAAATATTACATAAATACGCACGTAGAATTTAAATACTTATGCATAGTTATATATTTGAAGTCTACGTGTATATTTATATAATTATTTATGTAATTTTGTATATGGACATATGTATATTTCGTATTATTTTTATTTATATATACATAGATATAAATACAATTTCATTCTAAGTGTATTTTGATATAAATATATATATATATTACTATCAAAATAGAATAACATTTCATATAGATATGTATTTAAAAAAATATATATATTATTTTTACATGTTTTTATTTAAATTACTTATTATTTGTATTTTATAATATTTATATAAAATATATATATAGTTATTATATATATTATATATACATGTGTAATTTAATTATAAGTGTGTTTTTATATTAATATATGTACATATTAATATAAAATACACTTAGTATGACATTATATATATGATATATGGACATATATATATATATATTTATATATGTCTATATATCATATTTATATACACATATATAATTTTTTTTTTTTTTATTAAGTTATTTTTTTAAAAATGATTTTACACATGCAGGGAGACTGCCTGTCAGCACAGGCAGTCCCCCTGCAGGCAGACACTTGGACATCTATTGTGACCATGTGATCGCTCTCTTGAGCGATCACATGGCCACAGGGGTCCTAATCCACCATGGGGAGACTGTCTTGGCTTCAGGCAGTCTCTCCACACCGGGAGCACCGCCGATCGCCGCCGGGGGAACAACAGCGATCGGGTAAGTACATTGGACCGTTAGGACGGTTCAGGACCGTCACCGGTCGGTAATGGGAAAATGCCGTTCACGGTCCTGAACCGTCCTCGGTCCTGAAGGGGTTAAAATGATTGGTTTGTGTCTGTTTCATAGTAAGAACAAAATGGCCTCTGAGACCAGCTCTGCTTCTAGTGGTCAGCAACAGTCACAGACTAGAAATTAAACTAAACTGTAAAGTTAAGAGTAAAAAAAAAAAAGCAATCATTATTCTTCATACATAGAAATTGTAAAAGTCAAGATATACAATATGTGTACATCAAATATTATATCTGAATGACGTTTCCCCTTTAATTAACTGGCAGATAATTAGCTAATTTTGAAGTGTTTAGTATCAAACCTAAATTAATTAATTGCTTATTAATTAAGAAAATTGTGAAACTCCATAAGGACTGGGAATCCTCATATGGCAGCCATGGAGTATGGGAATTTTAGCAGGGTTATAGGAGCTCTCAAGGTCAGTCCTTCATATATACCATGATTTGAATATTAGTAGATGCTACAACCCTTAAAATAAAAAAATAAGTAATATAAAAAATAGGTAACCATATATTTTAAAATATACAAAATGCTGTTTCTTTTTCCTGTCTGTTAGGCTTCATTTTTTTCGATCATCAGAACTTTTTTTCTGTATAATGAAAATGTAAAGTTCACCTTTTCATGGTCAATGTTTATATTATAAGTAAGTAGTGCTAAAGATTTTACATATATATAAAATACAGGTGATACTCGAAAAATTAGAATATCGTGCAAAAGTTTATTTCAGTAATGCAACGTAAAAGGGGAAACTAATATATGAGATAGACGCATTACATGCAAAGCAAGATAGTTCAAGCCATGATTTGTCATAAGTGCGATGATTATGGCTTACAGCTCATGAAAACCCCAAATCCACAATCTCAGTAAATTAGAATATTACATGCAATCAATAAAACAAGGAGTGTACATAGAACAATATCGGACCTCTGAAAAGTATAAGCATGCTTATGGACTCAGTACTTGGTTTGGGCCCTTTTTGCAGCAATTACTGCCTCAATGCGGCGTGGCATGGAAGCTATCAGCCTATGGCACTGCTGAGGTGTTATGGAAGACCAGGATGCTTCAATAGCGGCCTTCAGCTCTTCTGCATTGTTCGGTCTCATGTCTCTCATCTTTCTCTTGGCAATGCCCCATAGATTCTCTGTGGGGTTCAGGTCAGGCGAGTTTGCTGGACAGTCAAGCACAGTAATCCCACGGTCATTGAACCAGGCTTTGGTGCTTTTGGCAGTGTGAGTGGTGTGGTGACATTCTGTCATCAAACTAATATGGTGACCAGGGATCATGTGACCAAGCTCATGTATGCCTTTCTTGAGGGTGGGGTAAGCTTTACCTTTTGAAATGGTAATTGAGTAATTCAATACCTTTCAGGAAAGAGGTAACCACTTCCCCCTATCTCCATACCTCTCTATTCCTTCTTGGCTGTGCTACTGAGCAGTCCCTTAAGCAGACATGGCCTAATTTCTATCATGGTGAACTGTGAGTGGGATCTGGTGATTTTATAAGATGTAGGTGTTATTGTTAGTTAGGTTGTTGTTGCTGTTGTTGGTGGTATAGTTAGATTGTGTGTCATTATTTGTATGTTGTTGTTGTTTTGTCTCTGAATAAATATTTGTTAAAGTAGACGGACCAGAGTTTATATGTGTATGCGTACATAATAATTTATAGAGTTTGGTATTACACCACAAGCGGGTGCTAAGTCCTGCTCGAAAATGAAGTCAGCATCCCCATAAACCTCGTCTGCGGAAGGAAGCATGAAGTGCTCCAAAATCTCCTGGTGCACGGCTGCGTTGACCCTGGACTTAATGAAGCACAGTGGACCAACACCAACAGATGACATGGCTCCCCAAATCAACACAGACTGTGGAAACTTCACACTGGACTTCAAGCATCTTGCAGTGTGTGCCTCTCCATTCTTCCTCCAGACTCTGGGTCCTTGGTTTCCAAATGAGATGCAAAAGTTGCACTCATCAGAAAAGAGGACTTTGGACCACTAAGCAACAGACCAGGTCTGTTTTTCTTTAGCCCAGGTAAGACGCTTCTGACGTTGTTTGTTGTTCAGGAGCGGCTTGACAAGAGGCGTACGACATCTGAAGCCCATGTCCAGGATCCGTCTGTATGTGGTGGCTCTTGATGCACTGATTCCAGCCTCAGTCCACTCCTTGTGAAAGTCCCCAACACATTTGAATGGCCTTTTCCTGACAATCCTCTCCAGGCTGCGGTCATCCCTGCTGCTTGTGCACCTTTTTCTTCCACACTTTTCCCTTCCACATAACTTTCTATTAATGTGCTTTGATACAGCACTTTGGGAACATCCAACTTCCTTCGCAATTACCTTTTGAGGTTTTCCCTCATTATGGAGGGTGTCAATGATGGTTTTATGCACAACTGTCAGGTCAGCAGTCTTCCCCATGATTGTGATTTCTACTGAACCAGACTGAGATCCCATTTAACCCCTTAAGGACCAAACTTCTGGAATAAAAGGGAATCATGACATGTCACACATGTCATGTGTCCTTAAGGGGTTAAAGGCTCAGAAACCCTTTGCAGGTGTTATGGCTTACTTAGCTGATTAGAGTGGGACACTGTGGGCCTAGAATATTGCACCTTTTCACAATATTCTAATTTGCTGAGATTGTGGACTTGGGGTTTTCATGAGCTGTAAGCCATAATCATCGCACTTATGACACATCACAGCTTGAATTATCTTGCTTTGCATGTAATGCGTCTATCTCATATATTAGTTTCCCCTTTTATGTTGCATTACTGAAATAAATGAACTTTTGCATGATATTCAAATTTTTCGAGTAACACCTGTATATAATTAGGAGAGAGGCTTGAAATTTTAATTTAATAATTTTTTTATTTTTTTTTAAATCGCATTTATTTCTCTTATTACCTTGCCGGGGGAGAGGGTGCATGCAGATTCCGGGTGGTCCAGTGAGAGGGGGTACATCGCAAGCTAATCCCTGGTGGTCCAGCCGGCAGGTTATTTGGTCTGTACCTCCGCACGTCTCTGTCTCTCACAAGCGCTTTTTTTTTTTTCAGAGCGTTAGTCGCTGGTTACCTTGGCAACGCTCTGATAATATCGGAGCTCGCAAGAAGACAGACTGCTTGCCCTGCGTCCATGGAGCATTTCACCTCCACGTGTCCGTCTGGGGACAAAACTCCCTCTTAGGGCCGGTGTTGTCCTGCATGGGCCGACAGGGGAGATCCCTTGCCCGGATTGCCCGATGGTCAGTCCTGACCTGTCTGAGGGGTTATGGATAGTTGTAAAAATTGATGATGCTCATTAAAGTTTGAGTCCTTGTTCCAGTTCCCTTCTGTCTGTTAATATTTCAATAAAAAACATCACACCCGGAATATAAGATTTCATGTGAGAGTTACCAAGTAGATCACGATTATGCAATATCTTTTGTTCTACCCTCCTAACCTGCACCACCTTGTTTGGTTTGTTTACCATAATTTAACAAATGTTTTACTATGCTATGACAAACACATGTCTGAACTGATGTATGACTCATTACCCATGTGGCATTTTGTTCAGAATAAAGCTTTAGTAAGCTTGCTTATTTTTTTATGTGGTATACTTTAGGTTTGCAAAATTAAGGTGTCATCCTTAAAGTTCAGACTTTTTTACAGCTGCTATACTTGACCCTCCAAAAAACCCACATTTAAATGATTTATGTTCTGAAAACAGGAAGACACATGCTCTATGCAAAAACATGTCTCCCTTTAGCATTAATCTATAATTGATTCAGTCTGTATTATCATCTGTGGCCCTGACTTTTATTTTAAAAAAATATCCAAGGTTATATGAAAATCCATAACAGTACAATCTTCTTTTCAGAATGATGTTTAGCAATATACCTGGAGAATTGTACTTTCTATAGTATTTCGCTAGCGGTATACTCCGCTCTCATACAAAGACACATTTTCCACATCTACCTGTAACTTTGCACTGGCAGACAATATTGCTCTCAGTGGCTTATCTTCCTCAGTAAGTATCCTCAATGTAACTTTGCTTTTTCATTGACTCTGTTACCCTGTTTATATTTTAGCTAATATATGTATCATCTGGCACAATCCAAAAGTCCAGTACCTCCACAAACAGCGAGAATCAATCTCCAGGTTGCATGGTGCTTCAGACTTTATTAAATTCATCAAGAGGTGAACCAAAGTCATGGTATCATTTGACAGCTGCTAAATGTTTCTTTAACCCCTTAAGACCGCAGCCAAAAGTTGTGATCCCCAAAAAATGTAAACAAACCACAGAATTTTACTATATGTCTGTTCAACAATAATTTACCTCTTTCATACTAAATGCACCCACACTTATTATATATCATTTTATTCAAGGGAAACAGGGCTTTCATTTAACATAAAATATTTAGGTATGGAACATCATTTAATATGAATAAAATATTTTTAAAAAGTGAGAAAATAAGATTTTTTTAAAATTTTCTTAGTTCTACGTGACATTTTAACTGTGAATGTCATAATACGGTTTGCTTTTACTGCAATAAAATACACATATTTGTATTCAGCGAGGTCTCACATGTAAAACAGTACCCCCTATGTACAGGTTTTATGGTGTTTTGGGAAGTTACAGGGTCAAATATAGCATTTTACATTTTCAGTTTTTTCACATTAAAATTCGCCAGATTAGTTACGTTGCCTTTGAGACTGTATGGTAGCCCAGGAATGAAAATTATTCCACGATGGCATACCATTTGCAATAGTAGACAACCCAAGGTATTGCAAATGGGGTATGTCCAGTCTTTTTTAGTAGCCACTTGGTCACAAACACTAGCCAAAGTTAACATTAATATTTGTTTGTGTGTGAAAAATCTAATTTGAACGCCAATTTGGGCCAGTGTTTGTGACTAAGTGGCTACTAAAAAAGACTGAACATACCCCATTTCCAATACCTTGGGTTGTCTTCTTTTGCAAATGGTATGCCATCATGAGGGTAATTCCTGGGCTACCATACGGTCTCAAAGGCAATGTAACCAATCTGGCGAATTTCAATGTGAAAAAACTGAAACGCAAGCCTTATATTTGACTCTGTAACTTTTGAAAACACCATAAAACCTGTACATGAGGGGTACTATTATACTCGGGAGACTTTGCTCAACACAAATATTTGTGTTTTAAATTCTTTTATTTTTGGTGTGTCGTTGCAATACAATATTTGTGTTTTAAAACAGTAAAAAGTATTACAGCAATAATATCGTCAGTGTACATGCCGTTTGTGTGTGAAAAATGCAAAAAAGTCACTTTCACTGACGATATCATCGTTGTAATACATTTTACGGTTTTGAAACACAAATATTTGTGTTCAGCGATGTCTCCAGAGTAAAACAGTACCCCCATGTACAGGTTTTATGGTGTCTTGGAACGTTATAGGGTTAAATATAGTGCTAGCAAATTGAATTCCCTATACTTTCAGCCTGGGTTGTCAGGCAGGTCCCACAATTTGTAATTAATAAAAGGATCGAATTATGTAAAATTATTACATAAATATATATGTAAAATTATCTATATTTACGTGTGTGTGTGTGTATATATATATATATGTGTATATATATATATATATATATGTATATAATTTTTTTTTATTATTTTTATTTATAGGTATAGAAATAGTGATATATATACGTATATACTTATGTATATAGATATATATTATTTCGTTATACGTGTATTTTGATATCAATATATATTAATATCAAAATACATTTAGAATGAAATTACACACATATATTTATTTAATTTTTATTTAATTTTTAACATATTTACATATTTTTTTAATATATATATATATAAATATTTAATCAATATCCTTCTACGTGTATTTTGATATAAATATATATATATATACATATATATACAGTTGCAAGAAAAAGTATGTGAACCCTTTGGAATTATATGGATTTCTGCACAAATTGGTCATAAAATGTGATCTGATCATCATCTAAGTCACAACAATAGACAATCACAGTCTGCTTACACTAATAACACACAAAGAATGAAATGTTGCCATGTTTTTATTGAACACACCATGTAAACATTCACAGTGCAGGTGGAAAAAGTATGTTGCCATGAACTTCATCTGCCCACACAAAGATGGCGGCGCCCAGGACCTAGGTCCGGGCACGAAATTAAGATAAAAAAATAGTTAATAGTGGCGGCCTAGGGGCATTGGAGGGTGACTAGAGGGACAATCAGATGTAGTGGAGTCGGGAGGGGTGTTAACAAAAAAAAGAAAAACTGTATTTGGCCATGCCAGTGCCACTTTAATTCGACTATATTAAAAGAGGTCCATATAATGCATATTTTATTGTAATGTATAAAATATATTGTGTTTTGTAACTAGCTTATTATACAATAAACATTGACATATTGTGCCCCAGGCTGCCATTGAGTCTGACTGGTACTGTAGAAGGGACCGTATGTTGCACCCTAAATGGGTAGTAGGGATCGACCGATTATCGGTCTGGCCGATATTATCGGCCGATATTTGGTATTTTTGGCAATATCGGTATCGGCCAATTCAGATACCGATATTGCCGATAATATATAACAGGACCGCCGGGCCCATTACAAGCCCGGCGGTCCTGTGGGGGCCAGCAGCAAGCGCTGATTTACCTTGCATGCAGCTCCTACAGCTCTCTGTGTAAATCTCGCGAGACCCGCGGCCGCAGAGCGTTGCCACGGGTTACCATGGCAACGCTCCGCGCGGCACTAAGAGCCGCGAGATTTACATAGGGAGCTGTAGGAGCTGCTTGCAAGGTAAGTCAGCGCTTGCTGCTGCTGAGCCACCACTGTACTTAACAAGCCACTGGACCACCAGGGGATACTATATCCCCCTCCCTGGTAAGAAGCAGGGAGGGGGGACTAAACAAAAAATAAAAAAAACATTTCAATATTAAAAAAAATATTAAAATAAAAAATTACACAAATTACATCACTACACACACACACTGCACACATACTGCATTACATACACACTACACAAACACACACTACACAAACACACACTGGGGGGAGACTAAACAAAAAAAAACATTTAAATATTATAAAAAATATTAAAATAAAAAATTACACAAATTACATCACTACACAAACACACACACACACTACACAAACACACACTGCACACACTGCATTACATACACACACACTGCATTACATACACACTACACAGGCACACACACTGCATTACATACACACACTACACAGACAGACACTACACACACACCACAAACACACACTGCACACATACTGCATTACAGACACACACTGCACACACTACACTGCACACACACTGCATTACATACACACTACACAAACACAGTACACATACTGCATTACATACACACTACACAGACACACACACTGCATTACATACACACTACACAAACACTACACAAACACACACTGCATTACATACATACACACTACACAAACACACACACACTGCATTACATACACACACAAAAACACACTGCATTATACACACACACTACATAAACACACTGCATTATATACACACTACACACACTGCATTATATACACACACTCTGCATCCACTACACACACACACACTACACAAACAAACACAGTTCCCCTGTCTAAACACACTTCATCCACTACATGTGGCATGTATATTTTGTGCATTTACCTTTCGAATTAGTTTATTTATTCAAAATAGTAAATGTACAGAATATCGGCAAGATATCGGCTATCGGCCTGAAAGTTCGCAGATTATCGGTATCGGTATCGGCTCTAAAAAATCAATATCGGTCGATCCCTAATGGGTAGCACCCTACTTGCTGTCCACTGTCTGCTTGAGCTGTACCCATTGCTTAAGGAGAGCTAGGTTTATATGTAGGAAACAACATATATCTGCAATATCTACTTTCTGCTGTGTATACATTCAGTTACCTGCTGCTGGACTTTACATGTTAATGACAGGCTGACAGGAACAGGAGGCAGGGGAGATGCTAGAGCGACAAATGGAGGCAAAATGCATAGAAAGAATAGTAACCAAATATAAAGGGATACAAAATATATAGGGAAATTTTCAGGTACATCCCTGTTATGTTGGAGATGTGGTGTGGCTACGAGATCCATTCTCCACATTTTTTGTGCATGCTTGCGGTTAAATATCTGCTGGTTAGATGTACAGGGTGTAATTGGTCACCTTTCCTTGTCTGTTGAACATTACATCCCAGATATAATCCCAAGATCACAGGAAGCATTTGGCTTTACATGTACTCACAGTAGTGAAAACCTGTTTTACCAGGATGTGAAAACAATCCCCACCCTATTGTTTATGGTTATAGACACTTTAGCCACAACTTACAGATATAAGGAAATGTGATCCCAATGACATCATTCACTTTGTAAAGTGTGGGTCCATTGGCATAAAGTATCCCTACTGTGACTTTGTAGCGGAAGTAGTTGATAGGATTCTGAAGTGCTGATCTATGTATAGATGTGTGGTTATGTGCCACTGTATGTGTAAGTTTGCGTATGCGATACCTTGGAAAGCTCTGATATGATATGCAATCCCCTGGATACTATGTGACCTGTGTTTTATATTGTTTTGTATTGTCTCTCTGAAAACATCAATAAAAATTACACATGGCCAAAAAAATATAGATCAGGATTACAAAGAAAGAAATTAAGGAGGCACAAGCCAAAATCAAGACAAAACACAAAAAAAACGGGAGGAGGAAGAAGAGAAACCATAAACAGTGAGGTAGAGCTCAAAGGGGGCAGAAAAACACCATTTTGTAGAGTGGTAGGTAAAATAGTACAGAGAAAGACAAAAAAGCATGAACACCCTCATAGAGTTGATTGTAATCCTAGGATATTGTGGTTTCTGTTCTATGCAGTGGTGTTACAATATGCTGTATTGAAGGAAGACTATACAAACCTGTATTGCTAACGCTATGGAGTCCCTGTCCCTAGCTCTACATTGGTCCCGGACCCCCATTTTCAATTAAATTTTTTTTTAAATAGAATGTATTCACCTTTTTTTCAGTGCCGTGACATGGCCTCCACCTCTATGATGGGCTAATCCAATGCTTCTTACTTGCACGTCGAGCATTGCGCTGGCGTTTACGCTTCTCCATAGGAAGGCATCAGTCAACGCTTTCCTATGTGGGCTTAGGCGTCATGTGACTGAATTTTACACGATCAGTGCCGTGGAAGCACCTCTAGTGGCCGTCAGTCTGATAGCAAGCAGAGGTGGATTTAACCCTACAAACTGCCCAACATTGCAGTTTCTAAAACAAACAACTGTAATGTTTTTACACTGCAGGGTTAAAAAGGCAGGACCATAGCACCCAGCTTGACTACATTGGGAGGATGTGGCCTGGGTGACTATAGTGTCTAACAGTCATCTAAGTTCATGAGTAATTCCAACTGTTAAAATGCATGCAATGTAGGATTAATTTCCCTCATTTCTCAGTATTTTGTTACTTGTGGCAAGAAATCTGTACATACAATGTGGGCTCTTCCTTTACATATGTGCTCTGGTAAGTTATGAAGTGCCGTCTCAGTTCTACACTAAACACAATCACGTGCCTGGATTTTCCAGCCGCCTGGTACAATTCTGCTTTTTCTCAGCATTTCGAGACACAAATGGAGCATTTGGAAGTCTTCATGACGATGTTGGTGCAACAGATGCATAGATAGACTCTCCTCTTCCCACCGTGGCATTTGCAGAGCAAGGTCAAAAAATAATATATTAGAGTCTGATGGTGTGCCCCAGTTGCAAAATGTTCTAGTCCTTAATTGAGAGATTTTTCACTTTTCAACTGGAACAGTTTTTTGCAGGTATTTATACGAATCATGTGCACTGTTTCACACTCAAAAGATATATCGTCCAGAGACCCAGCCCATTAACTTGAGTCCTCTGTACTGGACATTTTGTTCCCATGCAGCTCTGAGCTACTTTATCAATCCCTGCTGTATTGTAAAGAGGACATCCTGGGTTTTCCAGTGATATGTCATGTGATAGGCTGGGATGCTGTGAACTTGATCTTGCTTTTCATCAGAAATTGGAAGAATCCACAGGGAGTTTGTCCTACTATTGGAATATTCACATGCCACACTACTGAAAAACTGCACAGAATTATTTTTTAGGAAAAATAAGTCCATGGTCAAATACAACTGAACTTAACTTGCATAGTTCATGCAATAAAATATGAACAAAGGTTTAATATGGGAAATAAATGTTGTGATCGAACTTAACTGAGGATGTTAAAAATAAAATTAAAAATCCCCAATTTATTAAAGGGACATATGACAAAATAGGCTATTACCCTTATTACAAATTACCCCTGAAATTTCTAAAAGGAAGATCAGAAAATTAGAAAATGTAAAAGGTAAAAACAGATAAAACAAGCCTGGTCATACTAGAAATTGAACAGATGACGAAGTTATATAATTATATAGGCTGAAAAAGACTTGTGCCCATCAAGTTCAGCTTTTCTTACATTTGTTTGTAATGTTGATCCAAAACAAATTGATGAGTAAAAATGGGTAACAACAGATACATGGTTTTGATTGAAAAGAACAGTATATGGAAATCCAAAATTCTACAGTGTTAACTAAGCTATAAATTGTCTGATGTCACATTAATTTTATCATTTTGCACCTTGTGTGCCTAAAGTTTGTTTTTTTAATAAGATGCAGATGTTTTAATAGAAATTTCTTGATTTTATTAATGCATGTGATCATGTTTCTTCTAGAAGTCAGTAGGAAGTGTTTTTTGATGGCCGTATTGCAGTGAAAATTTGAGATATTGCGTCCAAGCATACTTCATTTCCCATATAATTTGCCAGATGTAATTTTGCTATGGATGACCAGGAAAACTAAGGGAATTAATTAATCACGGCGGGGAATTTCTAGGCACAATCAGGACAGGATTATTTTGTAACAAATACAAGGCTGCAGAGAATATTTTAACCATGATAGTTTTATACAAATTAGTTTTTTTTTTTGTTTTGTTTTGTTTTTTTGTTTTTTGTTTTTTTACTAAACTCTGAATTGTAGCAAATAAAAACCGGAACTGTAAAATTTGACCACTCAGCTAGCTTGTCTATTTCTGCCTGAATTTGACAATTCAGTTTTTAATTTACTGGAATAAAGAGTTTAGTGAGTAAACCCTAAAGAGTACAAAACCCATCTTAGCTGTAACTGTTAGCTCGGAGAGGTTATTTACTACACGTCTCAGTGTGATGAATTGGTCAAACTAATTTGATAAATTTCAGCTGAGCTAGACAAATCCTCGAACTCATCTTTATGCCCGTCATATCAATTTTCATGTAGATTTAGCACGTTTGTATTTTTCTTTCCCTGTTAAGTAAATAAGTGTTTGTGTCCCCTTATCTACATCATATCTTGTTAAAGGTATGCTACATTTTTTGTTTTATTGGATATTTTTCTAAAATTTTGAAAATTGTGTAGGTCTGACTTTTTGTACTCTGATGGAGCATGCAATACATATTTTCCAGATTTGTTTGGTTTCTTCTTAATGAATACATACACAATTCTGTTGTCTTTTATATATATATTTTTTAATTCTTAAATAAATGGTTGCATATTAATGCGCGATATCTTCTCAAACAATGATTTTGTATACATATGTATGTATATATATATATATATGTGTGTGTGTGTGTGTGTGTGTATATATATATATATATATATATATATGTATGTATGTATGTAGGTAAAGAGAGAGAGAGCTTGGTTGCTCTTATCACTCTATATACGCTTGCATAAGTTAAATGTAATGTATGCAACAAGTTCAGAAAATTGATAGCTTAGAATCTCAATAAAAAAAGGGAACGCTCTAATCTCAGAGCAATTATCTGCCTTAGACTACCATTTCCTTCAAAATGTCTGGGAAGTAATCAGGCCACCTAGACTTTTGTGGATGTCTAAGGAACAGTGTGTTTATTTCACGTTTTAGGGATTTTGCTTAAAAAAATAAAATAAACATCACACAAACTGCCTGAAAGTAGAACGTAGTACAAATATTTAAAGTGAACCACTTTCAGTTTTAGATAGATACTAAAGCATGTTTATAGATGCTAAATCAGTTTTAGCCAGATACTTTTAACCAGAACTCTAAAGGATTTTTTAAAACTGCTTCTTTTCAGAAGTGATTTGGTTTCTATTGGCTCGGTGTAGAAGTATCCCTCTTCTAGAGTGCTACTTGCCTAAGTTCTTGTTACATCTATCATTGTTAAAGAAACACTGTAGGCACCATCATCACTTCAGCTTATTGAAGTGGTTATGGGTGTCAGGCCCACAATCAATACTAAATGGGTTACTCAGCGCCTGTAGCCCGGCGCCAATAATAAAATGGCAGAGGTGGAGCAATATGCCATTTATTCCAAGAACTGGGACAGTGAATGGCTGAGAGTGCTCAGGTGACACTGTCAACCTATCACTGCCCACTACCCTTTGTATTGCTAACGGACTCCAGTCACCAGGGCCTTGGTCGAAGGATGAAATGCTGCCCCCCTCACCAAAACTAGGCTCACATTCGTTAAGCTATGCCCTTTTCTCTTTTCCCATTGGGCCCCTACTTACCTCCCTTCTTGTAGTGTGGACAAGCGGATCACAAAAGAGGAGCTTCTGCTGACTCTACCCAGACAGTCAGGAAGCTGTTCAGTTCTCATACTCAGCACTTTCTGTCAAACCAGGTAGAGGAAAACGATCCTCTACTGCAGCACAGTCCACTTGGCCACACTACATGGAGTGACCAGCAGGAGGCAGAGCACTGCTTGCTCTCCTCCTGTCGGTCACCCAGAGCCCAGATATTGCGCTCCCTGGGCCCTAAGGCTGCCACCTGTGCCGCCTTATGGTAGTGCCGGCCCTGACTATCCCCAATAGCCATGCTGTTACCTGAGGCTCAGTCTTCTCCGGGACCATCCTGGTGGGTATCAGCTGCTGTCAGGCCTGGCTGTGAGAGCAGTTTTGGGGCTAGACTGTGTGACCACGATATCAGGCCTGCTGCTGTCTGAAATGCAACGGCCCCAAATTTCTTAAAATAATATATACACACACCATAAACTGTGTAGTACATACATTCATACACTGCCTAATATATACAAACTGCCTTATACAAACATACATGAGCACTGCCCAATACATAAAACACACACTGTCTAATACACACACACACTGGCCAAAACATTCATTACACATACAGACTCAGGGCCTGGGCCCCACGGGTAGCGACAGAACTGCCGCCAGTGCACTTGCACCAGGGCCCGCACGCTGATAGGGCCCATCGGGTGGCCCACACACTTAGGGTCACCCGATGGTCCCTATATCTTCAGGGGCCTGGTCAGCGCTGTGGCCGTGGTATAGCGCGACCCGGTCCCTTTAAAAAAATTAAAACCCGCAGCAAGTGCTCCTGGCTAGTCACTTCCTCCCAGCTCACTCCGCGCGGGACGAGCGTGTGCCCGGCAGTGAGGGAGAGCCATGCCGACTACTCCCATCAACTCCTGCCACCCTCTTGCAAAGAAAAGGTAAGAAACAGGAGGGTGGCTGGAAAATGAGCTGTGTGTGTGTATGTCTATGTATGTATGTATATATGTCTGTCAGTATGCATGTATGTATGTCTATGTATGCATGTATGTCTTTGTATGTCTGTATGTCTATGTATGTATGTTTATGTATGCATGTCTGTCAGTATGTATGTATATATGTCTGTATGTCTATGTATGTCTGTATGTATGTATATATGTCTGTATGTATGTATGCAAGTATCAGTGTATGTCTGTATGTCATTATGTATGTATGTATGTCTGTATGTATGTATGTCTGTATGCATGTATATCTGTCTGTATGTATGTATGTATATATGTCTGTCTGTATGTATGTATGTATATATGTCTGTATGTCTGTCAGTATGTATATATGTCTGTCTGTATGCATGTATGTATGTCTAGGTATGTATGTCTGTATGTCTATGTATGTCTGTATGTATGTCTGTATGTATGTATGCAAGTATCAATATATGTCTGTCAGTATGTATGTATATATGTATGTCTGTCAGTATGTATGTATATATGTATGCCTGTATATATGTATGTATGAATGTATGCCAGTATCAATGTATGTCTGTATGTCCGTATGAATGTATGTTTGCATATCATTATGAACGTATGTCTGTGTGTATGGATGTCTGTATGCATGCATGTATGTATGTATGTGTGTATATATGCATGTATGTCAGTCTGAATGTATGTATGTATGGATGTCTGTATGCCATTATGAATGTATGTGTGTATGGATGTCAGTGTCTGTATGTATGTCAGTGTGTATGTATGTATGTGATTTTATGTCCTCATGCATGTGTGTCTGTATGTATGCCTGTGTGTTTTGTATATGTGTGTATGTCTCAGTATGTGTGTGTCAGTATGTATGCCTGTATGCGTGTATGTCTGTTTCAGTATGTGTGTCTGTTAGTATGTATCCGTGTCCTTTTGTATCAGTGTGTGTGTTTGTGTCTGTGTGTGTGTTCCTGTGGGCAGTATTTGGAGGCGGAACCTGTGGGCAGTATTTGGAGGCAGGCTCCAGGGGGCCCAGACCCTGAGCTGAGTTAGGCGGCCCTGTACAGACTACTTTATACACAAACTGCTTAATCCACACACAAACTGCCTAATGCATACATACACACTGTCTCAGTCATAGACACACATCCAGCCTATTACGCACAGACACACATTGCCTAATACACACACACTGACTAGTACTTACACACATACACTGCTTAATACACACACTGCCTAGTACACACACACACACTGCCCAATACATAACATACACACACACTCACATATCCTAATACATACAAGCACAACAAGCAGCCCGCCCTTACATTCACAGATGGGGGTTGGAAGAACTCAAAGCAGCCCATTAGAATCAATGCCTTTTCTAGGCGCAGGGTAGGGGGCGGCAGCTAATAGAAGTTGCGTCCTCGCGGAACGATGCTCTTTTGGACTCATGACGTCTTTCCACATCCTGGTGGGCGGGTGGTAGATGAGCAGTGTAATTACTGCTTCCGCCCAGAAGCATGCCACATACTACATCCCAGTTGGCAATGTGGGGGTACCCCAGACAGCCAGTAAAGCTGCTGAGAGCGCCCCCTCGCACACACAAATTGCTCATTGGGCATGGGGACACACGGGGAGGGGAGGTAAGAAATAATTTAGGGGGCACTTGCCCCCTTTTAGCAGCGACTAATGGGGGGGGATGATGAACATTATAGGAATATGCTTTGACAGGAGCGGCAAAATGCCACTCCTGTCAAAGTGCCGCTTGGAGCCATGGCCCCACCAGTTCAAGTGGTTATGATGCTGAAAGTGTCCCTTTTGGCAGTAAAAAACTACAGTCATCTGAAATGCAGTTTAAGATTTAGCTCTGCTTTGATCACTCAGAACATTCACTGTATTCTTCACAGCTCCATACTTCCAAGGTACCTCTTATCTATCAGTTTGGAAACAGTGGTGTGTGTGAATGTATCACAGATATTCGCAGCAATCAAACTCACACTGATCAGTCTTTCATTGCTGACCTTGTCCCTGAGACCACATCTCCATAATAGAAGTCTCCCTATTTGACCAATTACATATCATTTTAGATACCGTAGTTCTTCATTCTATTTTATCCTAGCTGATTATAACAGATGACAGTGGAGGTTTTACTAAAAACCATTAGAATATTCAGTACAACTGAACAGACCATTTGCATGGATGAGAACAATGATTTTCTGTTTGGGATTTTGACACAGGACTCAGGCAATATTCTTTTCCTGCACATCAGCAGTCAAATAGAAGATCAATGGATCCCCTGGGAAGTGAGTGTTTGCCAAAAGTCAGATAACCAAATTCCAGAAAGAGTCGCAGAGATATGGAGAATGGTTAAGGAAATTTTTTGTTTTTTGCAAGTGGTACTCCAGGGAGTTATAGCTGTTGGTGGCCAAACATGGTGTTGTTTGCTTGCCAACCATTGCTTTTGTCAGAATGCACAACAAAGCCTACATTGCCTTTTTCTGAAGAATATGGTTGATAAAAGGCAATGCAATTACAAACACTATGTTGAACTACTATCACTGCTATACACTCGCACAGAACCAGCATTGGTCATTGTAAAAAATGTGAGGATAAACCCAAGTAAGATGGGGCCTCTATTTTCAAAATTGACCATCCAACTAGCAGAAGGCCTCTTACCCCAAAATATAATCTTTGAGGTGGAGGAGTGTAATAAATGGTTGGCTTGGGATAAGGAGTCCTTAAATCAGCTTGATTACCCATTGGTCCCAGTTGTGGTAGAACCACAGAGTCCACAAGCCTGTGATGACTGATCTGGTAAATAAGATGCTCACCCTTCTGTCTTCTCCTGTAAAAAGTATGATAACCCAATTTACCTCCATCCCGCTGAAAACTATTCTTACAGTAAATAAAACATTTTTTTTTACATACCCCCTGATATTTTAGTTGAAGTCTTCCTCTTGTGCATTGCAAAGCAGACCAGAAAGTCCATTAAGACCACAGCTAAAGTATTATAAAATAATCTCATCACACACAAAAAAATTTGCACTAAAATAATAATAAGAAATAGTCCAAACCCTCAGCCCAATGGCTGTAAAATTCCAAAGGCTCCGGTAACAGGAGTTTTTTGTTGTTTTTGATTTTAATGCCTCTGCAGACTGAGGGACATTGAAAATCTTGGCTCTCATTGGATGGCTTTGAAAACTAACAAAAATTTAGAATTTTCAAGAAAGTCTTGCTAATGTGAGGAATTCCTGGAGCCATGTTTAATAGCATGTTTTATTTCTGAATGATGTATGTGGACTGAGTACATTGGGACCTGCAATAAGCACCTGTGGGGAGATCCTTTATTTTTGGGGTGTCTGGAGGTTATTTTTTTGTAGCTTGATTCAAAAGGCAGTTGATATATTGTGTATGTTCATTCATTCTAATTGAATTTACACAGGATTCAATGAACATTCATCAAGAAGTTACAACTGACTTTTGCAGTTAATGGTTGATGTAAGTGAATGATTTCGTAGACAGAATCCATCTTTCGTTATGAGCCAAACCATTTTTAAGTGATTTGACACAAACTGTGGGCAGGGCTGGATTAACATAGGGGCTAATGAAGCTGCAGCTCCAGGCCCATGCATATGGAATAGGCCCATTGATTTGGGGGGAAAAAGGAAACATAAAAAAAAAAAATTACTACTCTTCACATGCTCTTGCTTAAGTATGGAAACTTAAGAGACATGTAGGGAAACAAAATTGGTGTGGACTGGCTGACTCTGAAATATGAGTGTAAGGAATGCATTGTGTGAATCTGTGTTTGTATGTGACTTTGCGTACTCTGCAAATGCTCTTGCTGCGTCAGTCTCTAACACTGTGGCATGTTCCCTTTCTTCTAGACTAACTAAATACACTTTTTCTATGCCCAGACTGTACACCAGGAGCTTCTGCCTGCATTGGGGGTGCTAGGGGACAGTACTTAGAAAGTGTAGAGCTAGCTCATCATTAGACGCATTTATGCAAAGCTCAGGGTCCTGTCTGCACAGTATGTCCTTGGTTGGTCATTCTGCATGACTGGCAGGCAGCCTGATGTGCAATAGTGAGTATATTCATTCTAGCACTAGCACTTTAATTGTTTAGTTTTAACACTGTTTTTAATTGCTTTCATCACTTTATTTTTGTATACTCACTTGCTCTTACAAGGATTTAATGTAATACATTTTATTTTTTACACTAGTACTATTTAATTTGTCCCCCACATTTTAGCGTAGGACGCACCAACATTGGGGTACTTTGAAAGCAGTGGTGGGCTTAATATCATATGGCCATATGGTGGAACTAAATCCCCATATTTATTCTTAGATAGGCAATTTAGGAGCCTTCTTTGTGTTGTATTTTTTGTAGTCTGAGTGCGCCGCAACTATTTTTTTAATGTATGAAGTTTGGTCACTGCGGAAGCACCTTTCATGCAAAATGCAGGTCTCTGGTGTGCCCCCAATCCTTTCTCTCATACAGAACCAGGGCATATGTTGGCACCATAATCACTAAAGCAGGTTGTTGTGGTTATAGTGCCTCTGTAAAAATGACAGTCCCCAGTAATCAAGATGATCACAAAATAATACACAGGAACTATACTATAATACATGAAATCTTTTATTTTATAAAAGAAGAAGAAATTCTAACACATTTCCTTCTAAGCAGGCAAAGTAGAAAGTGCTGACTTTAAAAACATATAGGCAATATCATTTTTATTGTTTAATTGTCTATGCTTTTAACATGCCTTACTGTATTATATATATAATATTGCCTAGATTATAACATACTAGAAAATTGGATATCTCAATGTTACCTTAATATCATCTCAGTACAGGAGACTGCTAATATAAATACAAATCTGTTATTATAATTTCTTACACAGTGTTGATCTAGTTGGGGGGAAAAAAAGCAGATTTTATTCTTGTTGTTAATTAAAAAAATATATAACAAATGGCAAGCCTCATTTATTTGATATTACAGAACCATTACCTGCCGTTGACAAAAAAGTACCCCACAGGTCCCTTTGCTATTTTCTACCATTTGTAATTGCATTTATTATACCTTATTTTTTGAGCTATATTGATTTTAATGATGTCTTCAATAATACATTCTTACTATTTTTTATTCCACGTCACAGTTTTGCCTATTTTTAAATGTATTAATATTTTTTGTATGGATTGTACATCAATGTTTAGACTTATATTATGCAATCTGACTTGCACATCTGTTTGCCCCGATATGCCCATATTTAATAATTGTCATAAAATTGCCATATGCTGCTGAATCTCACCACATTTAACTTATTATCCTTTGAAAAGAAAAAAAAACATGTAAAATACATCTCATCAATTTTTTTTCTGTCTCTCCCTTCTTTAGCCTGCAGGGCATTGGTAGATGAGCTGTTGTATGAAATTAGAAAAGTGAACCCAAAGAAGACAGTCGAAGTAGGGTCATTTAGGATAAGCCCAGACGGAACACAAGAAAAGAATAAGGTAAAGGGAAAAATGGCGATAAAATTCAAAATGTTGCTAATATTAACAACCTAGAGATTTGTCACAATCTAAAAGCCTTTCTGATTGAATTTGCTCCCCATGGGAGCTGACATAGCCTTAATTTTTCTTTTGCAAGGATTTTGTTACTTCTGCGTTTTCTGTAACTATATTGGGCTGTCTTTATTCTCTTCTGCCAAACATCCGTAAGTTACATCAAATGCCCTTATTTCTGCTTTGTGTTTTCAGTCACATTGGACAAAATCATGATAGCCAATGCAAGATATCAGGTTAATACATAATTGAGTAGAAATAAAGGCTAATTGAAATCTGCTAAGGAAGGCATGCTAGGTTTTCATCTGGGATTCTTCCAAGGCCAGTGAAATCAAATGCTATCTAGAGATTAATGGTATGCGTATGATCTAATATATCCGTTTTCACCTTGACACCTCTCTCTGAAGTCTAATTTTATAGGGCAGGTAGTTTCACAGTGCAATAAACTACTTGCTTGTAATATTAAAAAACACATTCCGCTAGTCTTCTGCTCCCCAGCCACATAGGCTTTTCTTTAATTGTCAGTTTAACGCAGAATGTATGTACTCTTTGGTTGTTTGGACTACAACTCTCAGAATTCTTTATGTCATAGGCTTGTAGGGCTTGTCCAGTATCCATGCTCTGCATCCTTTCCTGTGAAAAATATCCTGTACAAGATAATGTTCTAGAATACATGCATTATAAAATATATACATTTGCATTATTTATAAGAGGACATTACTTAAAGAAACACTACAAACCTGTAGTCCTAATGCTTTGGGGTATCTTCCCCCTTCTTTTATTCAAGTACATTTTAACAAAACAAAGATTTTTGTGTCTCCCTTGGTGTTGCTTACACATCCAAGTTTCCCTATAGTTCCATGGCATAAAGGGGACAAGCAGGACAGGGGCGGCACTGATTGCAGCGCTAAGTGTCTGTGAGATGGTGGGGGAATGGGGAGCGGGTCCTGTGGGCAGACTCATGGACATGTCCAAAGGGCCTAGGTCTTGAACTGTATGAGGGACTCCCAACCTCTCTCATAGCAGGCCTGAGGAATGAACTAATAAGGAGACAGGGGAAGGTGCATTTTGCCCCCACTGTCTGTCTTCCGCCAGCATGCTGTGCGTACTGGCATCACACACACATTTTTAAAAGGGTTTAATCTATCCAAAAACAGTGTTTTATGAAAACAATGGTTTAACCCTTTAAAGGAACGCTATAGGTACTAAAAACAATTAATCTGATTTAATTGATTATAGTGCCTTTCATTCAGTGTTTAACCATTTTTAAACAGTTTAAAACTTAATTAGGGTCGCTGGATTTCCGTAGCCCCACCCCCACAGGAGATATGGCCAAAGCAGAGAATGCAAACTTCCTACTACCTGTAACGATTCATACCTGAATGGGTACTGTACTAGGATGAAAGCAGTCAGCTGATACTCTCTGCCAACCATTACTGCTTAAGCTAATGCTTCCTCATTAGCCCGAGCATTACAGGGGATGGGCAGCTGGGGACTCTTGTATATCATTAAAAAACACCAAATGGAAGGGCAGCACCAGGGGACTCCAAACACTACAATGAGATAAAGCATTTATAGTTCCTACAGTGTCCCTTTACGTTACGTTCATGGGCGTAGGAACCGGGGGGGATGGGGGAACGCATCCCCCCCAGCAAATCATGCGGGGGGGACAAGTTATGGGAAAATCCCCCTCCTCGGCCCCCCTCATGCTGCAGCCGCCCGAGCGCTCTGCAGAGAGCCTCAGGCGGCTGCAGCTTTGCCCGGGCTGGTGCATCCAGGAGGGTGCACCGCCCGGGCACAGCATGAGGAGAGGGGCTGACAGGAGGGAAGCGCTCCCTCCTGTCACTCCCTCAGTTGTAGCGTGGCCGAGCCTGTATGGTCCGCGGGTACAGTGAGCATCTGTCTCCTGTACCCGGCCGGACTAACAGGAAGTGAACACTTAGTGTGCACTTCCTTTTAGTCCGGCCGGGTACAGGAAACAAAAGCTCGATGTACCCGCGGACCATACAGGGCTCGGCCACGCTACAACTGAGGTGTGGGGGGGGGGAAATTGACAGGGAGGGAGGGGGAGAAAGAGTGTGAGGGAGGGAGGGGGAGATTGACATCCATCACACACACACAATCGCACAATCATGCAAACCTTACACACACAGAAACACACAATGCATTCCTTACACACACTAAATGCACCCCTTACAGACGCACGCACTGCATCCCGTACATACACAGAGACACACCTTGCAGCCCTTACACATACAAACACAGATTCACACAATGCATTCCTTACACACATATCAGGACATCCCCTACACACTCCACCCCCTGTGAACAAACTCATTGGTGGAACATGAAGGTGGACCCTGGGACCCAGACCTTGAGCTGTGTAAAGGGCCCCCCAAAAAATGGAGCTGCTTCCGTTCTCCCAGAACATTGATTTTTGTGACCACAGTTACAAACAGCCTCCAGAGAGCCTGTTCTACACCAGACCAGTGGAGCCAGACTGCAGCTAGAGCCCATCATCATCCTCATCTGGTTGTAAGTAGGCAATCTAGCATATTATTCGTGGCACTAACCTCTAATTTACCTCACATTAAAGAAACACTATAGTCCCCAGAACCACTGCAGCTTAATGTAGTGGTTCTGGTGTCTATAGCCTGTCCCTGCAGGCCTTTTAATGTAAACACGGCGGCACTCCAGCACTGGCGTTAGTTAACATGGCAGATCATATGGGTGGGGCATTGTGATGTCACATGGGGGGGCGGCAAACTTTACTTTTGCCTAGGTCGGCAAAAATCCTTGCACCGGCCCTGGCCGAGTGTCACGTGACTACCCGGCGCTCAGTCTGACACTGTGCCTGCCAGACGTCCAGAGGTCCCCCTGCTATGTCAGGTAAAAGGGGGGACAAAGGTAGAAAAATAATTGGAAGGGTTTAGGGGGGCTACTAATATGGATGGGGGGAGGGGTAGGTAGAAAAATAATTGGAAAGGGTTAGGGGGGCTACTAATAAGGATGGGGAGAGGGGTAGGTAGAAAAATAATTGGAAGGGTTTAGGGGGGCTACTAATATGGATGGGAGGAGGGGGGAGGTAGAAAAATTATTGGAAGGGGTTAGGGGAGTACTAATATGAATGGAAGGGGTAGGGTGGGTTCTAATATGCATGGAAGGGGTTAGTGGGTACTAATATGCATGGAAGGGGTTAGGGGGGTACTAATATGCATGGAAGGGGTAGGGGGGGTTAATATGCGTGGAAGGGGTAGGTGGGGTTCTTTTGTGCATGGAAGGGGTAGGGGTGGTTCTAATATTCATGGGAGGGGTAGGGGTGGTTCTAATATTCATGGAAGGCATAGATGGGGTTTTAATATAAATGGAAGGGTAGAGACGGGTAGTAAAATGTATGGAATGCATTTCTGACAGTGTCACTCAGGGCCGGACTGGGAGAAAAATTCGGCCCGGGCATTTTTTTAACACAGCGGCCCACTAAAAAGGGGGCGGGGCAGAGGAGGTGTGTTTTGTCACCAATGACAGACACGCCTCCTCTCAAAGTGAGCATGTTGGTTCAATGCTCTTCCAAGGCAGACCATGCGCAGAGCTCTGCTGAAGAGCTCTAGCATGAGAAAAAAGTCCTGTATTTGTTTTGCACAGTGCAAGCAAATTTAATAACATGCTTGCACTGTGTTTCCTTGCAACTTGTCTCTGGTGTCTATAAATGGATACCAGGAGACAAAAGGCCAGGAAAGAGTATTATGCATGTGTTTGGAGCCTGCTTGTGGTATTGCGTGTGTGTAGAGTGAGCTGGTCGTGGTGTGGTATTGTGTAATAAGGTCGGTTTTAGTCGTGTTGTGTTTGTGGTGTAATGTGATGCATATGTGGCTATGGGCTGTAGAGAATGTGTTTATTGGGGATATAGCAAGTGTGTGCATACAGGCTATAGTGTGTGTGTGTTTAGGGGTGTAGAATGTGTTTGCTTACAAAGAATCTAGTGTGTGTATAGGGGATCCAGAGTGTGTATGTTAAAGGACCACTATAGTGCCAGGAAAACATACTCAGGGACCCCCTCCCGCCCGGCTCTGGAAAGGGGTTAAAACTTACCTTTTTCCAGCGCCGGGCGGGGAGCTCTCGTCCTCCGATCCGCCCCGTCGGCTGAATGCGCACACGCGGCAAGAGCTGCACGCGCATTCAGCCGGTCGCATAGGAGAGCATTTATAATGCTTTCCTATGGATGCTTGCATGCTCTCACTGTGATTTTCACAGTGAAAAGCACGCAAGCACCACTAGCGGCTGTCAATGAGACCGCTGCTAGAGGCTTTGGGGGAAGGCTTAACCCATTGATAAACATAGCAGTTTCTCTGAAACTGCTAGGTTTATAAAACAATGGGTTAACCCTAGAAGGACCTGGCACCAAGACCACTTCATTAAGCTGAAGTGGTCTGGGTGGCTAGAGTGGTCCTTTAAGAGTGTAGTGTGTGCGTGTATACATACATATATATATATATATATTTGGAAGTATTGTGTATGTTTGTGGTGCAGTGTGTTGGGGGGGGTTCTGTGTGTATGTGAGGGGTGCAGTATGTGTGTGTGAGAGTGCGGTGTGTGATGGGTGTGAGAGTGCCGTGTGTGAGTGATGGGTGTGAGAGTGCCGTGTGTGAGTGAACGGTGTGAGAATGCTGTGTGTGAGTGATGGATGGGAGAATGCCGTGTGTGAGTGATGGGTGTGAGAATGCTGTGTGTGAGTGATGGATGTGAGTGTGCTGTGTGAGATGGGTATGTGAGATGGGTGTGAGAGTGCTGTGTGTGTGTGAGTGCTCTGTGAGAGTGATGGGTGTGAGAGTGCTGTGAGAGAATGCTGTGTGTGATGGGTGTGAGAGTGATGGGTGTGAGAGTGATGGGTGTGAGAGTGCTGTGTGTGATGGGTGTGAGAGTGCTGTGAGAGTGTTGTGTGTGTGTGAGTGCTCTGTGAGAGTGCTGTGAGTGTGATGGGTGTGAGAGAGTGCTGTGTGTGTTAAAGTGCTGTGTGTGATGGGTGTGAGAGTGCTGTGTGAGAGAGAGTGCTGTGTGTGATGGGTGTGAGAGTGCTGTGTGAGAGAGAGTGCTGTGTGTGTGTGAGAGTGCTGTGTGTGATGGGTGTGAGAGTGCTGTGTGAGAGAGAGTGCTGTGTGTGAGAGTGCTGTGTGAGAGAGAGTGCTGTGTGTGTGAGAGTGCTGTGTGTGATGGGTGTGAGAGTGCTGTGTGAGAGAGAGTGCTGTATGTGTGTGAGAGTGCTGTGTGTGATGGGTGTGAGAGAGAGTGCTGTGTGTGATGGGTGTGAGAGTGCTGTATAAATGTTATTGTGTGTATGTAGGGGGGGTAAATAAAAAAAATAAAAAAACAGGTATTATTCCCCCCCCTCCCTTCTTACCTTTAGCCTGGGAGGGGGGGACCGGCACGCTGGCACTGGAGGCAGGGAGGCAGTGTTCCCTGGTGGTCCTCGTGGGTGAGTGAACTCCTCGCGAGATCCGGTCGTTGCCATGGCAACGCGTCGGATCTCGCGAGAGGATCCCGGCGGAGCCGCAAATTAGAGCTCCGCCGGGTCCTCTCTCCAGCCTGGCTGGCTGTCTCCCTCCCTCCCCGCCGGCGGCCGCATGTGGGCCGGTGAGGGAGATCTTTGATCTCCCCACCGGCCCGTCGTGGCAAACAGCGGGGCCGGCGTTAGGAGAGTGCCGGCCCTGCATAGACCGGCAGGGGAGATCCTGGGACCTCCCCTGCCGGCCTCGGCCCCACGGACACCGCGGCCCACCGGGCATTTGCCCGGTATGCCCGATGGCCAGTCCGGGCCTGGTGTCACTGAATGGCAGTTAGGAAATGTGGTCACCCTAAGTCAGGGGCAGTATTACACAATCTGTATATGTATAAAAAAATATAAAAAGTAATCTGCAAAGTACAAAATGTTTGTGTCATATGTCGTGCTAACAATTAAGCTAGGAATGTGCATATTTTTTTATTTTTTTAAAATTATTTTTAGAATAATGATACAGACATTTTATTTCTTACATTTGTGATGATTCTTTTATCCTCTCTATATTCAAGGGACACTATAGTCACCAGAACCACAACAGCTAAACGTAGTAGTTCTGGTGTCTATAGCATGTCTTTGCAGGCTTTTTAACGTAAGCACTGCCATTTCGTAAAAAGGCAGTATTTACATTACTGATGAGGAACACCTCTAGTGGACACTCAGATGGCCACTAGAGGTGCTTCCTAGTCGAGACATGAATGCCGCCCTATGAAGTATCTGCGCATTTGCGGCAAAGCTGCGCATGCGCACCAGAGAGCAATGACGCTTCTGAATAGAAGCGTTTTATTGCTCCCTGCTCGCACACTCCTATTTCGTCATTTTGATGAAATAGGGGGCGCGGCATCAGGAGGATCCCGGCACTGTATCCGGGTAAGTAAAACCCTTTCCCTGTAGTGACCCATTAATGTTATTATTTAATCATTTATATAGCGACTGCAAATTCCGTAGCGCTGTACAATGGGATAAACAACTCCTAGTTTACAGAATAAGAATATACCTGGCGAGTAAAAATGCTATCCCCCCCAGATTTTTTGGGGTTCCTACGCCCATGGTTAGGTTTATGTTACAATGCTGAAGTGTCTGGTCACTTATTAGACAGATTAGAATGCCATTTCAGTGAAATTAAAACATAAAACCATGGACTTTAAGCAAACTAATGGTTTTGTTCATCAAGAAAGGGAATTAGGGTTGACTGTGCCTTTAAATGATCATAAAACGCATTACATTTTTACCGTCAGCACCATATAGGGCAAATCATGGATTTTAGTACATAGATATGAAAAAAGTGACGTTGTCCACCTGCAATATTCTGCTGGAAGAATGCCTGTAATTACCTTTCCTCTGTCTGTACTTGACACCATTTGTCCAAATCCTATTGTTCTGCTGGTGTCTCAAATCGCTGAGGTCTCTTTTTTTTTCAGTCACTCATCTATGGCCATACTGGTGGTAAAGCGGTTAATAAACTGAATGATGATTAATGTACTTGGTAGAGAATATAGCTACAAAGTATTCATTAACCTCAATCCTGCCCTATCTCTATTGCTGTCATTTATGCTGTCTAATATAATTACACAGCCATTTTCCCTCAATGAATGTATTAATCTTGCATTATTTAGCTGATTGCAGTTTCTCCATTCACCGAAAGCTAACTTAATTTTCTTCAGTTGCTACATTTCTCTCAGATATGTTTGTAAACCCACTTTAGAAATTTAAATTTTTTAATTCTAAATACTTTTCAGACGTTTGGGTTTCCTGCCTTTGTGTGAATGTGTTGTTTAAAATGTAATTTCTCAGATCAAAGACACAAGAAAACTAAAGTAACATTTAAATTCATGACATCTCACCCCTTATTCTGCACATGCATGCTGGTTAGTCAATGTCAGTAATGCATAACCTATGTCACTTCACGTTTGTTGTACTCCATTTCACAAAGAGAAATTTGTGGGAAATGTAACTCACATCAGCTAGGATGCCACAATTTAGCCATCACTGCCATAAGACATCATCTAGTCTAGGGGTGCACAAGATTTTTAAATGTGGCCAGATGACTGACTGAAAAAAATCCTACTTGGGCGACTGCCATATGATGTCAATGAGATGTTTGTACTTGAATATATTACTCAGTCTCACTTCGTCATCCATTGCCCACCTGTGTCTGTCTTCTGGTGCCTGTGGGAGGAAGGAGGTCTGGCCCTTTTTCCCTCTTGATGATTTTTGTTGACTGTCTTTACTGCTACTTATAGAGAGACTCTCTCCATACCACTATCTAATTCTCCTGAGCATCAGCAGCTAGGTCTGTTTTGGAAGAAGAGACCACTTAGGGATATTACTCTGATTTTCTCACCTGGCACGGCTTGCACTACATGACCACACGAGAAGAAGCTCATCAGGGACTCTCGCTACTTCTCTGTGGGTCAGGGGTCATGCATTTGTCAGCTGGAGGATTGGTACCAATAATGTAACCTGAGGGACTGTTACAAAATGACCAATGTTAAATTAATCTTGCACTTTCTGTGAAATGTTTTATAAAATTAATTGTGAGACAGAAATGAATAGGATGTTGGCTGTCCATAGTTACTCAATCAGTTTAAAGTAAGTGGAAACTTGTCTACATATCTCGTAAGAGGGGTCTCCCACACCTGTCTGTGATCATCAAACAGGTCTATAGGGCACAGCAATAATCTGGGATTAGATATTATTTATTTCATTCCTAGTCAATGTATCAATAAAAGTTGGACCATTGAGTGGAAAAACGCAGCTGAACGGTTGTTATAAATGTCCTTTCATGACTTCTAGTATGCTTCACTAGGATATGGCTTATCCAGGAGAAATCACCCTAAAAGTGAGGTGATCTGTATTTGTGAAAGCTTGACTTTCATTTTGCTTAACAGAATACTGTATACAAAATTTTCTCTTGCCCCTGCCATTAAAGAGTGCCATGAACCCTCCAGACTTCCAGTGGCAGGTAACGTTTAAGGCTTTGATAGTAGTCTTGAAGACCCAAGTAAGTTCTAAGCAATATATGCATGCAATGCATTCAAAAGGTATTTAGACCCCTTCATTTTTTGACATTTATTTTCGATGTTGCAGCCCTATGGTACCACTGGAGGACTGGGCACCCAAATGGCATATAGAGATAAATTCAAAGTTACCCACTTTGGGGTAAACGGTTGGGAATTAGGGATAACAACACACAAGAAGGATTTTTGGAATAGTTATATACCACAAACTAGGCAACAATGTTCAATGCCAATTAGCAGTTGCTAAGGCCAGTAAAGTATTGTCAAATATAAAAAGGGGTATTCATTCTCGGGATAAGAATATAATTTAGCCGCTTTATAAATCACTGATAAGACCCCACCATGAATATCCTGTGCAATATTGGGCACCTATTCTAAAGAAGGCTATTATGGCACTAGAAAAAGTACAACGTCAGGCTTATAAATTAATGAAAGGAATGGAACATTTAATTTAAGAAAAAAGGTTAACTAAATTAAATCTGTTTTGTTTAGAAAAACATCGCATCTAGGGATATGATAACATTATACAAATATATTCGGGGCGAACACAAACCATTGTCTGGAAATCTATTCATAAACAGGATAAGAAGTCCCGCATTTAGAATGGAAGAAAGCAGATTTAGTCTAAGGCAAAGTAAAGATTTTTTTCCAGTAAGAACAATCAAGATATGAAATTCTGCGCCTGAATAGGTGGTTTTATCAGAGTCTATACAGATGTTAAAGCAACTGGATGAATACTTGCAAAATCCTAATAATCAGGGAAATAACTTTTAGAATATGGGGTAACAGATTCTTGATCCAAGGAGAGATCTGACTGCCATTCTGGGGTCAAGAAGGAATATTTTCCTAGTTTGTTGCAAATTTGGAAAGTGCTTCCAACTGTTGTTTTTTTGTTTTTTAATTGCCTTCCTTTGGATCAATAGTAAAAACAGATTTGAGAAATGCTGAACCTGATAGACGCATGTCTCTTTTCAGCCTTTGTAATTGTTTAAATATTTTTTTCACAACAATCTACATTCAAAACCCTATAATGACGAAGAGAAAAAAACAGATTTTTTAAAATCTTGCAAATTTATTAAAAACCTGAAATATTACATTGACATAAGTATTCAGATCTCTTGCTATGAGACTAGGAATTTAGCACTGATGCATCCCATTTGTTTGGAATAGCTTTAAGAGTTTCTATAATTTATAAGACTTTACTATATAAGGTGTCATTACTGTAGATGCATATCAGAGCCCTAGCCTGAAGAGCTCAAAGACCGGGAGATATGTATTGGGGGGAAGGCTAAAAAAAAATTTGGGCTGCATTAAAAGTTCACAAAAGCACAGTGCCCTCCATAATTATTTAATGGAAGATGTTTGGAACAACCTGGACTTTTCCTGCAGCTGGCTTCCCCAGCTAAACTGAGCAAGGAGGGTGTTGGCATGAAAAATGAACCCAGTGGTCACTCTGGGTGAGCTCAATAGATGCTGTGTGGAGATAGGAGAAACCTGCAGAGGGACAACAATCATTGCAATACTCTGCTGATTTGACCTTTATGGCAGACTAGCCAGACAGAAATGTCAGCTCTCTGCAAGACAAATGAAAGCTCGCCTGGAATTTGAAAAAAAGCACCTAAAGGACTCTGACAATAAAAAAACAAGATTCTCTGGTCTGACGAACCAAATACCCAACTTTCAGGCCTCAAAAAGTAATGTCTGGAGGAAACCAGTCACCACTTGATACCTGCACAATACTATTCTAGCAGTGAGTTCATGCTTTGGGTTGTTATTCATTGTCAGGGACTGGGAGACTAGTCAGAGTTTAGGAAAAAAAATTAACGCAGAAAAATACAGAGGTATACTTAATGAAAACCTGATCCAGAGAGCTCAGGACCTCCGACTGGGCTGAAAGTTCAGCTTCCAACCGGACAAAGACCATAAACAGACTGCCAAGACAATGCAAGAGTGGCTTAGGAACAGCTCAGTGAATGTCTTAGCAAAAACCTAGCCAGAACCACTGGCGGATCCAGGGGGGGGCAACGGGGCAATTGCCCCCCCCCCCAGAAATCCGCCGGTCTCCCTCTCCCTCCCCTACCAGGACATGCAGGTGCTAGCCCTGCAATGTGCCCGCGGACCGGAGAGGAAGATCAGAGATCTCCCTCCCCGGTCCGCAGGCACTGTGCTGGCAGCCGGCGGTGGAGGGAGAGGGAATGAGAGAGGACCCGGAGCTCAGCCTGCAGCTCCTCCGGGTCCTCCTCTCGCGAGATTTCGAGCGTTACCGCGGCAACGCTCCAAATCTCGCGAGAGTGAACTCTAGCCCGGGAGCGCGGGCTAGAGTTCACTGTAACCACTGGGACCACCAGGGAATCACCACTGGGACCACCAGGGATGAAAATATGTCCCCCCTCCTCCTCAATAAAGGTAAGAAGGGAGGGGGGACATAGAATATTTTTTTTTTTTTAATTAAATAAAGATATATATTATTTAAAAAATCCCCCCCTACCCTTAACACACACACACACATAGCCCCCATACTTCCCCCCCATACACATACTGCCCCCATGCTGCCCCCCATACACACATACTGCCCCCATGCTGCCCCCCATACACACACATACTGCCCCCATGCTGCCCCCATACACACACACACATACTGCCCCCCCCATGCTGCTACACACCCCATACACACATACTGCCCAATACACATAATACTGCCCCCATACACACACACATACATACTGCCCCCCCATACACACACATACTGCCCACATACATACTGCCCCCCATACACACACATACTGCCCCCCATGCTGCCCCCATACACACACACACACATACCTCCTGCTCCCCCCATACACATATAATACTGCTCCCCCATGCTGCCCCCATACACATACTCTGCCCCCCATGCTGCTCCCCCCATACACACACACACACATACTGCCCCCCATACATACATATGTACTGCCCCCATACACACATACTGCCCCCTCATACACACACATACTGCCCCATGCACACATACTGCCCTCATACACACACATACTGCCCCCCCATACACACACACTGCCCCCATACACTGCCGCCCCATACACACACATTGCCCACATTCACACACACACACTGCAACTGTTACACACACATACTGTCCCACACATACACTGCATCCCTGACATACACTGCCCCCCCTACTCACACACTACAACCTTCACACACACACACACTGCTCACACACTGTCCCCCTCACACACACACACACACTGCACCCCTTACACATTGCACCACTCACACACACCACTGCTCCTATGCCCTACTACCGCCCCATTTCCCAGCAGACCTCAGGTAAGTTGTCAAACTGTTCTTAAACGGTTTGACTACTTACTCTAGGAGGGGGTCCCGGCACTATTGACACCATAACCACTACACTGAGCTGTAGTAGTTATTGTGTCTGGATTATTTCTTTAAATAATCTACAAGTGCCCCTCCCGAGATCAGGCTCTGGATCCGCCACTGGCCAGAACCCAATCGAACATCTCTAGAGAGACCTGAAAATGGCTGTCCACCAACGGTCCTCATCCAACCTAACAGAGCTTGAGAGGATCTGCAGAGACTACCCAACCCAAATCCAGGTGTGCAATGCTAGTCACATCATACCCAAAATACTTTTTTTTTCACTGTAATCACTTGCAGAGGTCAATGTGATTTTAGTTTTCTCTGTTTAATATATTTGCAATTATGTAAAAAATAAAATAAAAAAGGTGTTTTTTTGTTTTGCCATTGTAGGTTATTGATTGTAGATTGATGTGAGAAAAAATAATACTTTAAACCTTTTGTAGCATAAGGCTGCAACATTAAAATATGTGTAGGGGGTTGTCAATTATTTGAATGCACTGTGTAGATAGATAGATATAAATATAGATATCCAAAAGGTTTGCACTCATTGACTGACAAAATAAAAGCTTTGGCCCACTGCTCAGATCCAGCATTTGTGAAAATAGAAAAACAAATAAATGGATAGCATTTTAAGACTTTCTTATAAAAGTAAAGTGTAACTTTTTTTAATCGACGTTCTGATGGAAGTTTTAAATGGAGAACTGAAACATTGATAAATAAAAGTTACATTTTATTTTTATAAATTTATAAATAGTTGTAGACTATCTATTTTTTTTGTCTATGTTTGTATGTATAACTAATGTGCATCACCTGTAATGTGCATCACCTGGACTTTGGAAAGTCCCCTTTAGGCGTATAAACTCATGAAATCATGTTTCCACAACCAAGAGTTCCCAGCTTGGCACGCATTGTGTTTTTAGACTTCATTCTGCATTTTTTATCCCAGAGAAGGGTTAGCCAAAGGGTAGATCCACAAGTGGTCTTCAACTACAGTTCCCGTGATGCTTTGGCAGCTTTTGGCAAACCATAAAGGGAATTGATGTTCTACAACAACCAAGTTGTGTTTTTTTTTTTCCTTTTGGCTAGTTCTGTGCTGAATATATCTGTGACCGAATGCAAATCTTTGATTTAGCAGAATATAACAGTTCAGGCTTTTATGTTGGATTAATTTTTTATTAGTCCAAAAACCAAGTGTGTGGGGGCTGGGTCTGACCATCATGGCCGCCAGATGTGTTTGCTGTGAGCTCCTTACAACCTCTGCGTTATATTGTGCTACCAACCGAGATGCCATCCCGAAAACTCCCCCAGACGGGTGTCGAACTGCTTCCAGTGACGGGGGAGACCTCCGAACCGAGCCTGGAGACACACGCACCAGCTGCCAGACGCAGTTTCTGCGACATGCATGCCAGCTCCCGCGACATGCATGCCAGGCGGGTCCCACGGAGGGTGGAAACGGCCGTTCTTCCAGCCATGGGCCTCGGGTAACACACAAATCACCCATTTCCCCCTTCCTCTGGACCGACGGGGGATATCCCGGTGCCCTGGGACTGCACAGCAACCACATAATCATGATACCGCGCAGACAGCCCAAGCAAGGCCCATGAGTCACACCTGAGATGGCCACCGGCAAGGAAAAGCTATAGCCACAAGCAACCAGGGGTTTCCAGGAGTGGCTGATTTCTTTTAATGCCAGATTTGAAGCACTGTGCCAGGACTTTTGGAAGATATTCGACCACAGACCTCAGATGACACTGTCCTTTATTACCTCAAAGCCCCAAAATACTAGAATGGAAGTTAATCTCTCGCTTCATCCAGGGCCCACCCCAAAGCATGGCACACTCCTACCTGCACCCCCTGCAGCAGGGGGGAGTGGAAATGTTGGACTCTTCTTCCAAGCCTGGGACCCAAGTGGACTCCCCACAGCCGTCCATACACCCCAGGGCATGTCCGGAACTCGTGAAGGGATCAATGGAATACAGGCGTGGGTGCCCGCGAATGCCTTGGGCCGAAGATGCAAGACACGTAGACCTTGCAGACCCTCATGCCGGCGGCAGGACAGTGCACCTATCCCTTGCAGACAGGACACCTGGAGAGATGAAGAGAGAACAGGGGTGTCTTACAAGCTGTGGCATGGACTAAATACGGAAATGAAGGGACTACCACTCCAAGGAGTTGGCTGAAAGCCACGCTCCCACAAAGGAAGGCTGCTTCAAATAGCTGAGACCCAGCGGCAAATACTACCTACTTCGCACTCCTTGTTTTGTTTAGGCCTGTTGCCAGATTGATTTATTTTTATTCTTTTTTTTAAATAACACAATGATTCTAAAACGCCACCTTACCGCTTTCCTAACATAGCTCATTTACACAGCCCCTCCCCTAGGCAGCCAGCCATGGGCCACACTACCGCTTTACACAGCCATAGTGACCCCCAATAGGCCTATTTGAGCAACGATGCTTCCCCACCCTCCCCCCCAGAGCTTGCCCATAAGCATGCATAGAGAGCGCCTCATGGGCTGTGTAGCCTGCTACTCACTTATTTTACAAAGCGGGCAACCACATCTCATGTGTAATACTCTTGACCCTCCTTGCCTAATCGGCTAAGCATGTTTTACCTACTCACTTATCTCACTTACAAAGCAGACAACCGTGACTAATGTGCAATACTCTTGAACCTTTTTGCCTACTCAACTAAGCATTTTCTTTACCTATTATATGTATTAATGCCAAGCTTGACATACCATAATTTTTGCGTACTTATTCGTTTACCTAGCCTAGCAGTATGTCTAATAGTTCTAACTTGTTTCACCTTATAAAAGAAATGAGGCTGATATGCTCCCGGTTACTCTGTAAGATGCAACTGTATATTTGACTGAAATTTACTCGCAATAACCTATTTCTACATTCTGTACCGTAATTCTGTGCCTCAATAAAAGAAAGATTTACAAAAAAAAAAAGGGTGTAAATTTCAGCCTGTCTTGGCATAGAAAATAAACTACAGCGTGTGTAACAAGTGACCATATTAACAAAAAACACTAAAATCATTCTTTTGATGAACATGCTAGAATATTAATGTGAAATGTCACTCCTGGGTTAGAAGGTCATCTGTCACCAAATAACACATTAGTTGGTTCAAGATTTATCTTATTGTACAGTGCTACGGAATTTTGCTGGCGCTATATAAATAATAAAATAATAATAATAAGTAGTGCCAAAGGCAGCACATAGATCCAGCTTGACTAAGAAGGGGTACACACAAGTTGTACTAGAACTTCCTCTAAAAAAGACATCTTACCTAAAAAATACTGGGGATGGCTTGTTTAATAAATATATTTTTATTTTTTTAAGAGTAATGTTTGACAAAAGAGAGACTGCCCCTCCCCAGTCAAATTAAATTTAATACTTGTTCCCCAGCCCAGGGATACAGGTTGATTTAAAATGACATTGATAACACAAAGTGTAAATTCTGAATTATCGATGAGGCAAAGTAAGAGGAGGTCTCTTGGAGTGATCTATTTTTTATTTAGTTTTTAAATTGCTACTAAACTATTTGAAAAATAAAAGTTGGACATCACACAGTTTATGTGGTATAGAGTGCCACTTTAATGTTTTTACCTTGCCATTTTTTTTAGCTTAGATTGTTTTGCTGAAGAGTTTAATTTCAGTCTATTTGTATCCTAAAACTAATATAATAATAATAAAAAAAAATTGCTGTACAAATGTCAAAAAAGTTCTTAAATGAGGCAGAACTCCGCAATGAAAACTGTAAATTTGTTTTGGCTAAATGATTCCCATTGCAATACATTATTTATTTGGTCGTACAAATTGCATTATTATAATATAATTTTAGTGGTAAAAACTATACATGAAAAAACACATCATAAACATATCAACCAGTGAGATTTGCTTTTGGCAGACCATTTATATGGTTAAAATCATGAATTAAGTAAAATGTCACATCAGAATACTGTGTGATATACATAAGGGCAGTGAATTCTTCCAATATTATTGCGCTATAGAAATTAACATGGATAAAAATATATATTAACTGTTCACAGAGAATAATTATTTTTATTTTTATAATATAGTAGACAGCCAGAGACATATATATTTTTTTTCATTTATGAAATTAAATATTTGGATTTCTACCTGAATCTGTTTACAGTTTTAGAAATTCTTTCAATTTTTCCCTAAATCTTGCTTTAGAGCACTTTATCGTTATCGAAGCCACCATTAAGAGGTTAAACTATGTCCCCACTATGGCAGTAGAGGGCAGTCTATCTGAAGTGCACTAGTAAAAAAAAAAAAAAAGTCCTCCTTTATATTTGTAGGGAATTAGCTTCACACTAGCTTAGGTTGGCTTTCTGTTATAGGTTCAGTAACTTTTTCTTAAATTAACTGAGAACCAGGGACAGGTGGAATCATATGAGTGAGTTTGGTTCAAAAACAAAACAATATAATAAAATGAATGGCTCCTCAAACTAAGCTCCATAAAGCCCTGTAAAATAGCCAAGGAGGCCACATACTGGGAAGAAAGGCACAATTGTTGAAAAACATAGACCATAATCAGTTAAACACACTCAACTTGTCTAGAAAGCCTAACTGCCTAGGGTCATGCTCACATCGGAAAGGGCACTTTTTATTTTGCCCAGATTAAGGCAAAGTGATTTACGCCACCTGGTTTGCAACATGTAAAAGCGTTCTATGAGCGATTTAGTCCATTAACAAACAGTGACTTCATTAACATGTACTGATTACTCCTATTTAGAATTCCATTCATTCCTCCACAATAAAAATAAAGTATGTTTTATTTATACTAAGGTAGCAGCAGCTGTACAGATTGGTGCTCTGGTTAAGCGCTGGAATGGCCGGGGAGGCACACAGATTGTGATCTGGCACTCAGAGGTTAAGTGCAGCCACATATTTAAGCCCATAATTGTAGGTTTGTGATGCTGTACATTGTGCAGCTCTTTAGTAAAATTCGATACCTTTTCCATTGGTCTTTATGGTAATATTGTTTATAGCGTGACTTTCCTGAACCGTACAGAGGTAATCCGCTCTGTTTATCCAAGTGATTCACTGAGCTGCATTACAATGCTTGTCAACAGAAATTTGCTATATAATCTACTCACTTCTGTGAGCAAAGAATTAATACAGTTAGGTATTCATATATTTATAATAACAGAATCCCTTTAAACAAAAACACTGTGTGTGTGTATATATAAATATATATACACACACACACACACACACGCTGAGGTGTCAGAGGGAAGACTACATTTACATGAACTTTATGTATTGTACATATGATCAGTCCATTACAAAATTAGAAATCTGGATTGTGGTGAATTGGCAAGTACATTTCAAATTAGAGGCTGAGAAATCAGAGCTGGAGAAAAATTGGGCTAAGATTTGCAGTTTCTTTGTCAGTTCACTTCAAGTCTGGTCAAATGTATAAATATCCAGGTAATTTCAATTAAAATTGGATATTTAGATATCAAAGGGTCAAAAAAAGAATTGAAGGAATAACTTTACATGATCTCTTTTTTAATATTGTGTATGTTACTGTGAACCAACAGCAGGTCCATCCACATGTCACTGCTCATATATCAGTATTGTCAAACAGTTTATGTGCTTACCTAAATACTTTCTTCCTCTTGTTTGAAAACATTACAATTTTATTTGTATTTGTTTATTTTTCCTCTACCTGTTGCTATATATTTTTTGAGTGATTCATTTTAATTATTACACAAACAATAGTTAGAAGGAAAACTCCTATTTATTTACATCTTTCTGGCTGTGTGGGATCATTTATCCTCTTTGTTCAATGTACGTACATTCAGCCCTGTCCAAACACATCAGATATATTGCTTTACCTGATACATCACAGCATGTATCAGGTATATTTTAAGGCAGCATTATTATAGTTTGTATGTTATATAAATAATAATAATAATATGCTTAATTATGAAGTGCCAAATATCTATCGGTTCAACTACATATTGCATGGATATGATTATGTCCATCCCTTGTAGCTTTCAACAAGCTCCTTTGATTTTATTTATAACTTAGCAGTAATCATAGTGATGGAATCCACTACGCGAACAACAGAGACCCTGATCCTAGGTTCAGGTCAGATCATATTATAGTCTATATGTTGTTGGTGATTTGATTGGCAACATGTTTAAAAAAGTGGGGTTATTCACTATATACATGTTATATCTTACCAAAATTAACCCCCTAATTCCCTGGTTTTTTTTTTGTTTTTTTTTTAAAACAGGTTAAATTCAAGTACACAAAGTATAATAGTTATATTGGCTCATCTCAGAAAATTAGTTTTGCCAATATTGTAATATTGTACATATATATACTCACAAACACAGAAGTTATTTTGTAGCATAATAAAATGTAGCAGGCAAAAATTTCACCTGGGAGGTTTAGCAATAAAAATGTCCGTGGCGGGGCTTCCGTGTTAGTTGCTGAGCAGATACACACTAATATGTAATAATACAGTCTGACTTAAAGACTGAACATCCTTGATTAAAATGTAATTACTTTGCTTTTCTTTCTCTGGGGAGATTCAATATGTATCGCCTTTCTCTGCCTCTAAACTGGCCTAAAATACAGCCGAGTTCATTAAAGCAATTTATCAAGCTAATCTTACAGTATTTATTCCACAGGTTTATTTCAAGATCTTCTGGTGGGATATAGTTTGCTGAAAAAAAATCAAATTAATAGCTACTACAAGTCAAATGGTTTATAAAGCTGTGAAATGTTTGATTCTGGGATTTTGTTGGTGGATTTCATTATGCTTTTAGGTTGTATGAGTATCAATCTACAGAATCATTTTGTCTTATAATTCGCGAAATTGAGTGTGGCATTGATGGAAATCTGTGATGTTGCATCATGGAGAATGTAGTCCAAAAGCACCAACAGCAATTAGGTTATCAGTCTCAGGCGTGTGAAATGCTGGACATTATGCAAATGTCCAATATTCCATTCGGAATACTGGGAATTTTCACATATTGTGAAAATGTACCCAAATTGTTCTTTCAGTTTCCCTTTTTATTTTATCTCCTCCCCTCCACCCCTAGAAATGTACACAGGCTGTGTGTACATGGCTGCTTTATTTGCTTAAAATAATGGTATTTCCTATTGAACTTTCAACAGCAAAATAGGCAAAACTGGCTAGAATTCCATTTCCCATTATGCTAAGCCATTCTAAAGATTTAAATATAGTTCTAGTGAAAATGGAGCTTCAATATAATGGGATGTCACCACTAATTCAAGCTGTAGGTGTTTTATTTTAGATGTTTAAGAAAATGTAATCATCACCGTTGTAGTAAACATATAGCCCGAGAATAGTGAGCTAATAGTAAAAGCCCACTCACTGTCGATGTATATCCCATAAACTGTAAGAATGTCTTGACATTTCTAATTGTTAGACTATCATCAGATTTTGTAATATGTGTATAGTGTAGAAAAAAAATTGTTTGTGCTTTTTACTTTTTTTTACGCTGCACTAGCAATGTGACAACAAATGTGCTTAATAATAAGGGGCTCCGTGTGAAATGTCTCTAGTGAGCCCACCCGTGGTTAGCAATATATAGATCAATTACACACATCCGATTTTATTCTTTTTAGAGTTTGACCTCATCTGAAATGCCTGCATGGGGGAAACCATGAACCATCTCTTGCTGTGTAGATTGCAGTCCCATGATTTTTTCATCAATACGTATTACTTCACCATACTTTTTAGGCAGTACATGAAACGTTTTGTCCTGGCATGTGTGGGATTCATATGCTGCCTGAAAGGAAGGAAATCAAGTCCATTCCTTGGGGATTTCCTTTAAATATTCCCATCTGAAGCGTATGAACTCTACATGCTGGGGGGACGCACTATTCATGTACTGGCCTCTAACATTTAGAAGTGGTAAATGTCCAAGTATTCACCTCTTGTCACGACAGCAACACATAGAGTGACTGCCTTGGCATGTCCTCTTCACAGCACATGTATAGGTTTACGTTATTGATATCTGATCATTTGTCTTTATGTCATAATGGATTCTAGTGCTATCTTCTAATGTTTTAATTAATCCTTATTCAATTAGAATTTGGTTTACTTCTACCCTCTTATGATTATTTGGTTTTGTATATTGTGTGGGCTCATGTTACTAATATGATACTGAAATGTGCTCATTGGCACTTGTGACTATATTTAAATATGATTGTGTGAAATGTTGGTGATTACCTTTTGAATGTATTTGTTGTATTGATTACATGTCAAATATGACGCATCTAATTACATATTCATTAGCTTCACAGTTCTTTCCATAAATGTCAGAACCATTAACAGATGCCACTTGTCATTAGAGATAAATATCTCCTGCCAGAATCTGGAGTATTGTTTGTATTGCCCCTATATAGCCGAGACTGATTCAATTTCAGGAATGTCGAGCAAAATCGTGACTTATTCTTTAAATATCATAACCCCCCAAGGAATTCATTGATAATCGAGTGGGAAAACTAAAGGCAAAACAGCTAAGTTGGAAAGATTCCCAAATTGTTTTTATTTTAAAGTGCAGTTTCCAGTTTATTCTGAAACTATTTGTATTAGAAATGTAAAGACTCTAGAAAAAAAATCTAAATTGTAACAATTAGGAATAAAGACACCAGGAAATAAAAATGTAGGAGACCACCAACATTTTCTAGTTACTTATTTATGTGTTTTTTTCTTGAAACATTATAAACAATAACTATGGACCATTGTATTGCAAAATTATAATGTATTTGAGATAATGTGCTCATGTTTTTGCTTAAAGGACCACTATAGTGCCAGGAAAACATACTCGTTTTCCTGGCACTATAGTGCCCTGAAGGTGCCCCCACCCTCAGGGTCCCCCTCCCACCCAGCTCTGGAAGGGGGAAAGGGGTAAAAACTTACCTTTTTCCAGCGCTGGGCGGGGAGCTCTCCTCCTTCTCTCCTCCTCCTCTCCTCCCCGTCGGCTGAATGCGCACGCGCGGCAAAGCTGCGCGCAAGATTCAGCCGGTCACATAGGAAAGCATTCATAATGTTTTCCTATGGACGCTATGCGTGCTCTCACTGTGAAAATCACAGTGAGAAGTACGCAAGCGCCTCTAGTGGCTGTCAATGAGACAGCCACTAGAGGATTAGGGGGAAGGCTTAACCCATTCACAAACATAGCAGTTTCTCTGAAACTGCTATGTTTATGAAAAAATGGGTTAACCCTAGCTGGACCTGGCACCAAGACCACTTCATTAAGCTGAAGTGGTCTGGGTGCCTAGAGTGGTCCTTTAATAACATATTCCCCATGTGATACATCATTATGTTAGACTATTAGAGTGTGATTTTAACTCTAAAACTAGGTCATTTCTACCTCTTCGGGGCATTGACATTAGAAGGTTTCTATTTCTTGGACTATCTCTTGATGGTATATTTGTTGGTTTGTACTAGTAGGACCTCCTGTAGATATTAACATACCCTATATTGAAGTAGGGACCATAAAGACAAATGTGCAAGACACTTTCCTGTTCCTTTTTCTGCTCCTGTAACATCAGCAGCATCACATCAGAGATTTTCTCTATGGCCAAGAGCATCTTCAAATAAGGAAACATTGCAAGCAACAACATACAAAATATATTTAGTCGCTTATTTTGTGTGCAAGAATTGCCTGATTGACAAAGTTCTAGCGAGAGCAGCATGTTCTTCTAGAACCCCAAGGTCAGTAAAGGAGAATTACTAGGACTTTCATAATACTTGGCCAACAAACGTTCGTTGAACAAGCCTATTCTAGAGTCAGAGTATGAATGTGTAATCTAATCTGTGCAATATAAATAATCGAAGAGCTATGTCCCCAGATAGATGGACAAACAAGAGGAGAAGGAAGAACAAACTTTGTGGTAATGATACCTCATTCCAGATGTTTGCAAAGGGTTGAATCTGTTGTAAAATATGGGAAGCGCTACATAAAATTGGGAGTAGTAAAGTATTTACTTTGCAGACAAAACTAAAAAAATATTTTCAGTAACACCCTCTTTTGAGCAATTTCCATTCAGACGTTAATCCACTTCACTGTTCACCTTCACCATCTTTGCACCCACTCAACGTTCATATTGTCTAGGTATCCATAGACTCTCTTCTTCTGAGTCTAATTTATTTCACCCTGCTTCCTCATATATAAGTTAGGTGAATAAGGATCTCCTTCAACAACTTAGACAATATTCCTTTCCTACACCTCTTGTATTCCTACCCCTCTTGTATTTTGTCCTTACGACTGTCTTTCTTCCCCATTCTACCTGTTTTAATAAAGTTAAGTTTTAGCCTATATTCAATTTCCTTACTTACCAGTAATAACACTCCAGCCCTCTCCGTTTTCTCAGAATTAAAGTTTTGGTTATCCCCTATTAGGAGTGTTCCATGAGATTTAGCTAATTTCTCTTCTTTTTGGTATCTTGGATAACTATGCACATACTACAGCAATACGATGTGCATGTACGGGTCAAACCAGATTTTTCATATCATTAAAATAGATACTCTCCAAAAGGTCTGTACAAGAGCAAAAAAATTTACAAAACTTGTAAAACTGCGCAAATTGCTACCGCAGTATTCAAGAAGAAACAATGCAAAGATTTAGCTAGTGGCAGTCAAGCATCATAGTAAAACTCAATGGGTTGATTATTGATATCCACAGAAAGTTTAGAGACAGTATTAGTTGATGATTTTAAAGCACACAGATGTGTGAAGAATTCTGTACTTGTGGAAGATCTCTTCTAGGATCTACTGACGAGCTCCTTGGAGATTATGAATCCAATCAACAGTAATCATGGCATCTGTATTAAACCGCACTTTTGTCAGAAATTCCTTATCTAATGGCAAAGATAAAAACATCTGTTTTTGAGACCTCATATGATATATTCGCCACACAGTGCATTGACAAACATATTTCAAAGTTCATGTTCAAACAGCCAAGCTAAGAGAAGCAAGGAGACTTTTTTCAAAGCCACTATATTGACCTACATTTAGCAGTTTGCTTTTCCATTCACTGCAGTTCTCTGTTTAGTGAATAAGCCTACTTTTATCCTATCTGCAAGTACATACACAAATAAAGCAAAATAATTTGTTATGAAGCTGGAAAAATGTTTTGCCATCCACTTTCATAGACAGAATTATAACAATATCACTACTGCTTCATCACATGTAGGATTTAATGGTGGAACGGTGTTTAAAAATGTTCCAGAATGAAGACCATCTTCACAGCTTTGATCTAGAATTGCAACTCATGAGCTGCCAAACAGACCTCTCTTGCAACATGATGGCGAGGCCATTGGGTGGGTCAATCCCCTTAGAATGTAAGCTCATTTAAGCAGGGCAAGCAGCATCTACTGTGCCCCCAACTCGTCTTGTTACCCATACTTGTTTATTAGTCTCCCTTTTGTACAGTGCTGCGGAATTTGTTGGCAGTTTATAAATAATAACAACCTGGGGTGCAGAACGCTTGGTAAAATATAAATGTCAGATTTGTGATATATAGTGATGCTTGCATATACCCCAGATTGCCAACTTGTATTTGTAAAACTTAATTTTGTTTGCATTGCCTTTAGTAGAAACTTAAATTTAGTCTTCTATTAGGTGTATAATGACTGAATATAGTTTACCCCCATTTCATATACTAAATAACAAACTTACTAGACATGGGGACATGCAGTGGGGCGTGATGAATCCCCAGCTGGAAATTAATTTCATCGCAACAAAAAGCATGTTTTTTATAGGGAGGCAGTGTGCACAAGGATGTAGTAACTGAATGACTTAAATCCACTTAGTTTGCAGTTTGGCTGAATGATTATTCATACCACTTGAAAATGTATTTCACCTAAAGTAAGAGAAACTCTCATTTTAGCTTTCTATTTAAAGGGACACTCCAGAAGCCTAAATTACTTCAGCTTGCTTCAAGAGTGTGTCCTCTTTTTATTTTACAAAGAGTGCAGATTTAATAGAAATTGTAATAAAATTAACATTTATACATCGCCCAGCCTCCTTCCCTTTCTCCCTCCCCCGGCTGTTAGTCAGACAGCCAGTCCTGTTACTTCCTAGTTTGTTTAGCTCATTGGAGTTAATCTCAAGAGGCAGGGAAATGCCCAGAGCACATGCATTGCAAAGACGTCTCACTGAGCTGCATGTGGAAGTCTGTGATTGGACAGCCACTAAAAGTCTGGGCGGGGTTAGAAAGGGAGGGCTTGTAAAGGCTGCAGATAAGAGATCTGCAGCTTTTTCAAGTTATTTTTAGATATGCCATAATTAAATGCATGCATGTTTTTTCACTGGGATATATCTACTAAACAATGTTTTTTTATTGAAATTTCAGGCAGTGGCGTGTCCTTTTATATCCAGTGTAGTACTACCTGCAGGGTTTATCTGATGGATAATAAAGCAGCAAAGCCCATGTCATTTTTTTTTTTCTATTTATTTTTAGTAATGCAGGCAGCTTCTAAAGTTGCTTTCGTATAATGACACAGTTAATACAGAATTAATAAAAATATTATAATACATGTGATTATTTAATGACGAAGGGGCCTTTTATGACAACATTATGATTACTAAATTAAAAGCTCACATTTGGTTGTTATTTATTTATTTTAACTTAATCAAATGTTCCTGTTGCATTTCAGCAGTAATATTCTAGAGAGGTTGTATGCCTGTAATTCCCTAATTGAATGTGACTTTAAAATTAAAATGTGAAGAGTGCTACTCAAAGCATGGGTGAGTCAATTACAAAATATGAAAGGATGCAAACGTTTATCTGGCACAGATAAATACATTACTCTTCTTTTTTCTTAATTGAACATTTTCAGAATCATTTTTTTTTCTGGCGCACGAATTGGCAGCACAAATTATAGGAAAATGAATCGTAGGTTTAACCCCTCAATGGCAAAAGGAATATGCCCGTTGTGGCCATCGCCATAATTATTTTACTTGCCAACAGGGTCTGGAGTGCAGATTCTGAATGGAAACAAACAAACCATTTAAACAGATGTAGATTAACCTTTTTTGGCAATCTTTGCAAATGCCTATGGTCTGTCGAGTGTGGGATCTTGTTTTGAAACTTGCCCAGTAATGTTGGGTAATTTCTATTTACAGCTACTCAATTCTACACCCTACTTTAAATTGAGAGCATTTACATAAATAGGGCCTATTGGGTCTTAATGGGACAATTCAGACCAGTGATGGGTGGCTGTCCGTGGATAGTCTCTGCTATCCTTCGCTGCCATCCACGCTGTCACTGCTATCCTTCGCTGATCGGACTAAAGAAAAGTATTGCCATGAGCAGCACATAAGGGAGGTCTGTGGGTGGCATGGGTTTAACACTGAACGTAGGGTCGGTTCTAGAAGACTCCAGGCACTATAACCACTTAAATAACCGCTATAATGTTATAGTGCCTAGAGTGTCGCTTTAATGTCAATGGCATAGTTAGAGGCCTTATATATAGCATGGCAGGTACAAAGCACTTGTTTTGCTCAGCCATTTGGCACTCAAATGGTCACAAGCCATTATACTATTAGAACAAGAATTGGTTCTGTTTTGAAATTTTAGATGTGAATTTCACACATATCTATAGTCTCCGTGATCTTTCCTGCCAGTCTTTAATTAATTTAGTAATTTTGCGATGCAGTGATCAAACTTGCTGCTCCTGGGAGATTGAAGTTTCTTTAAAACCAAGCCTAGTTTATCCTTTTTAACGCGAATCCTGATCTAAAACCTGTCTTCCTGACGTTGAAAGATTAAATGAAATAAACTTGGAGATCGCAGCACTATTTGCTGCTGTTTATTTGCGTGTTTGGCCTCAGTTCATAAATACCTACTAAATACATATATCTATGAGACTCCTATTTATTGACGGAACCCAGATGTTTTTCCCGTTATCTATTACTCACATCAAACCTTTTATTATGCCTCATTAAGATTCACAGAGTAAGAATATTTCTAATTATATTATCTAATAAACTAAACCTTAGAACCTTAGAAGATATTTGCATATTATATGAAGAAATCTCACCCAACAAAATCGCTGTGGATTCAATTAACATAATAGCTAATTATAGAACTCATCATCCTTCAGTGTTTTTGTGTGCTCATTTTCCTCCTGTTCTAGCCTACAGCACCTAAGGTTTGGATTGCATCTTCTAAATATTGACTTTTAACCATGTTTAATTAGCAACAGAACATCTTTATAGAATGGAAATGGGTGGCTAGTTCCTATTCTTTTTCTCTAGAATTCCAACTGAATCCACATTCTGTATGTTTTTTTCATATGAAAGAGTGCAGCTGACACACACATTATAACGGTTTCAAGTGCTTTTAAGTAGTTGGATACATGCTTAATATGAGCGTGACTACTAACTGTATGCTAGGTGATGTGTGCAAAATGGCAGTAATGCCAAAGGTTTGTTACCACTGGCCTATTTAAAGTATAGCAAGCACCAGATGTGATGAAACATAAATTTAGGAATGTGCGTGATTTCAAATAACCTCTCATTATATTTATATTTCTGGCTGGCACACCTCAGATTTCATAGCATGCTGCAACTTTGATTAGTGCCAGTTAATTTCATTTCAGATATAACTTTGACAAACGATAGCATACCAAGCAGTGCATTGCATTACAATAGAAACTTTATTTTAGATATTTTATTGCAATAGCTCACTAGACTTTATGTATAAATATCAGGTCTAAAGAAAGAAGAAGCACTATTTTTCTAGAATTTTGCTCTATTAACGGCCAGAATAGTCCGTGTAACTATTGGTCATGACTGGTGGTATCTAATGGTTATAGTCTCTAATTATCGTTGAAAGCTTGTTTGTCATGCAGCTTGATGAGAAACTTGTCCAATATGTTGTTTGGTTCAGCACAACAAATTCTCCATGAGAAAGCTTTTCTGATCTTCATTATTTTCACTGCCAAAGGAGTAAGCATTTCATTTCACTACAATATAGTCTGTGGGATGAATTAAACAGAGAAAATTTATTTGCAATTCTGCAGTGTTGAACACGTTGCGTAAACACAGATAATAATTTTTAGTGAAGGCAGACTGCTTTTACACGCATGACTCTTTGCACTTTGTTCTTAAATCCAGTATCTCAAATTGCAATAGCATACCTCCCAACTGTCCCTACTTAAAAGTGAAAATTCTTATTTTAGGCCCAAATTCCTCTGTCCCTAATTTCTATCCAATTCAATGTTCCTTTTTCTTGGAGCTCCATATTGATGCCCCTATGCACACACACACATTACCCCCAAACACACAAACAGTACCCCTCACACTATCTGTACCCCTCATACACTGCCCCCCACCACACACTGTACCCCCTAACACAACCCCCATACACACACATTATCCCTCCATACACACACATTACTCCTCCATACACCCAAACTGTAGCCCTCATGGTGAGTCTGATTGTACAACAGAGTTCTACAGTAATAATATGCACAGCAATATATCTTTAACCCAGCAGATCCCAAACTGTGTGCCATGGCGCCCAGAAGCGTTGCGATGGGCACACAAGGGAGCCGCAAGATATTTTCCCCGTGCTATGATGATAGCACCGGGAATCGTCCTCCCTCTCCCTGGCTGGCTCTGCAGGTCCAGAGGGGAGATCAGAGATCTCCCTCTCCGGCCTACTAACAGTGTAATGCTGGCAGCCGGCAGGGGAGGGAGGAAGAGAGGACCTGGGGGAGCTCTAACCTGCAGCTCCGCCGGGTTCCTCTCGCGCAAGCATGGAGTGTTGCCGTGGTTACCATGGTAACGCTCCGAATCTCGCGACAGTGAACTCTAGACTCAGGAGCTGCTAGAGTTCACTCTCACCACTTGAACCACCAGGGCTTCCCCACCAGACCACCAGTGATTATTTATCTGCACTCCTACCCCACAGACCCACAATAACCCCCCTATACACACAATTACCCCCCATATACACAACCACTGCCCCTATACACACACACACATTACCCCCAAACACACAAACAGTGCCCCTCACACTATCTGTACCCCTCATACACTGCCCCCACCACACACTGTACCCCCTAACACAACCAACCCCCATACACACACATTATCCCTCCATACACACACATTACTCCTCCATACACCCAAACTGTACCCCTCATACACTGCTCCCCACATGCACACACTGCCCCCTCACACAACCTGCCCCCCACACACACACATTACCCCCCCATACACACACTGCCCCTCCATACACACAAACAGTACCCCCTCACACACTGTACCCCCATACACAGCCCCCACACACACACGCTGTACCCCCTCACAAAACCTGCCCCCATACACACCCTTTGCCCCTCCATACAAACAAACATTACCCTTCATACACTGCCCCCCACACACTGTACCCCTCACACAACCTGACCCCCCCACACACTAACCCTCACACACACACTGTACCCCCATACAACCTGCCCCGACACACACTGTAGCCCTCACTCACAAACTGCCCCACATACACACACACACTGCATCCTTCACACACACACTACATCCTTCACAAATACAATGCACCCCCGTATACTCACTGCACCCCTCACACACACTGCACCACTCACACACACACATATTGCACCCCTCACACACACACACATATTGCACCCCCCAAACACACACATATTGCACCCCTCAGACACACTACAGCCCCTATCCCTGCAGATCCCAAGTAAGTTATCAAACTGTTCTTAAACTGCTGTAAACAGGCTACACTGATTACTTCTGTCAATTGCCCTTCAGCCCTGTTTCCCCCCTCTCTGGACCGGGGGGTGATCCTGGTCCCCACAGGCACACAGCTTGTACCAACGCAGCGACAATACCAGCTACACCACACTCTCGCAACACCCGACAAGATGGCGGCTGAGCACTCACTTAGAGTCGACGGGCCTGTGCGACCTGCTCTTACACTCCTGCATCCAATTCATGAAACGACTCGAAGACCTATTTGACCATTTTTGGGAAGCCTTGGAGACACGCATATCATTAAGCTGAAGTGGTCTGGGTGCCTAGAGTGGTCCTTTAATCACTATGGGCTCGGTGGATTCAAAGATTGATTTTAAAAAAGACTGGTAAGCTAATTATCTCCCAGGAACAGAGAGGCAGACATAAAAAAACAAAAACATAAAAATACCCCAAAACATCATAAAAACATAAAATAACCCCACAAATGAAACATTCCCTAATAGCTCTGATCTTAGCTCCCAAGTTCTCGAAATAGTGCTCAGATCCATGCAGTGTAGGGGATACGCCACCATGTTAAAGTTCTTACCAGCCGCACACGTGGTCCTATGCCCAAAACAGTTCCAGGGCATTTGGTGCTTTGGTTGGTCAACTTTCGGGAGCTCCTTTTTCCAGCGCTGGGCGGAGAGCTCTCCTCCTCCGATCCTCCTCTTCTCCTCCCCGTCGGCTGAATGCGCACGCGTGGCCGTTCTTCATGCGAGCGGCCACTATGGAGCTAGTGTTCGGTTCCATTTGAATAAAGGGAAAGTGCCAAACCAAGGGCACTCAGGGAAAGCTGCTAATAGTGGCCGGGTAGGTTTACCTCCTGAACACAGGGTCCTTAGACATGTATACCTTTTCCCCTAATCCTGCCCATAAATCCAGCCCATATTCCAACTCATAATCCCAGTCCTAATAGCACTTCTCAAGGGATTGCCTTGTCAGTACTGACATCAGAGGCATTTCCTAGCTCACACTGTACTGATGACTCTGTGAGCACTCTGTAGAGTGTGATTGCAGTATAAGAGGGAAAACTCTCTCTCTCATGCTGTAGCTTTTCAAATAGAAATCGATGCTGGGCAATTTTTAACTTTACCGCAGCAATTCTTTATAAGGCTATGAGCAACACTAACTTTGAGCAATGCTCATAGCTCTCCTGTCAGTGTGGCCACTAATTGTGGCTCCAACTGACAGAGGGGACCCCCAGTTATGGAAACATACATTTTTGTGGCCCCAACTGACAGAGGGACCTCCAGGTATGGAAAGATACCTGGAGATCCTTGGTACCAGCAGAGATTTAATCTGATGGTACCTTTACTACATGACTGTCTATGACATTTGCTTTTGTGATGATTATCAAACTGCCTTGAGTAATTATCATGAGTTACTGCTCTGTACTATACTGTATTTACTCACTTTCTAACTAAGTTAATTATGGTTAGCACGTATGTTACAAATGTAGTTTAATCGTATACTTGATGTCTGCTTTGTGGCTGTTCCACTTTGGATAATACAATAAAAACATTGTGAAAAATTTGTCTTTTAAATATTCTTTGTGTTTTTAGAAATACGTGTTGGAGAATAAATCATGTTTTCTAATGTTGTCTCTGTTTTTGAGTTGTATTAGACGCTAATTTGGGTTTTTTATCTGGTAGTCATGGTCTAATTAGCCTTTCATCATTCTGAGGTCTATCCCATCAGTGCAATCAAGCTGTGTAATAATTACAAAATAAATATCCCATAAATTGCTTGAAAGTAAAATTTTCTTTACATTGCATGATTTATTTTTATCATAGCATATTTTTCTTTTTTTTGGTATACAGATCTATTCTCCGTTATTATATTAATTGGATAGCATTGTCAAGAACCTCACACTGATACCTGTAAGATGCACATGGTTAGATGTGTCTCATCTTTACCAATGTGTCTACTTATGCCATATATTATCTTACATCACCACCGTATTAAATGCACTAACCGTAAAGGAAAACTGTAGTGTTAGGAATACAAAACAGTATTCTTAACACTTTATTACCCTCTTTTTTATTATCTTTAAGACTATATTATCTGTACCTGCTGCACATGGTAATATTTGATCATTTACATTCATGGATTTTTCTGTTAGAAGCTCTAGTGCCTGAGCATATAATAATGGGGATAGTGGGCATCTATGATGTGTTCCATTTTTTTTAATTCCAAAGATTTCCAGGTGAACTCCTGTTGTGGGTTTGTCATTTTTTTAAAATGCTTCAATAAATGTAAATAATCAGGCATAAAATGGGAAAGTATTCTTGATAATTATAATTATATTGGCCCAGAAAGTCAGAGAATATTTAAGTGTGTCTGCAGCACTTGAAAATGCAGGTCATGCACAGGATAGGTGCAAATTGAGTTTTACGTGAGTTTCTCCCTAGGCACAACTCTTAAATAATAATTGACAGGAAAATCATAATCCAGAAAACTAATGAAAAAAAATTAATAAGAGTGGCTCTCAGAGACATCCTAAAAATCTGTGACTATGACCTTGATTTAATTTGTTTGGATAAGCATTTATCAAATTATAAAAAAAAAAACAAAACACTAAACTGTGTTTTTTTTTGTTGTTTTTTTTTATAGATAAATAATTTAGAATGGTTTTTCTAACAGATTGTGATTCTTTTAAAAGCTTATCCAAAAAATTAAATTGGGGACTGTGTTGGTAAAAGAGGGATTATTAATGTGTATTTTTAATGTTTCTTAGAATACTGAATTTAAATTATTATTTCACATTTATTGCAAGGATTTACCATGACTTTACAGTGCTCGCTATGCAGAATGTAATATGACATTTATAAATTAAAGCGGTTTTAATTATTTTTTTCAGGGTTTGGGCTTTAAGAAGTAATTACTTTTAATTGGCCTAACTTTTTCAGTTTGTAATCCTTATTGGTGTCAGATTAACTGTTCATATTTTCTCCAGATCTAAATAATTTTAACTTGTAGTCATGTGACACGAGAAGTAGCCACATATAGAGTAAAACGCTCTGTTGCCATAGCAGCACTAAAATAAAACTTCTACATTTGTATGTATTTAAACCCACTGGAAATTATTAAAATGACAGAGCTAAGACTAATAGCTTACCCCACTGATTCAACTAAGTGGAACGTAGTCAAACCACCTTTTTAAATGCAACTTTATATAATGTTGTGGGATTTTCTGTTTAATACTGTTCATTTTTTATTGTTGGAACAATTATCTATGTAGTTATTATTATTTATTATTTCTCCAACCTTCATCAATAAATCTATATTTAATCTTTTTTTGCAGCATGCCTAAATGTTATGCTTTACATGAAAAAGTGGCAGTACAGTAATTACTTTAAAGAAAATACAACTTTCTTTATTCCCATATAAAATCTAAATTTCATGCATAAATGGTACATTTGTGGAATATATTACAAGTTATTATATGTATCTTCATTATAATAGGTTTATGTCACATTTCTTGTAGACATGGCCACTGATTATTTTAACAAGTTGTCATATTAATCTTATTATATATATCTCTGTCTGATAGATCATGATTCCTTTCACACAATATAGAATTATATTATGCTATGAAATATAGATGGGCAGATGGTGAATTACTCTGTTCTGATTTTATAAATGACTTATTACAAACTTTATTTCCCCTTAACATGTCAGGGTAAATGCCCACATTCTGTGCAAAGCAACTGAGTATGAAATAAATGATCTCCTAAATCTGTTATACTGGAGATTTTTTTTCACCTAAGCGTTTTTGCAATTAATTATTCAAATTTGTTCCCAACTCATTTCAATTGATTATTTAGTTACTCATCCCAAAAATAATTTTCAACTTGGGAAATATTATTATATGTTCAAATAATGAGTTTAAAGGATCCTGTCCTTTCTCTACCACACCTTCCACCCTTTCTCAGTGTTTTCCATTCCAATCCTTGGAATTGCCTAGTGACGTATGCCTTCTCCATTAATCACATTGTGTTCTTGCTGAGCTCTCACAATTATTTTTCCTAGCAGCTACTGCGGAGCAGTGAAAACAGGAAATTCCTTACCCTAGTGATGACAAATCTAGGAAAAAACCTATTCAGGAGTGGTGACTCCCTTCGCTTCATGGAGGTTGACCTTACTTGTTTATGGGTCGAACCTCTTTCCTCTTTTACGTGTTTTCTCTTACCTTTCATGGTCAACACTTTTACTTTTTGTCTTGCCCATATCCATTCTTCCTTTGGGGTAAAAAAAGAAAGCAATATGTGTATAACAGTCTGGGATGTTTTTCTTGGTGATTGCTGGGGCAGCATTTTGTTGATGGAAGTAGTTATTGGGAAGTGAGCACCTCTTGTCTCTGATTGGCTTGTGCAAAAGAACTACTCCCACCCATGAGGAACAGTCGAAGAAGAGGTTTTTCAGTTTTACTATTTCCTTGGTTTACTTCTTAATTCTTTAATTTACCAATTTAAAGGTGAATGTGGAATTTTAAATTGATTTGTTTTATTACAAATGTGCTATTTAAACTTAGCTTTTTGTGTTTACCTACAAGGAACTTGATAACAAGGTTTTTCACAGAGGAAAGAGTTACAGTATGTTACATGTACTAGTGAAGAGTATTTTGTCTGCGGAATTCTTCCAAATTATACTTACATGAGTTTGAGATCTAATTGTGGTATTTCACTTTGAGTCACTTGAAAAATGTATAATTTAAGTACAAGCAGAAGGTATGTGTATTGAAATATCTATTACATAGTTCTGTAGGGACAAGGGGGAAAAAAGACTAAAGTCCACTAAGTCCAACCTTTATTAAAGGATAACATTACCATTCTCTAAATAGTTTGAAATTGTTATTTTGTTTTAACATTAATAAATGCGGTTTAAAGATGCTTTATTTATCTCTCTCTTTGTTCCAAACCTTACTGCCTGCTAGTGAACTTTTTAAAATCATTTTAAGACAACTAACCATAGAAATATAATAATGTAAATTATACCTCTAATTCCTTATAGGTACATGTTCGACCATTGCAAGAGATTTTATTTGTATATAATTTTGTGTAAAAATACTGCATAACTTCCACTTTGTATGCCCAGTTTCTGATAGTAATTGTTTGTCATTCTCAGTAATCACAATATACTGTACCCATCTCAGCCTTTATTATAACAATAAACAAACCAAATTCATAGACTACAAGTTGGCCAACGCTATGTATCTGTGGCCTGGCAGGACTAACTGTATATAGAATAAAAATGGCCTATCTGATATATTGGAAGACTAATTTGCATCTGTGCGCATGCCTGCCCATGAAGCTTTTATCGTGTCCTTTTAAGATCAGTATTTTAATTAACTAAGGTCATCTAAATTAGGTCTTGAACCTTCTGCAGTGTAACTGCTGGTCCTCTGGTGCATTTTGAAGCATTAGTTTTGCCAGCGATGCAAACTGTGTTAAGATAACATTTGCTCTAACCTTTTGTATGTCACAGTTAGCTCTTGAATGTTTGTTAGACCCCTGTTATCTTGTACATGATGTGTATACACAGTTAAATAGAAATTCAATTTTTCTCTTTAGTTGTAACTAGCCGCACATCTCGCCACAATCGTGAACTTAAAACTTAAAGAATCACAAAGAAATGTGCATAATTGATAAAGTGAGATTTTATTCTTTCTTTTTTTTGTGAGACTGTGCTGTGCTTTATAATGAATCAGTCGTGCTATGAACGTATGAATTACAAATATCATGGAATATTTCTTTTGGACAAAACAATAAAATCTTTTTTCTTCCGTTCTTTTTTGTTATGTAAACTCTGTAAAACAAATGTCACTTCCAGAAGGCTGAATTTTAAATGGACCATGAATGAAAAAAAAAAAAAAAGGCACAAATTTTAATTCTCCAGTCTGTATTTATTTGATTTGTGTCCAGATGGTGCCGAAGCAAGGAAACCCTTTGTGTAAATGAGGAGCACATGTGAAAGTCCTTCTATAATGTAGTCATTGAGACCGGAAGGGTTCATACTGTGTCTGAAAAGAGACAATAGAGACTGGATATATCAACATTGCAGAAATCTAGTTCATTTGTGATTCAACCCCTTTGACTGTGGTTGTCATGAAAACTTCCTACTTTGATCAGCAGAGGGTGGAGAGAAGCATTCTAAAGGCCCAAAGATGCATCAGGGTTATTTACTGTGCTGTTGGTTTGTCTTCACACCCCCACTCCGGAAGAAGCAGCAGATATAAGACCATCTTGCACCTTGACCTGTCTAGACTGAGCAGTGAGGTTTTTTTTTTAGGGGGGGGGGAGGGGTTGTTATGTTTTTTGTTTTTCTTTTTTCTACCAAGAGTACTGTGTGCTCTTTGACCCTTTAAGTATTTGCTTTTGAGACACTCACTAAGTATGTAGGTAATGTGCAAAATCTTCACTAGAATTCCTGCTTAAGTCAGAAGGAAAGCGAACGAGACAAAGACAAGGACCACCTGTTCAGAAATCAAACTGAAACAGTAGAACCTGGAAGCAGTTACATTTTCGTAAACTATTCTTTTCTTCGCAAAGCCCCTGGGAAGCACTAAAACAGCTGCAGTGGGGATGGCATATAACAACTAAGCAGAGCAAATGGCTTTCTATAACTCTCACACATGCAAAGAGTTTGGAAACTGTGTAACTATTCCTGTTTTCTGTATAATAGGTTTTGAAATCATTATCTTTTATACCTGTTTTGGGTTTGTTTTTGATGGGGAAAAAAAGTGCAAGCTATTGTTCTGCTAACACATTTGTTTCTAATGTTTTGTTGCTATTTCATTTTTGCCAGGTACCTTTAGCAAAATCCGAGCAATATCTTACTGAACTAATTGAAAGTATATGTGAAAAGATGGATGACTACGGCCTCTACACGGACCCAGGAACTCAGGAGAAATCATATAAAAGGTTTGCTCCGAGAGAAAATGAGCCATTCATCTCAGAAGACTTCAACAATTTCAAATTCAATCCTGAAGAGCCCGGTACATTAAAGTATGCGGTAAGGCCATCAGTTTGCTTGGTTATTATATTTGAGCATTAAGTACACAATGTATCTTGATACGGCCTCTGTTATTTTAGTAGTTGCTTTTCTTGCATGCAAATAGTATCCTGTTAATGGATATTTTTTTTAACAAATTCACATATATATGGACACAATGTCAGAAATTTAAATTAAATGTTAAAATTATATTTAGCTGGATTTGTGGTAATTTTTTTTTTCTTTTTTATGTTTAGGTAAATTTACCAAACATTAGCAAAAATGCAACATTTACCTTTCTATTAATATTTTAACTTCATATTAAAACTATTTGTATAATTTATAACCGTTTTATGAATTGTGCACAGCAGAGTAAAATAAATCCTGCTAGAGCAAACACTGCTTTTTTTTATTTATTTTTTTTTTGCTTTTTTCATTTTAAGATTATAATCGGCATTCATTAAACTTGCATAGTTTTATCATAGTTTGGGGGGGGGGGGGAATTTGTTTACATACAAAAAAATTGCTGACATGCAATACAGTCCTAGACAAAAGAATTCACAGATTTTTTTAAAAGAATTTAGGTAATATTTTAAAGAATAATAATTCTTTAGTTCCTACCCCCACCCAATAACTCTAGCTCATGTTAAAATGAAAAAGTTACAGAAAGTAATATGACCTCTTAATGATCTCATTTTTGTTATCTTGTGTCTGTATGTGTGTATGCGCATCAGTGCACGCCTGTGCGTGTTTATGTGCTTGTCTGTGTTGCCCACTTTTCCCTTCTCGCTTTTTCCAGTGTGAACGTGTGGCAGAGGAGCACGAAGATGAAATTTTTTCTCTTATTACCCAAGACGTAGACAATCTTGCTGACAAGCTTTGCACTGTGGAAACAGGTAGTGTGTCTGATATATGCTTATACTGCAGCATGTTGTGGTTTTTTTTTTTTCTCTCCATCCCCATTAGTGCTGGAGGCTGGGCCGGCAATGTACATTGTGCTGAAATCCCACCCCTTTATCAAATGCTATGGAATTACTATATCAGTTCGTCATGATACATACCATCTATATAACTTCTTATTTTTCTATGACATATGCCTATGTGTTCATATAGAAATCTGTCATGTGCTGGCTTAAATCTGGATCCTTTTCACCCTGCATAAGTAATCGGAGTGTTAAGAGATGATACATTAATTTACATTGTTAGCAAAGCACTTGCCTTGTAGGCCCATGTAGATAAAACCATTTTCATATCATTATTGGGGTGAAAGAAAACAACTATCGCATGAACGTTTTCACGCAGACACTCTTTGAAGGCTACACAAGCCTCTGATTTCATTTTCCATTCAGATAACATATCTATTACCAATTGTAATTCTGTACCATGTAACCTTACAAAGTGGAAGGGCCACGTTGCACATTTCTGAGGCACGCAAATAAAAGCAGACGCCATTGATGGCGCGTTTCCCTTTTTTTTTCTTTTTTTTTTTTTCTTTTGTGTATTTTTTTTTTCAGGATAATTCATGTTTGAAATTACAGTAGTCCTTAAAATATTAATGAGCTGAAGAATAACTGAATTCCATACACTAGAGCCAAATTGGCCTACTTGGTAAAATAATAAAAGGCACTTTTTATTGCTCAGGAACCAAGCAATGTAGTTTGCTTTACCATGTAGACACAGCCTCTTTTAGGTGGGGAAAAATGCATTATGTATCCAAGATAAAATATTGATTTTAGAACCAATGACATCTTAAAATGAAGGCTTGAGATCTTAGTATGTAAAAGAAAAAACCCTCAGGTTTTAAATAAATATTTAATCCGAACAGTATGTGCTTATAGATCTCCGCTCATGCAGCTGACGTTGTAAATGAATTGGGTAGAACTTTTGACATTTTTCTATACAATACTGAAGCTATGGAACCATGCTGTTGCAAGACAATTCCCCAAAATATAAAGTTTTTTCAAGAATATTAAAAATGCAACAAAATTGGACCTCGTAGTAAACGTACGCGTCTTGCTATCTCCTGCATTACTTTTGGTAGTTAATGTTCTCATTTCATGAATCCAAATGGGGCAGTCCGATACATAGTATAAGAAAACAACCTACCTAAGCATGTTTTCATTTTAAATATTTTTATATTGTTGTTTAGATTTTTTTTTATTTTTTGGGTGGGGAGGATTGCATTTACATATTCAGGCCCTAAAGCCTTGAGTGATTTCAAACAATAACAAACCGTTAGTTTGCAAGCTGCACAGTCAATAACAAGTATATAGATATATACATATAGATAGAGATGTGCATATACGTGTATTTATCATATACACACACACACACATTGAGGACAACATTTTAAAATGTTTTAAAGCAGGTGATTACAAGCAGTGTTGTTTTATTTTGTTCCTAGTATGAATCTAAGAAATAATTTAAACTGAAGTGAATAAATGTAACTTAACTATTCTAAAGTATATGTGCACCAGTCTTATTCGTAGAGTTATTTCCTAAGGTGTGAATTCAATTTAAATTTAAAATTTAAGGTAAAAGTAGCCGAAATCGAAAAACTCTCTAAGCCAGCTATGTTTCCAGATCGGCTTATTTGGGCTTAAATTTGAAACTCACTTTGAATTCTGACTTTATTGACTAACACTGTAAGTATTTATCTGTATTTATCTAGCTGTACTCGCTCTTGTTTCTTTTCCTGGCTTTTGATAAGTCACTGTTTACAGACCTGCCTCCAGGCTGCACATACCATGAACTGTGATTTGTAGCTCGATGTGTGGGCAGTGATTTAATGTATGACTCCAGTAATTTACTTTCTATTAATTGTGCCTAATTGCCTGCATAACAAAAATGTCTGTCAACCAATCAGAGAGCAGTTTCAGGAAACTTTTGAAACAGGACCATCTGATCGCTGTAGATATCGCATGAAACATTTAACAGCTTGCCATTTGGTTTCATATTTTTTACGTGTAATGTTGGGTTTGACCTCACATACTAAGTAAATGTATACTTCAAAACAAGCTTAGCAAATTTGTGCTAAAATGTTTGTCAATTTTACTTTCTGTCACATGTTTTATTTACTGTGTTGATCACTTAAATGTTCGAGACAAAGTTTCCACTTGTTTGCATATCGATATATAAATATACATTTACAATTGAAAATATTTGCTTTTCTCTTCCACAGTATGTTTGTGTTTTTTTTTTTTTTAGAACAATATTAAACAAGCCCAGCTTGTATTTTCAGTTGAATTGCAGTGTAAAAAGTATATTTGCAGAAATAAAACATTTCTTAATTGGGTCTAAATTTTAGCTTTTGTTAAATAATAAGACTATGTATAAAGCTATTTCAACATATCCCGAATTTTTATATAATGTTCGGGAATTTTTTTTATATAATGTTTGGGGAGTTTTCCATTTTGGTATATATGACCATCACATTTCTGCAGTCATATTGGGCAATATTTAAAATTACAAAGTGCTTTGGTTATTTTTCATAATGATAACAATATGTACAATATTTGTGTGTCTTTAACCCTTTGAAAATTATATTAACATGTAATCTAAGTCACGTTCCACCTTGAAATATATTTCATTGTTCCTTCTCGGCTTCTTACAGTAGCAAATAATTTAAACATTTTCTCGTAGTCTGGAAAAAAATTACATATATATTTTTAATTACAAGTACATTTAAAGCAGCTCAGTTGATGGGTTTGTTTAGCCATCAGTTGTGACCTTGGGAGGGGGGTTTCCTAAATTACTCTATACTGCTTATTTATTAAAAACATTTTTGGGGGGAGGTCGGGGGGCACCTTGACAAACATTTGAACTCTAATACAGTGCAATGTAAAAATAGATTGGTATTTTTTATTGTCTAAATGTCTTTCTATTTTTACTAGTTGATAGGTAGAATTGTAAACATGGGCAGGGAGATGTTATTATCATTTATTTATGTAGTGAGGATGGTTGGTGCTAGGCTAATGCAAAATAATATTGTCTTAAGAAATCCCTGGGCCTTTACGAGGTGAGAATTTTAGATATTTATGTTAGGAGTAGACAGTACCACAATCAGACAAGTTTGAAATAATGCCTTATGTTGAAGAGAGTTGGTACAAAAAACATATCAAAGGCTACAGGTCACCCATTGCAGGATTGGCTTATGTATTAAAAGTCAGCAAATATTTTTATTGATTATGAGATGTATTTTACTTCTGGGTTGTTTTTTTAATGTCTTTAAATTGTTTCTTCCTTAAGTCATGAGAAGGAGAGTTTGAGTTGGAGACTTTTAAGGAAAGATTGTAAATGCTTTGCAAATATTAAATGTAGGGCAGTTTTAAATGACCGATATCATGTTGAATATACACAGCTAAACAACACAGTAACTTTCCATGTGTCGTGCTGAATTTTTACATTAATCCTTCCAAATTAGAAAGAAACATTTGATGACTCTACGAAAAAGATTGTGGATCTCATGGGGGAACAATTTGGCATTTTTCTTTCAGGATCACATTTAATTTAAATATTTATAATAGGGTTTCCAAAGCCCTGTTCATTATAACACTGAACTTTTACAGGGAGATTATATTTGACCTTGAAATTTCAGGTCATCATATGTACTTTTTTTTTTTTTATAATGAGTACATCGCAAATGGCAGGAGGATAATGTGTCTGATACTCTCTTAATGCCTTCATTGCTACAGCACAAGTAGTGGTATAACATTTATATCTAAATATATACATGAGTAAATGTATTTTAGATGGTTTATAAATACCATACAAACTTTGCTCCAGCTATTGGGCATTTGGTGCCCTGTTTGTGTACACTCTATTCAATCTGTGTTTAAAGTATTAATTTATTAATTTGTTTTACTTTTATATGTTATGCCTTCACCTTTTGCATATAAAGTCAGTGTCATTATTATAGGGTCCACATTATCTTCTGGGGTCCCAAGACTTATAATACAAATATTACAATTTTCTTATCCTACTATGGTACACACATTTCTCACCTGTGCATGTTTTTATCACAGAGCCTATATGAAATAAACCTGCACATTCTTGGCTGGGTACACCACTATGTATGTTTAATTACCATACAGTTTACATGTCACTGTAAATAAAACATATGTTTATTTTTTGTCATTGTAGATCTATGTAAAGAGACTCTTCATAGTGAATTATAGAAGGTGCACTACTATGTTCCAGCGAGCAAGACTGAAAATCAAATTTTCACCATTCTTTTATTATAGGACTGTAAAGTTTTTTTGTTTTTCTACCAGTCACAGTCTGTTTACTTGTTTTTAAACAGTTTGGGTTATATTTGTTTATATTTGCTAGCCTGTAGGTTTACTATCCTACAAATAAGTCAGGTTAAGCTGACCAATATTTCCACTAACGGTGTAAGAGTATAGCAATTATTTTCTTTATAAACGAGGGACATTTGATGTTGGTGAACGAAGATTATTTTTCCATTTGATAAAATAAGAAGTATGTAAAATAAAAACAAATTATTTGGGAAAATGTTGTGTATTTTCATAATATCATATATTTACGTGTGTGTTTGTTCATTCAGTGTGTGTATATATATATATATATATATATATATATATATATATGTATATCGATGTGTTTTTTTCACTATAGAAACTTCATGTTAAATATTTCTATTTATAACAAGGGTAAGTTTGATCCACTGAGTCTTCCTTCATCAAGTATAGCTCACACATTTGTTTGCAGTAAAACAACATTTAGATAGGAATACATTCCTGGTAACCCTGCTATTTAAGCACTAAAGGCCAATTTCACATTTGCAAGGTCAGTTCCTGACATATTAAAAAAAATGCTTTATTTAGAGTAAATCATTTGTATTATTCTAATTTCAATTTGAACACTATTATGGGAGAATCATTTTATACATTTTCACACTTTAGAAGTTTAAGTCAGATGAACCGTGATATAAAGGAGATTTAAAAGTTTAATAAAGAAAGGTATTGTCAGGAGAGTACTTGGAATCTTTATAGTATTTGGCAATTGCTTATTTTAATCGTAACAGTTTACCATGTCACTGAATTATTGTAAATACAAGAGTATGCAAATTGGTCCTGATTTACCAAGAATATAGCACAGCTTCACATTACAACTCATTATTTTATTTTATTTTATTTGCCATAAAACACTATTTATTTTAAATCTTTATAATATTACATTTTCTGATAAACTTTAATGATGTGTTTGTGGATGAGTGATATTTCATAATTATTTACACCCTTATATTCTGCATCCTATATATGAAATATATATCATACATAACAAGATATAACCCAATAATAATTATGATACTCAAACTGATTATACTTATTCTTTTTTTTTTTTTACCTATTGAAGGTAATTTTTATGTCTTAAATTATTCATCTCATAGGACAACTTGATTAGAACCGAGGGCAAAACAAAGAAATATAAATTTAGATTCCAGATGACATGGGATTAGGTGTAGGACATTCAGCTGGGCACGAATTTTAGACTAATATAATATATACACACTGTGTTTAATTAATTACTAGTCTTAGTTTTAAGAATGTTATCGCTCTAAATATTGCAGTACTAAATATTAACTCACATATTAACTGTGGTCTTATCGTCATACAGACACCTTGTTTGTAGGGTGATCATGCCAGGGCACTCAAATTAGCAGTGCATTTGAGCGGATCAAAAATCAGCTTCATTTAATTAACTGAGACCAAGCCTTGTGCACCTAATATGCATTCAAATTAACTGATATTAATAAAATACTTTTGTGGTCAGTTGCAAATCTGAACAAATAATTATCTGTTTAGTCATCTGATAACCAGGGATAGCCAATAAATGTGTTTTTGTGGTCCTGTGTTATTTGCCACTCTTTCTAAACAACCAATATTTCCAACATTTTACAATTTTGTAATGCTGCTCATTCTTTCACCTGTACCACTGCCATCTATTCTACTATTGATCTGCTATTGATTATTAATTTGGTACTGTCACTTTAGGACCCTTGACGTCCTCTTGCATGTTGACATCCAGGGAATGAGTGAGGAGAGAGTTACTATTATCTCGTTATCTAAAACCCTCCATTTTTTCTCTGCTGCCTTCTTATTCTCACTTCCTGACACAGTGTCACTTTTCTCTCTTTGCGCATGTGACCCAGCCTAAAACACAGGTCTATCAAGTATCCTGTAAGACCTCAATATCCTCCATATATCTTCTTCTGCCACATAGAAAGCGAGATTTCTTATCAGGAGCACATTACATTTGAGGATATGTGGTGATAGAATAATGTGTGTATATGTATTTCTGAAGGGGTTTTTATTTTCCAATATAAATAAAACTATATATTTATATGTATTTCATATGGTTTATAAATACCATCCAAATGTTATCTCTCTCTCTATATATAAATGTATGTATGTGTGTATAGTTCTATTTTTAGGGGGAAATAAAACTTAGAAATGTCGATGCAACATTCAGAAGCCCATTTGAAACAAGCTAACCATGTTGCAGGTTCAAATAAGCAAGCTGACCCACACAGCTGAAAGGCCCATACGTCCCTATTTGTTTTAAATCCGCATTCATTAAAAAAAATGTAAATAGTCAAGAGAGAAACTTCCGTGTCATAAATGGGTGACTCTTCAATCATCATAAATAATACAAATCTATATTTGGATGTGCTCAGGTATAACTGGGCCCATGATAAGGAAGCATATTCTCTGTTTGTATTATTTTGTTATAAATTCATTATATATTATTACTAGGCACAAATTAATAGCAAGGCGTTGCACTACATTCAGAATCTATCAACATAGGATATGTTTGCACAATTTCAATTTATTTTTTGTAGTATTAAGAAAAAAGTAATTATATTTGCTCTATTATTTTACTAAATTAAAACACATAACCGTCCACACTGTTTTATTTATATATATATATATATATATATATATATATATATAAATGTATGTATATTTGTTTTTATACTGTTTGTATTTATTTATTGTTTGGTGATTTAACACTGCTTTAAAGCAAACATGTCAAGTACTCATATTGCAAGTTTTCCCAATAATGTAATATGAAGATTCATGCCGATTGTGAAGTAGAATAGGTTTGTAACTTTCAGTCCTGTGATTCCGATCAGGATTACCATGTATTCGTAAAGTAGAATGTAATATTTTCAAGCAGGGATCCTAGCCTTGCAGGTATAGTATGACAAATCAGCTGTATGTTTCTAAGGGAACTCTTATATTGGAACTATAAATAGCAGAAGAAAGGATGTTATACACTACTTAGTCCGACACTTGAAGAGTTAAAAGTGTACCTTTTTAAAAACTCTCTGCTGTGGATGACTTTAAATACAATTGTTGAGTTATTCTCTTCCATGCTGCCATGCAAGCAAATCCTAAAGATGTGGGTAATTTTGGCCAGATTCTTCCATTCAGCCGTGAGATTATAACTATAAATTAATTGTTTTTTACATTCAATACATAATGCTGAATTGTGTCAAATAAAGCACCTTGTTAATACATACTGCATGTATTTAAATTGCACCTAAAGATGAACAATTATCCTATATTTTTCTTTTTTAACCTGTAATGGTATAGCTATAAGGCTACAAACATGTAATCAATCAATTGGCAGCTACACAAGCAAGCGCCTTAATGCCTAGCATACACTAAAGGCTTTTATTTATACTGAAGTTCAACGTGAGCTCACAGTAAATATAGTCTTTAGTCTATCGGTTTGCTAGTTATTTCGCTAGTGTAATGTGTGAATTCAATCTACACGTATCTAAAGGTGAACTTGACATCTGCATATTGTTTGCTTTTGAAAATATTTTTTTAAGAAAACTGAATGTCTCCTTTTTTTTGATGGTTTGCCCAAAAGTTTGATTTGTCCCCACTGTATTTCTTTCTAACCATGAAATGGTTCAAATATCTCAGCCAACTAGATATATATCGCCGTTAAGGCAGTTCTATGTAGTTTCTTTTTAATTTAATACTTTTTTTCTATTGCTATATATTGGGAGAATAGAAAAATGAATATACAGAATGAATAGTGTTTGATATGTTTGTGTGCATTTATCGTGCAGAGAATGGTGTATTTGTGCCACAGCACCATCAGAGTAGTAGCGCAGCAGTGTGCCGATCAGCTTCCGAAGCAGCTATGCTAGAAAGTATATTCTGTATAAAATATCAGCCTATTTTTGCACTTTATTCCATCTGTCACCCTTTTAGTTCATAGTGTCCCTCTTCTAAATACTTCAAATTTGTGTAAAACAAAACTGCAAAGGAATAAACGTATTCCTTTATGCAATATTCAGTTTAAAACTACAGTAATTTGTGTAACTAAGATACTAAAACTTGTTCTAAATTACATGTTCAGGGAGCAACAAATTATATGTGCCTGATTGCATGTGGGACAGTGCTTTGAGCCCACTGTGCAAACCCTAGTGCTTTTACCAAAATGTACCTGCATTGTAAACATAAGTTGGCTAAGACCACCATTCAATTAATAAATCATGTATATTGTTTATAAGTGCACCTGGACCCTATTCAACTCATTCTATGCTTACAGTTGAAATATTTAACAACTGCTTACATCAGACTCATCCGCTTAACACAACACACACACACACACACACACACACACACACACATGCACAACCTTTTCTGTTGTTTAAATTACCTTTATTGGTGGAAACGTCTTTCTCAAGTCTCAGAAAAGCTTTGCAAACATTAAGGGTTATTCACTTAACAGTGAAATATGTTGGTTTGTCATCCAAGATAAAGGAATGTCATTTGGAAAATAATCAGTGCTATGTTAACCTATTGTTGTGTCGACTTTGTAGAGCCAATGAAGTACAGTTTGTACTCCATGACATGTCAGCATTACTTTGTACCAAAACTTACATTCCCACCATTTAAATGTCCTTATTATAATGCATATCCTATCACCTTTCCTTTCATTTTTGTGGTCTGTGTGTCCTTTTATTTTTTTTGTTCACAGGCATATAGACTTGTGCACGAAGAACAAATGTGGTTTGTCAGAATATGCATTTTTAGTGTGGGATGGTCCGAAATGTGTCCATAGGACATTTCGTTTTGGACAAATTTTGTCGGTGCGAATGATTCAGACAAACCATGAAAATGGAAATAGGCCAGTCAGTGTGCTGCAAAATATATACATAATAGAAACTAATTATATTTTTAAAATATTTGATACCATTTGATTCAGATCAAGTTGTTGGAAATAACCAATAGAGGTTAAAAGAGTAACAGTAAAAAATTTTATAGCTTTTATATATTTATTAAATATTTATGTTTTTATTGAGCCACCTTTTTTCCCCTCTATTTTTCACTTGATCTGTAAATAAAATTAACATTTAGTGGCTGTCCCCCGGCCATCAATCATCTTTTGTTTTGTCTGCATGCCACGTCAAGGAATTCCAAATCACAAAACAAACAAAGCTTTCTTCATTGCCCGTTTTTATTTGTTTACTGAATTGATCGTAGAACAATTCATGGTTCGGAATGCAGAAGACCTGCCCATAATTTGGATGAATCATAATTCTTTGAAACCATAGGTCTGCTGGAATATCTGATGCAATGTTCCCAACGCGTTTTGATATATTTCCATAAATATTTTTTTACTACATTGCAATGCAATTAATTTCAGCCAAGAATTAAAAGTGACAATAGAGTGAGGGCTGATAAAAAAAAAAAAAAATCTCAATTTGTGTTTAACATTTTAAACTGTAGGTTACCTGCCATAATATTTCCACCTTGTCAAAACAAAATTTAAGAGACCAAAGTATTCGCGGTTAGTCTTTTTTATTCCATTGTAGTAAAATACAAAGTCAAAAAATGACCCCATGCACAGTAATGGCAGAATGTTGGATGTATTTCAAGCGTTCTTGGCAATTTCTTAACAGTGCGCTATTGGAAATTACATGTATAACGCTTGGAATGGAAGCCGTGACTTGCACCACTGGCATTTAAGGCAATACCCCCATGTTGAACAAATTTTGCATGCTTCAACCAATATTTCCTTTGAATTGCCTTCAATGTACCTACCATGAAACTCATTAACCTTGTGGCTTCCCTGCTACACATTTCATTAACACTTCTTCTTATGAGAAAGATCAATTAGCTAAAACATGGCAGATTTAGAAAGATAGTTAAATAATGAAAAAATCCAGACCGGGTAACAAAGTATGGGATGGAGAGAGTTCTAAGCATAGGAGAACATTATTTGAAAGGTACGAGTATTACAGACCCTGCTTCTAAAATCCATTCCCATGCTTTTAGATACCATCCAGTTATTGGTGTTGAAAATTTATATTTTTGGATAAAGGCAGCACGCAATCATAAAATTGTCTATAATTAAGATCTTTGCGTTAATCTAGTTGAATAAAGTAACATATGTTGTGTGGATCTCTAATTCTTAATGTTGTAAAGCAAAAGCTTAGGAATGTGTATACTTGCCAATATTCGGGATGGCAGGAGGAACAGGAAGGTGTTACTAAACCACACGTGTGCAGCTCAACTGATCCACCGAGTGCTAGACACTGATTAATCAACTGCCTGTGCTGCACAAAATCTCTTTTTTTAATTATTTTTTTTGGAATAACGGAATAGAAAAGCAGGATATTATAACTTTTAGTCTTGTGGCTTATTAAGATGTCTCTAAATCATTTCTATGGCATAATTTTCAATTTGACATATTTCACCCTTATGTAATATATGTTTGTGACTTATGATTTTCATACTATTCTCTGTCACGTTACTAGACTTGTGCATTCGGTTTCAAACTAATTACGATTTGTCAGAATTTTTGCAATTGTCAGTTCTTCAGAATTCCATAACTCTTAAATGTAATCTAGATTAATTACAAGCAAAAATCAGACAATAGACAAACCATTTTTTGTTTGTGTCATTATTTCAGATTTCATCCATGGAACCAAATAAAGAGATGAATGATGGGGAAATATATCAGTGATGGCTAGGGGACAGACACTAAATATTGATTTTATTCATAGATCAAGTGTGAAGTGACCAAAAGAGCAAAAAAGTAGGAGCAGTAAAAAAATATATATATTATATAATTAATAAATATAAATGTATTTCTCTTTTTTACTGCTATTCCCTTTTCCCCACTATTGGCTCCTTCTTGATCACTTGATCTGTGACACAAAATGATAGAAAATGCACCTATCTCTGTACTGCAATGTATGCACAATATTTATATTATCATACAAATTAAGCGACTGTAGTACACATCATCTGCAATACATACAATAAAAACCAAAGAAAAAATTTACTTGCTCATTATCCCAAATCCATATGCACATTAAATAACTGGAGGTGTATTAGTCATCTCCAATGACTATTAAGTGTACGTTCACCTGCCACGTCAAGGCTAATCCTCCTAGGTGAGTCCTTCACTAACAATTCACCTTGCTGCCTTCAACTAAAATGCAAAATCTCTAATGAGGCAGAGAGGGCCGTTTTTTTTTTTTTAAAGCCCTACACTCTGATTAAGCCCTACACCTTAATAGAGAACACATGGGGTGGGTTGCAGCACTGTAACATGACTGTGTAATACAAAAGCAAATACAAACATACAAAATTAAGCCCTGCGCTCAAACTTCTACTGGTCTTGAGCAGCATGGATTTGCAATAGTGCGCAAAGATTTTTATTATGTATATATTTTTCATAACTGTAACAGGACCATTTTTGTGCCTTTTTCATTTGTCCGATTTCTTTTTCCCAAAACTATTTCATTGGTGAAATTTGTCCGTATCAGAATGCCCCATGGACGAATCCCTAATTGACTAACAATTGTTTTTCTGGACAAATCGAATTAGCTGAACCAAATTTAGCTGGTCCTGTCCAAGTCTACTACTGCCAACGCAGTTTATAGTCTGGGGCAGGGAATTTTGCCACTCCAGTGTCAAAGCTTGCCTACCTTTTTCTCGGGACTCATTTTGTTGTGGTACCTATTTCTGTTTCTTTTTAAACCTCAGGATCTGTGGTTCAATTGCTTGTAAATTTGTTACAGAAAAAATTATTTATAGTCCAGAATGCGTAGTGCTATAAACTGTGCCATTACACAGAGTACATTATCTGCTAGTACTACGGCATGCAAACAGTAGAAGGTGAAGCTTGGAACTAAAGAAAATTAGGATCTTGGCATGACAGAACAGCACAATCCAATGTTACAAGACACTTAGAGCCTGCCAATGATGACCTTAAATGTATTGGAAAGCCACCAGGATCATTAAAATAAATAAAACCTTATCCATTCGTGAAAAACATGAATAAAATGTATAGCACAGCCCCAGCACTACCTCAACGTTCACAAATATAGTGCAAAAACAAAGAACAAGAATATATAACCACTAACAATGCTAAATGGGCACCCACACTTAAAACAGTGTGCCCTCTACACACCAAACAATAAATGAACAGAACAAAATGATAAGTGGGGTGAAACAAAAGAGAAAAATATCCTATGTAAAGGAGGTAATACAACCTTAAAGGAACAATACATGGCCAGAAACACAAACGTGTTTCTGACCATATTGTGTTTAATCAACCATTTAGGTGGTTTGCCCACCCTATACAAGTTTAAAACTCACCTTATTTCCAGCACCACGCAGGTCCGCCGGCGCTGGCTCTGCCCCCTTTGTGGCATTATCAAAATGGCCGATTTTTTGCCAATCAAATGCTTTCCCACAGAGAAGACATTGGATTGGCTAAAATCGTCACGAGGCAGGGCCATATGCCGTTTTGGCCAATCAGCACCTTCTCATTCATATGCATTGAATCAATGCATCTCTATGAGGAAAATTTAGCGTCTCCATGCAGAGCGTGGGGACACTGAACGTCAGGGCTGCTTTTTCAGCAGCACTGAGCCAGGAAGTATCTCCAGTAGCCATCTAAGGTGTGGCCACTTGGAGGTGTCCCTACAGGCAATGTAAACACTGCCTTTTCTCTGAAAAGGCAGTTTTTGCATGGAAGAATCCTGAAGAGAACTATTATACTCACCAGAACAACTACATTAAGCTATAGTTGTTCTGGTGACTATAGTGTCCCTTTAAGAAACAATAAACCAGATACAGAAACTTGAATATAGATAAGCCCGTCAGGAGAAAATCAGCATGGAGATCTCACTATATAGGAGGGATACGTGTCCTCTCTGCTTATAATAGAGAAGGAGAACACAAGATAATGCAGATTGTATAACATATTTATATTTATTAGAAAATAGAGATAAATAAAGAGATGGGGGAAAGAAATCCGGGGAATCCATAGTTCTTCTTTAAAGCTACACACAAGGCTAATCTCCAAGTATGTAGTTAATTAAAAAGATATGATTTTTTTAATCAGTGAATGTATTCCCTGCCAGAATGGTTGCAAATTTGCACAGTGCCACCATATGTGTGAAAGTGTACCGAGGCCTCCACAACCCCTCCAATACCTATCTGAAAATGTTCATTTTATGAAGTCTTGAAGGGGCCAGGTGCCAACAGTATATAATTTTGTAGTGATTTTCTATATGGTTGGAACACTGCGTGATCCCTTTGAGAGTTGATGTGAATGTAAACCATTCCTCCAGGGCCCATTGCAGACCCAAATCTTTTCCCAGGCTGAAAAAAATAAACATAACATAAGGAGTCTGCATATCTTTGATTTGGGTGAAATAATAAATTTTTCAAAGTTCAAATTTTGTATTTTTTTAAAATTTGTGGTCAGGATTGGGGATGTCAAATTGCTCTTGTAGGATCTCAGTGATTGTGGAGTACTGGGGGGCCCAACTATTGGATTACATAAATTTCGAGATTGTTGAATTATGAATTTTTACAGCTATTCTTAAACAAAATTGCAACATTACCAAATGCGTTACTTTAAGCCCTCCAATAGGGAGCTACTAGATGCTCTGCAGCTAAGGGGGCTGTGTAATACAAAAGTCCTATGTTAGAGCACACAGTTTAATTAAGGTGAATCTATCTGTTTGTAAAAAGCAGGATCTAGGTACAGTATTCCAGCAGAGGTTACAAGTTCTTAGGTAGTTTTGGAGAAGATAGTTGTTGGGGAGCAAAAGGTAGTTTTGAGGAACAGAGCACCAGATTTGTCCACCTGAGGGCCAAAACATGTGACTGATTTACATCCAGATATTAACAAGGATTAGTTTATGGCTAAAACACAGTGTAGCGGAGCTCCCTGTCCCTGGGTACCTCTGCTAGGGACCGCTTCCTAGCTGGAACAGGGGACAAACCACAGCACTTCTGCCCACAGTCGCCGTGGCTTTCCTGGAGCCGAATGGTCAACTGTCACGGCTGCTAGTGTGGTCCAACACACAGAAACTATGTAAACATATACATACAAAAGGAAAGGAAATAAAAGCACAGAGCGTAAACCGGACCTTAGAATGGCCGGACTAATACGCTAGAGATAGAGAATGGTCAAAGGGAAAGCCAAGGTCAAGGAATCGAGAAATACTCAGATACCATTTAAACAAGCCACGTCAGGGGAACCAGAATTCGGAATAACCAGGGAAAAGCCAAGATCAGGATACCTGGAAGTAGTATTCACAAAGATAAATGCACTCTAGGGAACCAGGAACAGGAAACCACGACAGGGCAAGGTACTGGGGTGTATTAGGGATTTAAACATCCCTCTCTAGGATCTGATTGGTCAGAGGGTGACCTCTGACCCCAGAACGTGCGCGTGCATTGACGTCACGTGCCCATTCATATAATTTTTGGGGGTAGAGCCATGGATTTCCCCGAGTGGCATGGAGGAACGATTCCCGGCTCGCCGTTGAGCAGGTAAGCTCAGTGAGTTGGTGCGGTCGTGCCGGTTGGGCACGGACGCACATGGCGGCGAGCCGGGGGCCGTGACAGGAACTCGCTCTAGACACCCCCAGGCACTGGACTACACTCAGTCCTGGGAACTCTAGTCCTTACAAGGACTTTCCCTGTTGAATCCCCTGCAAGCTGGAACAGCAGACACAGTGGTTAAATCTTCCTTCCCTCCAATAACAGATTTTGGAATGCAAGCTGGAATGCTTTAATGGCAGCCACAACAAGCCTTCTATGCATGTCCCTGGACCTGAGAGTAGTCTACAGTAAAAACATACACACAATTACATTGGCTCTCAGGTCCAGAACACTCCCATACATAATCTGATAATCCCTCCTCTGTGCCTGTGAGATAATTGAATCAGGTACTGTACTAATCTCCAAGCACAGAAAAAAATCATACTTTTTACCCCAAAAGTACCCTAAAAATACATTTTAAAAACACACAAAAGTTACATCCCCTGAGAGCCCTGATCTGCGTGACCAACATATCCAAAATCACCCAGATCAGTTCAGGGGTTCAGGAATTTCCTGGAAGTCATTTATTTGACCGGCCGCAGGCATGGTTCCATGCTCAAAATAGTTCCAGAGAATCAGGGCTTGCGGTCGGTCTAGTTCAGTAGTTTGAAAACGAACAAACTATCGAACAGACTCAATAGTCTTACCCTGGAGCTTGTTCCCTTCATCCAGACAAATAATCTCACCAAACAGTGCCCTTCTAAATTGTATAGAAACGAACGCAGGCGATGATGGAAGTCCTGCAGTGTTCAGGAGTTTCTGTGTCCGATTTTAATTCCATGAGATTCATGCCCAAACTCCGCTGCCTGCGTTCATGCGAACAAGATGGCCACCACCTCATGGTTGTCCATAGGAATTGCGGCCACCCAGACGAACAATTAGAACACCGCGGTGAGAAACGTTCCAAGTTGTTAATAGGTGTTAATGAGCTCCAGGGTGGTCTCTGGTTCGTGCGGTTGTTCAGTAACTGAACCATATAATCCCAATTGCACGAACAGATTATTTTTAACATTATATTTCACAGGGTCCATAGTCTATGGGCAGGAGGCTGGCAAGCAGGCTCCTCCAAGAGCTAGTGGCAAACTCATGTAAAGAGAGGAGTTTGTCACACATAGAGTATTAAAAAGTGATAAAAGAGAAACCCAGGGAACTAAGACCAAAGTCACTTACCTTTTTTTTTTACCTAATCCATGTTTTAGAAATGTCTTTTTTATAGTGTTTTAAGACATGAATAAGCATTGAATAAATTATTATATGTATGTACTTTGTTCTGTTTACGTGTGTATTAAGGTTTGGGGACCTCAGCCGTCTAGCTAGTTTTAAGCTGCGGACAGTTTCAAATTGCGACAGTGAGTTTTTTACAGTGATCTTTTTCTGTTATATAGTAGACGTGGCTCCTAGGGGAACTGTATGTTGCTTTTTTATGTATTTTGGATTATTTGCAGCCCAACAAGCCTAATATTCTAATGAGAACTCAAACTCAAGAGAAAATGTTCAAAATGATACCTTGATAGCAACAGGTTGTTTGATATGTAAGTAATGCATGATATAAAATATGTATTTTTAGTTCAGAAATGGAAACTGTAATTAAATAGTTGCATTGCATCTTATATAACCTTAACGTGCTGAAAAAAATAAATCACTGATTAATGTGAAATCTTTGTTAAAGGAACACCCCACGCTCTGTATTCACTTAGTCTGTTAGTGGTTATGGTAGTCAAACTGTTTTAGAACTTTGCAGCTGACACAATCAGCCAATGAGGTAGCTCTGCACTGCAGGACTTTGCTAAGGATAGCCAGCAAAGTTCCTAAGCGGGATCTTCCGCCTCTCCTGGCTGCTGAGAGGAAGTGGGGAGGGGCACTACTTACAGCGAGAACGGGCGCCAAGACACTCCTTGCACCATATCCGCCACAGCATTCTGTAGTGTTTATGGTAATTGGAGTGTTCATTTAATGTTGACATGTCTTTAAGTAAGGGAAGATATTGGTGATGTTTGTTCTGCTTATGCGTCATACTTCGATATAGCATTGGTTATTTATTAGAATAAGTACTTGAGGTGTTGAATTTGCTACTTTTTTTTTTGTTCGGTTAAATTGTTTAAAACCTTCTTCAAAATTGTGTTTGGTGAAATTTCAGTGTTTATTGTAAAGTATAGGATCATTTCATACCTATCTGATGATGGGGAAAGTGCAGGTTCATTGGCGCCGATTAATTTGCAGATATGAGATTGCAAATTTTCTTAACAGTTTAGAGGTTATAGCAGGGTGTGTGTCTGGCTCCTTGCTAACCAGCGGTATTCTGAAACTCTTCTGGCTGGTCTATAAAACTTAGAAATACCACTCAGATGGCATTTTACAGGCACGTACGTGAATATAGTATTTTTTAAATCAAGCAATGGAAATAAAAATTATGGTAGATGTTATTTTTATCGAAGGATTTAATTCCAGTTTCCCTATGGGTGTCTTCAACTTGTGATTAGCTTTCAAATGGTAATTAATACAATTCTTCTTTTAAACTATGATCAAAGTAAAAAGAGTACATAAAATACATTAAAGGGACACTATAGTCACCAGAACAACTACAGCTTATTGAATTTGTTCTGGTGAGTAGAATCAGTGCCTTCAGGCTTTTTGCTGTAAACACTGTTTTCAGAGAAAATACACCTAAAAGGTAGGAAACAGGAGGGTGACTAAAACACTTTGTATGTGTGTCTGTATATTTGTGTGTTTGTGTGTCTGTGTCTGTATGTATGTGTCTCTGTGTGTATATGTGTGTGTTTGTGTGTTTGTGTGTCTGTGTCTGTATGTATGTGTCTCTGTGTGTATATATGTGTGTGTGTGTGTTTGGATGTATCTGTGTCAGGTTACCTTGTGTATCAGTCAGGGGCATGTCACAGGCTGGCATCTCATTGCAGGGTACTGGGGACACTCCTACTAACTTTCAGCTTGTCCCTAGCGATTCTCACGCCAGCCACCATAAACCCCCCTCCTTTTATGACATGGCTAATGAGCGCCAATGTCATGATGCTAAGAACACCACGGCCCACCAAGGTGTTCGAATTAGAACATTTTGAAGGTATGGTTACCTACCTAAGTGAACACGGTATTTAAAGAGAAACCAGGGAGAGACTCATTGCCCTGTTGTGGTTCTTGTTTGACCCAAGAGCGTGAATTCCGTATTGGTATTCTTGTATTCTGACTATGGCTTCGTTTGACTATTCCTCCTTCTGTGTTCCTTTGACCCCGGCTATTGCATTGTTGTTGATCCTGGTTTCTGGTACCCCTGACCTCGGCTCGCTATTTGACTATTCTTTGTGTGTGTAGTGTTAGTCCGGCCATCCTAAGGTCCAGTATACATTACTAGTAGGATCCCTGAACGTTCCTGACAATCTGTATGTATGTGTGTGTCTGTGTGTGGGGGTTTGTATTTAGGTGTCTGTATGTATGTATGTTTGTATGCATATATGTGTATGTCTGTCTGTGTGTGTGTTTGTATGTGTCTGTATGTGTGTGTGTGTGTGTCTGCATGTGTGGGGGGGAACGTATCGGGGTGGGAGGTAGACGTATGGGGGTGGCGGGGGATAGATGTATGGAGAGGGGGACCCAGGGAAATTTTTGCACCGGGCCCCGTGGCTTCTAGTTACGCCTCTGGGCATATGCCAACAATTCTAAAGAAGAACGGTCATTTTTTTTTTTTAATAAAGTATTGAAGATCACATATAACATGTGTTGACCTTACTTTGTTCTCTTTTAAATTATTTTAAATAGTTAGCAAATTACATTATAATCCGGTTCAGAAAAAGCAAAGCCATAATATAAATATTCATGGGAAATAACAGTTCCCCTTTTAGACCAAGTAATAATGTCTGTCTACTGTTTGATTATATTTTTGCCATACCCTCAACTATTATCTGAATTGTTCTTCAATATTGCTTTCCTATGAGTATCTGGAGAGACATCACACAGAAAAAAACCCTTAAGAGGGTCCCACAAAACCTAGAGTAAGCCTTTTTACACCATGTGTTGCATTTTATCTGTAATAAACGGGTATTATACTATGTTATTTGTTTCCTTTTTTTGTATGGAGCTCTTCATAAGAGGCAGCTTTACTTTGTGATTGTCTACTAAATGGTGTACTACATAAAATATACTTTTTTTATGTACCAGTTTAGAGTGTATGCACTTAAAGGGATTCTATAGTGCCAGGAAAACAAAGCCATTATCCTGGCTCTATAGGCTCCTGCAGATGCTATCAAGGAGCTTGTCCATGCTCTAGTAATCACCCGCATGGTTTTCCCAAAAGCCATATTGCACCGCTCCAGTCTCTAATGAATGCTGCCGCCAGACAGATTTTTCCTCTCTAGTCGTTTTTTTTCACACCTCACGCCTCTGTCAGTCCTTACATTGGCTTCCTGTATCCTATAGGAGTCAATTCAAGGTACTAATTCACACCTATAAAACACTGTCCAATTCTAGCCCCACTTATATCTCCTCACAAATCCATAGGCATGTCCCTTCTCAGTCTCTCCGCTCTGCCCGTTGTTCACACCCATACAGCCAACTCACGCCTGCATGACTTCTCGCGGGCGGCTCCCTTCCTATTGAATAGCCTGCCTACCACCATCAGACTCTCAATCATTTGGGAAGTGCCTTAAAACCCATCTCTACCAGAGTAACCTCTACATCACATACCTGTCTCTTGCTCTCTCCTAAAGGGCAGCACTCTACTCTCTCCTCCAGCTTTGCTTCACTCCAACCCTATTTGATTGATAAATTCCTGTCCTAACATGTCTTATACCCCACCTCCCATAGAGATGCTCGTTTGAGCAGGGTCCTCTTCAACCTATCGTTCCTGTAAGTTTTCTTGTAATTGTCCTATTTATAGTTAAATCCCCCCTTTCATAATATTTTAAAGCGCTACGGAATCTGTTGGCGCTATATAAATGGCAATAATAATAAAATTAAATAAATCTATATATTTCTTTATTAAATACATAATATATAAATAGATATAGATTTTTTTTTTTTTTTACTGTTTCTCATTTTTTCCTCATTTGATCACTTCTCATCTGATCTGTGAATAAATTCAACATTTAGTAACTTTATCCTAGTCATCAATTTTTTTTTTTGTTTGTTTGTTTTTTGCGCCGTGGGAGGAATTCAGAATCACAAACAGAAACAGACATGCTTGACCATTGCGCGTGTCTGTTGGCTTGTGATTTGAGTACATTTTTGCTCGGAGTTCAGGAATTTGACTGATCACCCCATCGGTCCAAATTTGGATGAATTGCAGTTCTGACCTCAACAAATCTCCAAGTCTAATTAATACCTTCTTGGTACCTTCTTCATTATTCTACCACAGTGTGGAATAAAAAGATCCAGGAATGGAAGAAATAAAATGGTGCCAGGGATGGAAGAGAATTTTTGTTTCTGAAGGAATACGTTAAATAAGAAACGAAGACCTGAGGACAGTTTTGAGGGATGAAATGGAGAAAGTACAAATAAAATCGAGACACATAAACTGTTGAGCCATTATGTGAAATTCATTACAAGTGACTATAATTTTATTTTAACTACAGTTAATGCTACATACACGTAAAAATAGTGACAGTTAAAAGTTAATTCTATTTCCCACTTAAAACAGAAATTCATGTATATTGAGACTCCTTATCAGAGGGTGTCACGTGATTAACTCTAAAAAATATGTCTCACTTGAAAAGACACAAGGGATCAAACAGTTGACTCAGCAAGTCCCCCTCCTCCTTCTTTCTTACTTGGGGTGGGTGTAGATGGTAATTAGAACAAGCAGCATGTCAGACTTCTATCCTGCCAACTAAGATATTGTTTTACTTTATTACTGCAATACCTGTTTCTCACCTCTAGTGGCCCCCTAGTCAATCCTCAGTCGCTCTCACCTTCCTCATATGATCGTCCAAGCCTGCTATAAAAGGCCACACCCAACTAAATGGGTTGCCTTTACATTAAGAGAAGTGGTGTTCTGCACCTGGCCCCCACTGATACTTGGTTATAGTCTGATACAGACAAGAAATCTGTTCCTGGCTCAAACTTGTTCCTGCTAACCTGCTCAACTCTGATATCCTTTGACCCATCCTGATTCATCCAAACATCCTGCTTTAATTCAAACTGGACTTTGTTTTCTATAATTCCTTATTTACTTTGGATCTAACCTGCCTGGACTTTACTAACCATACTATTAATTGCAACTCCTGGAAAACCCTGATCCACTTATCTGGTATCTTCAGAACAAATCCTCCAAACTAAAGAGACTGTTCAACGTAGAACCAACCTGAATTCCATTATCCTTTATTATGCTGTTTATTATTGTCTGATAATATTAAGTTTACTTGTTACCTATTATTTCACTGATAGGTTTTCATTTGCCTAAACTTCTAATTCTACTACTACTACTACTCCTTCATACTTTCAGTAATCCTGTTTTCTAGGTTCTGTTTTCTCTCTTTATTATTCCTTTTCTCTTTATATCCTGTTATTCTTTTTGTCACCTTTGTGTAAACAATGTCTAATAATGTCTCGGACCTGCTCAGAATCATGAAACAGCAACTTACAAAGTTCTCCTTTGCTCTCTGCCATACTCTCCCAAGGATGGGAGGATAATGTATTTGCAGTAACCTGAACGGTTCTTGAACTTTGTCAGCCACATAATGAAGTACAAGAGGATACCCAATCACCTGGGCCAACGTTCTCAAGGACCCAGAGACCTCAGAGCTTTACTATGACAATAGAGGATTAGGTGATGGTCCTAAACAATATTTAAACAATGAATTTCACAGGTTAATATCCAGCGATATCAACCAAGTTCCACAAAATCCATTGCCACTGAAAACAAAAAATATATAAAGGTCTTGCTGCAGTTATTACAAATAAAGAAATAGAACAGTCACAAAATTACACTAAGTCCTATAGAAAAAACAAAATTCAAACCCTCTAGCTGATGCAAAGGATACCCAGAAGGTAGGATAAATGGGTTTTCTAGTAGACAAAACATGGGTAAAATACATTGATTTCTATTAGAGATGCCACTGGCCATATCTTGTGAATTGCGTATGAGGTTTGCACAGTGCTAAATTGTGATTGATTGGTTGCCACAATACACTATAGGCACAGACAGAAGTCAATGGAGCATAAATTAGCTCATGCCTTTCAGATAGATTCATGCATACTGACCCCCAACCATCAGGTAATGGTACCAACTGAATTTGACCCATAATTTCCACATGCAAAAAAAAATCTAGAAATAAGAGGTTTTTATAAATATGAAAATAATAGTTTTGTAAAAGCTCTTGTGCCCAAATTTGTGTGTTTTTTTTAATGTTTGCATTCAATTTAAATTTTGTGTGTGTGTGTGTATGTTAAATTCTTCTCTATTGGCTTTTCACATGACAGAGTAAAACTCCCAAATGTTTTCTCCATGAGAATTTGTAGCACCAGCCGGGAATTTGACTTATCTTTAAACCACCATAAGGAAAAATAATAATTTCTTTAATTAGACAGAAACACTTCAGCAGAGGGTCTCTGGACCATGTGAAGAGGCAAACACAATTTAACAATATGTTTATTTTCATCAAAGTATTTAAATAGAAATTGGTTCTGTGAATAAAAGCTAATTTACAATTACCTGATTGTCTTCTGGTTATTTTCCCTATGTGCACCCGCTTCTCGTACTTGCAAAATAATTTGCGAATGAAGTGAAGTATTGTCTTAATTTAATTATATCAACTAGAAACAGAGAATTCTACACAGATCCACTGGCATATATTACAGTTCCAGAAAGCGTTTCGAAGGATTTGAATGTAAAAATGTATTAAAAAATAAAATATAAAACATTATAGTATTTTATACATTTTTACTGAACACAGTCTTATTTTTGTAGGGATGTTTTCATTTTCAGTTTAATCTGTGCATATATATTTATAAATGTTAGTTAATGTCATACAATATTAGGTTGTTGAAACATTGATGGAAACATTATTTTCCTAAAACCTTTTTTGGGGGCATACTAACTTGTAGGCTGAAGAACAAGTAAGGAAACAAATAGACCTTGATTTTTCTGCCACAATTAGTATTATTGCAAAATCCATTTGCCGGGCCAACTCCCAAACAGCTGTATCAGACAACATTCCGAACCCCTTTACAGACTCCACTCCACTTGAAAAACTCTTTGTGATGGTCACATGCAGACCTTCTGAAGGTCTGAAACATGAATTCTAGAAGAAGACAATGTTTTGTTTTCAAGGTTAATGGATCTCCTGGTTGCTTTTTGTGAAGATCCACATTTGTATTATCCCTTTGACCCTAAGATGATGGTAGATCTTTCTAAAGGGAGAATCGTAGGTTGTGTTCTTGGTAAAACCTTATCATTCAGATTCAGACTAAATGTTTGTGCCCAATGTGCATGCTCAGCAATCCTAGGTCTGCTTGTCAGATATAATCTATGACACTTGGGAAAGGCTAGAAGGGCCTGCTGCTGCTCCTGCTTTGATACATGAAGCACATAGCCTTTTGTCCTCCATGGCCTGTTAATAGCAGGCTTCACACAAATTGCTTTCCTCAGTTCTTTTCTCAAGCCTTGAAGTGATTTCTAATCAGTGAGCAGATACTACTGTATTGTGAAAGTATGTATTTTAACTACATGGTTTACATCTCACTCTTTGAATATGACATGAATATTATTGTAGGCGTAGAATTCATACTAGGCATTCAATATAGAAAATATAGGATATGTGCATCTTCTTGAACAAAGACTTAAGAGAATCAATGCAAGTAATTACTGTGATAGGCTCTCAGGGTACAGTAAATAGAGTATTGTTAGGGATAGCTAGGATTAGCTAAGTTTGGGGGTAGGGTTAGCTAGGTTAGCTATGTTTGGGGGTAGGGTTAGCTAGGGTTAGCTAAGTTTGGGGGAAGGGTTTGCTAGGGTAAGAGTTAGGGTAGTTTTACATAGGTTAGCTAGGGTCAGGGTTAGCCAAGGTTAGGGATAGTGTTAGCTACGGTTAGAAATATCTAGGATTAGGGGTAGTATCAGTATTAGCTAAGTTAGATAGAGTCAGGGTTAGCCAAGGCTAAGGATAGTGTTAGCTAGTGTTACAATTAGCTTGGATTAGGGGTAGTGTTAGGGGTAGTATTAGTATTAGCTAAGTTAGCTAGGGTAAGGGTTAGCCAAGGCTAGGGGGTAGTGTTTGCTAGGGTTAGAATTAGCTAGGATTAGAGGATAAATTAGCTAGGTTAAATAGGATCAGGGTTAGCTGGTGTTAGCTAGGGTCAGGGTTAGACAAAATTAGGGGTAGTGTTAGCTGGGTTTAGAATTAACTAGTAGGGGGTAGTGTTAGCTACTGGTAGAATTAGCTACAATTAGGGGTAGTGTTAACTAGGTTAGCTAGGATCAGGGTTAGCCATGGCTAGGGGGTAATGTTAGCTAGGGTCAGCTAGGATTCGGGTTAGTGTTAGCTAGGGTCAGGGTTAGCTAGGATTAGGGGTAGTGTTAACTAGGGTCAGGGTAAGATAGGATTAAGGGTAGTGTTAGCTAGGGTCAGGGTTAGCTAGGATTAGGGGTAGTGTTAGCTAGGGTCAGGGTTAGCTAGGATTAGGGGTAGTGTTAGCTAGGGTCAGGGTTAGCTAGGATTAGGGGTAGTGTTAGCTAGGGTCAGGGTTAGCTAGGATTAGGGGTAGTGTTAGCTAGGGTCAGGGTTAGCTAGGATTAGGGGTAGTGTTAGCTAGGGTCAGGGTTAGCTAGGATTAGGGGTAGTGTTAGCTAGGGTCAGGGTTAGCTAGGATTAGGGGTAGTGTTAGCTAGGGTCAGGGTTAGCTAGGATTAGGGGTAGTGTTAGCTAGGGTCAGGGTTAGCTAGGATTAAGGGTAGTGTTAGCTAGGGTCAGGGTTAGCTAGGATTAGGGGTAGTGTTAACTAGGGTCAGGGTAAGCTAGGATTAAGGGTAGTGTTAGCTAGGGTCAGGGTTAGCTAGGATTAGGGGTAGTGTTAGCTAGCTAGGGTCAGGGTTAGCTAGGATTAGGGGTAGTGTTAGCTAGGGTCAGGGTTAGCTAGGGTCAGGGTTAGCTAGGATTAGGGGTAGTGTTAGCTAGGGTCAGGGTTAGCTAGGATTAGGGGTAGTGTTAGCTAGGGTCAGGGTTAGCTAGGATTAGGGATAGTGTTAGCTAGGGTCAGGGTTAGCTAGGATTAAGGATAGTGTTAGCTAGGGTCAGGGTTAGCTAGGATTAGGGGTAGTGTTAGCTAGGGTCAGGGTTAGCTAGGATTAGGGGTAATGTTAGCTAGGGTCAGGGTTAGCTAGGATTAGGGGTAGTGTTAGCTAGGGTCAGGGTTAGCTAGGATTAGGGGTAGTGTTAGCTAGGGTCAGGTCTGCCTAGAATCTTGACAAAGGCTCAGGGGAGTTGAAATGCTGTCTAAATTTTTGTACTCCCCAATAAAGTCTACCTTCTAAAAGAAACTACTGGGTGTGCCCAAACCTACTTTTTTGCTGTACTAGAATCTTGTAAACAGGTTCTTAATTTGCCAGAACTGGACATTTTGTTAATAATGCCCTATGTCTACTTATTGAAAAGGATCCAGGATCACATTTAAGAATGATGCAACACTATCAATAACACACAACTGGATGATATGATATTGTTAACAAAGTAAATAATCAGTTTAAATGATATACACAAAAATATAGGCCAAACAAAATAGCTTTGGCCTCGATTTAATGCTTTTGGATAGGATTTCAAATGATTTAATGTTTTTGGTTAAACTTTTAAAATTATTTACTATTTTGAAAAATATTTTAATAGTTAGATTTATTTTTTTTATAAAGTAATTTTTTTTTATATATGATATATTATTTTTTAATATTTTGAAAACAATTACTTGAATCGTTTATCCAAAAATATGAACACATTTGAAAAGCTTACCAAAAATATTAAACTGAAGCCTTTGTTGGACACGTTTTCAAACTCTTGTTTTAGACCTATTTTTCTACCATTCCTTATGTGTAGGAGTACTGGGAATATTTATTAAATTTAGAATTGCTTTGAATTCAAAGTGAATTCAAAATAAATTTCAAAGGCACATTGCAAAAAATGCCAGGACCCCACAAATGCATATGGCAAGAGGAGCAAAATCGTTAATGTTGAAAAATTGCTGTGAAAGGCACAAATAAAGATGGTGGAGACACGGTTGGACCAATTCTCTTCTCTTGTGCATTTGTCGCTTGTTTGTCAGGAGTGGGGTTTCTGCATTCTGTGCTATAACTGAGTCTGAGTACTTTCTGCTGTTTCCTTTTGTATTAAGACCCCACGAATGAAAGCGTCCCTTTAACTGGTAATTATGTATCACCGAACAATGCACAGATACAGTAACTGCTATCAGATTTTTATTTGTTTTTTTTTGCTGGCCTAGGCATAACCTTGTTCAGAAATGCTTTTCCTGGCTTTCTTTAGAAGGTAGTGCTAAATAATGATACTTTTCACTGCATAAGACTTGAAAATAAACTGTCATACTTACACAGGGATCAAAGGCAGAGGATTTCCCTAAGGGTCAAATTCAATAAAGTTATCACTTGTGTTAAATGTTCCTGTTTGTGATTTTATAGGCTGACAAGACTTCAATGCCTGAGTGTCGTATGTTAGGGGTAAAATGATAATAACATAAAATATCTCTAGCAAGGAGGTTTGTATGGGATTTCCTGCGGAGAATAAGAACGATGTGGTGGGAAGGATAACAGTGTGAGCTGGACAGTGACAGGCAGATGACAGGGTTAATTAATCGGGGCAATCTTAGATTAGTATCGCTGTAAGTGGTCATTTAAACATAGCAATAACTGATTGATTTAAACACAGTTCACAGAGTCAAGATTGTGAGAGGCTGGATCATATCATTTTGTAACCTTTTTTCATGTAGAATGTAGAGATTTACCAACTAAATTGAGAATTGCGGAGAATTGACTTGAGAATTAAAAAAATTAAGCCAGATTAGCTATTTTGGAAAGCCAGTTGACAATTTTACAAATTTGACAATTCTTGACCAAAAATTGCAATTCCATTGTCAATTGTCCTGTAATCAAGTCCAGACATTAAAACATGTTTGGTTACACTTTCCATATCCTCTTTAATTTCATGGACACGTTTTTACTCATGGTGTTGGGCAATAAACAAAGGGTATCACCATTAAATAGAAAGCTCTATCAAGACAACATGGTCCCTTTATCAGGAAGGGCTCCTGAAATAAACTACTTATATTAATAAAACGTTTTTCCTCGTGTGACATATAAGTGGACATACTGCAGCATAGCACTTTTTATGTGCATCCCACCAGTACGAACTAAATAAAACCTATTTAGGTTAACAAAGTGAATCTGGTTGTAAGAAATCATTAATCGAAAACCTATTTTATCTTCTAATCTGAAATCATAATTGTTCATTGATACAAGCAAAGAATGTGTTACATATTCTGTATCACACACATTCCACGTGTTCTGTGTAAATACTCCTTCAGTGGGGTCTATTACTCTCTGGCATGCTATGAACTTCTTGGATCCATTCAGTTTTAGGGAAAAAGGTTGAAACATTCAGGAGTTAAACAATAAAATGACATGGTCATAGCTCTCCTTATAAATAGGTTTAACGTGTTATCTGGCAATTTGTTTCTGTAGTCTGTTATTTCTTCCTCTATACAATATCTGGCAATGAGCGTATATCCTTATAGTGTGTGTCAGTGAACATATGGCTCTTACTGTATCTGTCAGAAGAGATATCACTCATTCCGGCCGTGTCAATGAAGACATTGCTTATATATTACCTGTCAGGGAACTCAGTCTTTCAGTGTGTATCAGGGAAGATCTCAACCGTATACTATGTGTCAGGGAAAATCTCAATCTTACAGTATGAATTGGAGTACAGTATCCTTCTAATACCTATCAAATAAACTATACACCACACCACATCGGGCAGACTAGATGGGCCGAATGGTTCTTATCTGCCGTCACATTCTATGTTTCTATCAATCCATTAGGCTACTGTTTTTTAGTTACGTTCGAACACTTGTGTTTGAGTGAAAATCAAAGTAAAGGTGCTTAAATGTCACCCAAAGGTTTTGGGGACAACTTATGGTGTTCCAATAAATATAAGTGTGATCGTAAGTGTAAGCCTGGAACGTGGGACATGGGCTGGAATGGCTAGAGAACTGAGTTATGTATATAGAACAACACTAATGGTGACATTGAATTATGGCACGTCTTTTTGGTAACACCAATTGTAAATTCATGTCAGGGCCAATAGACAAAATCAGTATGGCTGAAAGAAAGGGTGAGATCTCTGCCTTAGCCATACCTCAAGCAGGGACCAGGCAGTGATTGGCCAGTATTTAGTGTTAAACTACTTCAAAATAGTTTAACACAAAATGGAGGGGCAGTGCCATTGTCCCTTTAAGCCTAAAATCCTAACCCTAAAATCTGTGTCCAACCCTATAATTTGCTTCCTCATTACCCCGAGCAGCACAGAAGGGACGGACTACTGGGTACTCTTGTTTAATGCATGAAAAATAGTAAAAATAAAGCCTGGATGAATGTATTTTGAGAAAACGTATAAATCTGCATTAATTAATTACTTCATTAATTTATTCATTCATCATTCAGAGGGGAGTAACTTTTCAAAGTTATTTGTACGTGTTTTTGTATTCTTTATTGCCTTACTACAATAAAAACGAAGGCGTGCATTTAACAATAAATAGAAACAAAATATATAGTACTGACATATTAAAATGTACTTCAAAACCGATTAATACATCACAAGTTTCCAAATATATGTTTATATGATGTCATTGATCCCGCCCAATAATACATACAACACAAAAAAGACATATTTTACTTTATGGAGAAACTTTATTCCATTGGATTCCGTCTCCTCTACAGCTTCTAGTATGACGTTCTTTACATTGAGTTTAGCTTATAGGTATATAGTATTTTGGGCTCCATCCCTGCAGTGACAAGACAAACTACAAATTACTGTCAGTGTTTCTGTGCCCAAAGGCAAGATAGAAGATCCTTGCCCACAGTCATGTATATCTAGCACAGAGATTTGAACTGGGCTCTGTACTTTTAAAGTGAATGTCACGGCTGCCAACAATTTATCACCAACTTCTTGTGCAGTCAGGGGAAAGTCTGGCATTGTAACTTGGGTACAGAATCTCCAGACCGTTTGAGTGACAATGGATTGTGAGAACCACGACCTGTAAATCACACAGAAAAACTGTCGCTGGCCTGGCAGGGAGCACTCTAACTTCAACCCAATAATTAAAATAATATCTAATTAATCACTGAAGGAAACAGCATAATCGGTTAATGAAATAAATTGCCCTATTATTTATCTCTAATCCATGTCTCAAGTTGGCAAAACAATGTTGCCTCTGTTGGTCAAAGTTTAATCCTTTCTCGGTGCATTTCAAATTATTTTCTTAAAGCTAGTTACTTTTGTAATAGATAAACTTGACCTCGCAGTGGAGAAATGGTAAAACATTTACAGAATTTGAATATCCATATGGATGAGTTCTCTTGTTGGGTGAAATATGAATTAAGATTCTGGGTTTTGTATTTCAATATGTACATAATACATATATTCTTAAAGCCCGCTTGCAACCTTTCTGTCCCTGATGGATTCAACTGGATGTTTAGCTCTTATCATGAATAGGATCAAGCACAGACAATGTCTCATTAAGAGGCTATTCAACAAACAGGAACTTAGTTTGGGATTTAAAAAGATATAGCTCAATTCCGTCAGTTTTATCTTTACCTCGTTCTTGCTGCTGTTGTTCTGTCCAAAAAGGCAAATCCAAAAAAGCATGAAATTTGCATTGTTAATGTATTTTTTGATGACCGAAGGATCTAGTTACAAAATAGAGAGTTCTAAAATTCAGACTAAAATAGTCAAGGTGCAATTATAGCTATTTTGGAATGGACTTTTCAGTTTATCTTCCTCTTCCCTATTCTTCACTGTTTAGTTAATTAACACCATCTTGATGACGAGGTCTCTTCCAAGCAAAGACCTGCCTAAGGAGTGGGACAGGTGTGCCAAGCATACGACAATCCTGCATTGTTTTGTCCTTTCTGGTCCGCAATTAGGTCCTAGTCTATATTTTGCATTAGTACTGTTTGCTCATCATCCGCTTGAAGAGAAAGAGCAAAAAAATTAACAGTTACATTGTATACTCCTTGTCGTAACAGAGCAAAACGTTTATTTTTTTAAATCTTTTTTAACTTTGCATATTTTATTTGTAGCCAGTGATCTTAAATGAAGCATCTTGGTTTAAGTTAGTTTTACTCGTTGTCATGAACTTACCTGCTCCTGGCGCCTATAGTGCTCCTCTCGGGTTGTGCAGCCACGATGCTCTCCTCCTCTAGTTGCACAGCCCGAACGCTCCACTTGGCCACGTGACCTGAGCAAGCAATATTTACCATTCGGTCCGGCGAACAGCTCCCTCTGCTGGCTCTAACGGACTGAAATCCTTTTAGCTGTATTCTTCCCTGCATTATAATAGACTCTGCCTGTTTTATTGGCACGTCTTTCATGCTTGTCCTTAAAGTGACCACATCATCGAGTGGAGTTGCAGAAATGACGTGGACCAATCAGATTTAATCTTAGCCTATATAAGGTTAATTTGGGCCCTCGTTCCTTGCCCTGTTGTGGTTTCTGTCCTGATACACGTTAGTGCTCATAGTAAGTCTCTTTTGTTATATCCTGATATTGACCTCCGCTTGTATTTGACTTTGTAATTCTAGTATCCTGACCCGGCTTGTTTATGACTTAGTGTATTTCTGGTATCCTGACCCGGCTTGTTATTCCGTTTATCTGTAATTCTATATCCCTAACCTTGGCTATTCCTGACCAGGGCCGGACTGGGGATACAAAGCCCTGAAAAAAAATCTATGCCAGCCCCATAAGTAACTGCAGCTAATACACTGCTGATCCCTCCCTCCACTATCTAATACACTGATGAACCCCCCTCTTCCTATCTAAAACACTGCTGACCCCTCCCCCATATCTAATGTCCTCCTCCCCCTAATCTAATACACTGCTGGCCGCCCTCCCCACTATCTAATACACTGCCCCCCCCTCCCCTATCTAATACACTGAGGCCCCCTCTCCTATCTAATACACTGCTGGCCTCCTCTCCTATCTAATACACTGCTGCCCCCCTCCCCTATCTAATCCACTGCTGGACCCCCTCCCCAATCTATTACACTGCTGACCTTCTCCTCCTAATCTAATACACTGCTGGCTCCCCTATCTCTATATACTGCTGCCTCCCTCCCCTATCTAATACTGCTGCCCCTCTCCCTATCTAATACTGCTGGCCCCCCCTCCCCAATCTAATACACTGATCCCGTCTCCCTTATCTAATACACTGCTGATCCCTCTCCCCTTATCTAATACACTGCTGACCCCCTCTCTAATCAAAAACTGATCCCTCCCTATCTAATACACTGCTGACCCCCTCTCCCTAATCTAAAACACTGCTGATCCCTCCCCCTATCTAATACACTGCTGACTCCCTCCCCCTAATCTAATACACTGCTGATCCCCTCCCCCTATTTAATACACTGCTGACCCCCCTCCCCTCTATCCTATACACTGCTGACACCCCTCTCCCTATCTAATACACTGCTGACCCCTCCCAATCTAATACACAGCTGGCTCCCTCTCCCCTAATCTAATACAATGCTGATCCCCCTACCCCCTAATCTAATACACTGATGGCCCCCCTTCCCCAATCTAATACACTGCTGGCCCTCCCTTCCCCTAATCTAATACACTTCTGGTGGCTCCCCTCCCCCTAATCTAATACACTGCTGACTCCCCTCCACCACCAATGCACCCCCGAAATATAATAAACAATAGGTCCCCCTAAGCCCCTTTGCTCCTACCTGTACTTCAAGATGCAGACACAGGGCAGCACAGCTCAGTACAGTCCACTAGTCCAGTGATGGTCTTCTGCCTTCTGCACAAGCAGATCTTGCACTGTGTGCAGCTGGAGGGAAGGAATGCCGCTGGCCTGCCGCTATGCTGCGCAGTGTAGAGCTGCCACCGAGCAGTCATCGGATATGACGTCATATGCCGCTCACATTTGGTGGCTGGCGCAGAATCAACGACCGCGACAGCATGGAGGACAAACAAAAAAAATATTTTCCTGCCTTGTAGGTTGTGGCTGAGTGCAGCCACATCTCAAAGTGGCCCCAGGAAATTTCCCGGTAGGCCAGTCCGGCCCTATTCTTGACTCTGTATTTATCTGTATTACATTAAGTCCGGCCACTCTAAGGCCCGGTTATTGGTCTGTGGGACTCGCCATTCCTGTAAGTTGGGGTACGAACCCTGTGACATTAGTAAAATCAAATTTTTGATTGAGATGTTCAACGTTTTCTAGTAGGGGGCCCCACCAATTTAGATATCCCCAAAGAGGGAGTAAAATTCTCAGTGATAAAAGTAAATATAGAGTGAGAACATTGCTCTAACTGGTAATTGTGTACATAGTATCCAAGAGCCTGGCAACATAAGACGGCTCAACCTGCATAGCAGGAGAACAAAAAGCAGGACTGTGGTGAAACCGACCTCGCTACTGGATATTGGAGAAGACTGATTGCCAGCCTCCTGCCATGTGATTATGGCCCCTGGGATATATTGCCCTTTAAAAACATTATTTGGGCTTATTGGATTGTGAAACACTTTTTCTTTGAATACATGAGAAGGTGTGCCCCTCCCCTGTTTCCTGTCTATTATTTCTCCAGCAGGGCGTTGTCCCAGGGACACTGCCAGACCAGTTGGAACTTGTTGCTATTGTTTAACCCCATGGCGATTTGACTGTGTTTGTGGCATCTGAGCGCTGTTCAGATATAGTGAGCGCTCAGATCCAAGCTATCTGGGGATAGGTTGAATGTGGGGGTTCTGTTACGTATAATAGGAATTTATGTATTTTTATGTGTTTTTACTGTTGTTGTGAATAGAGCTATTTTCTGTATGCTGGAGGTAATTGGCTTATGACACCCAAGCCATGCTTGCAGGCAGTCACAAAGGGATTTCCAACTAACTTTTGACCCACTGGACCAATTTGTATGATTTTGACGTATGTTTGTATTTGGAGTATGCTGATTCTGAAAATGTAAGTGAATGTGTTTTTGTGAATGTGATGTATACTTTTAGAGTTATGAATATTGTGTAAAACTGTGTATTTTCCTGCCTGTGATAATTACATTAGACCATTGTGTTCAGTAATTATATCACAGGCAGAGGGGAGGATTTTGTGTGGGAGTGTCTGAGTGTATTGTACGTATTGATTGGTTGTTCTGCAAAACCCTGTTGGCAGTACTATGTGTGTAAAATGTGCATACAAGCAGAGTGTTTGATTAAAAGCTTCACTTCTACTTCACCCTCAATTTGGAGTGCTGTCTCTTATTGGGGGAATCTGCTACAAGGGATTTCTATGCTTGTCATACTCCCTTGCTAAATCACTACTAAGCTCTTGTAAGAGCTTGTTCCTGCCTTGCTCTCTGGAGGAGTCTATGGTGGTTATGGAGTCTGCTGCAGTGCTTGGAGTGCTCAGGAAGCGCTAGGAGCATCCATCAACGGAGGTACCCAGTCAGGGTGCCCGTCGATCCGTTACAAGGACCTTTCTAACACGTATAAACATTTGATTGAAGAAAGGATCAAACTGCCTTATCTTCAGTGGGAAATGGAGAATTCAGTATCAAAGATTATTAAGTGCAGCACTTTTGAAACTATCAGATATTGAAACCAGTTCAGTCTGTGCTGTGCTCTGCATATCTGTTAGCAGGGAAATCCTCCTCTGAGTGCCTCTGTTGTTTGAATTCAGCCCAAGGAAAGCAATGCCTGCAAGGGGAAGTAGGAAGGAGGGGCAGTCTCTGTGTGAGAGCAGCAGCAGCAGAACAGAGAGAGAACAGAGAGAAGTGGAAATAAATTAAAATATGAGCTTTTAATAGTATTAAGAAAATAAAAACTTAATTGTATAAGGTGTATAAAGTGTATATATTCACTTTAAAGTTAATCATACTATCCAGTACTAAGGGGAAAAATGTTTTTCCACAAGAAACCATGGAAACTTAGTTCCCTTACATTATTTCTAGTTAGAAGTTCCCACGCATCGTACTGTGAAGAGATAAGAGCTGCTTTATGTACAGGATACTACATTATCATTATGCAGAGAATTAGGCATTTTAAAATTGCTGAGCAGCTAAAGGAGCAAGCATTCTTCCATATTTCTTTTCCTATGCAGTTTTAAATCCCAAATATGTTTTTGTATATAATTATGTTCCTCTATCTTTACATGAAGATGAGATCATTTTGACAGAATGACTCATTAACAGGCAGCCCCAGCCTCCAATGAGCTATGGGTCATAAATATTTAGTCCTCCTGTGCATATTAATTATGTATAATTCTTTATAAATATATTTTATTTGTTCATATTTGGACTTTGACTATTAAGCCCCCACCTCTATATTATTTTCTATCCACAACTTAGGAACGGATGTGGTTTCTATTCTTTAAAACAGAATCTGTGGTAGAGGTAACAAAGGCAAGGTTTGTTTTTCCATAGTATTGCTATCTCTACAGTATTGTACAAATTATCATACTCACAATTTATATTTGTAGGTTATAGATTACATTATATATTGTTTTATGCAAATTACACTTAAATGCACAGGTAGGAAAATTTACAGAAGCAAGATACTACGTAAAGGCAGTGTGGATAGTCAGAGTTTTCCTAGTGAGCCACATTAACAAGTACTGGCTCGGTGCTTTGAGCACTCTGACTATCAATAATATACCTTCCCATAGTCCTGGATTCGTCCTGACTTCAGTGTCCTGTCCCGCCGTCCCATATTGCTTCCCTGGTGTCTCCAGATATGGAACCCAATCAGCAATTGGATACACTAGATGGGCCGAATGGTTCTTATCTGCCGTCACATTCCATGTTTCTATGTTTAAGCATAAAGCATTATTTAGACACACTTGTGCTGTGCTAAGGGCACTAGGGCCATTATTATTAACCCATTGTCTACCTTGAGTGGAGCTATTCTAAGAGGTTGTCATTCAGTCTTGCAGTGGTGGTTACTCTAATTCCAGTTGTGGCCCTGGTCATTGATACGTTAATATTTAGCACATAGGTGTGAGCAGATTTATGAGGGAAGTCACCTTGGAATTTTTTCTTAACCCCTTAAGGACACATGACATGTGTGACATGTCATGATTCCCTTTTATTCCAGAAGGTTGGTCCTTAAGGGGTTAAGTTGAAGAAAAATATTTATTGGAACCTCCGCCATTCTTATATTTCAAAGAAATGAAAACTAGAAGCTAACTTCAAAATACAAACTTCAAAAATGCACCAAAAAAACATTTCTGATCTAGTGATAAACAATATTTACAAAGGTAAATGTTTCATCCAAAAATTAACATATTTTTGGCCACGTGGAGATTTGTCTCATTTGATATTTTGTTAACAAAAAAAGATTTAGAAACATGAATCAGTCCAGACTAAAGGCACAAAAATGGGCAATCAGTGTACTGTAAAATATATACCGTACATAATATAAATATTATGAATATATACATTGCAATACACTGTAAGGCCCATTCTTAAGCCATTTGGTTCACAGATAGCAGTTTGGAGAATTGCACCATGCATTAGAGAGTCCCTGGTTACACCTAGCACTCCCACTGCGCATGCTTTTGATAGCACAATGGCATAAAAAAAGGCCTGAATTTGCATTGAAAATGTTGCATCTGCAAAAATTTAAACCATGAATCATACGCCAAATAATTATTAAGCTGAAAAATATTACTATGTGTGACAGATTGACATATTGCAATAAAATGATGTTAGAAAGTAAAAATCCTTTCACTCAGCCCTAAAGCATACAGAATTATATTTTAAGACCGAGAAACATTTTTCCACCGCTACATTTTATTTGTTAAAAAAATGCCACTTTTGTCCACAGAGGCTTTAACGCTTTTAAGTGGAGACGAGGATTCTGGGTAATCATATGCAAATTACCGCATTGGCTCATTTGTCTGTTATGGATGGATGCAAAACAGTCTGCTTTATGGAGATATATGCATATCATGGCCTATTGTGCTCAATTCCCCAAATCTTCTCTTTTTTTTTTGTCAAAGAAATTTTGCCATTGGTACGATTAACTATGCAAACATCAAATTTAGTCAGAAAACGGATACACAGAATAAGTATTAGGATATTTCCAAAGCTACTCCACACTTTTTCTTTAAATACTTTTAATGTTTCCAGCAGCAAAACTTAATGGAGCCTCCTAAATTAGATGTACATAACCAAATTTTAGTCTTCATCCACAAAAAAAACAATACAGAATTGATTTATTTATTTATTTTTTTTAAACACTTCTCTTCTTAAACTATAAGGCAACAGATCTGACAAACACATTTCACAAATCTGGTCTGAATAGAATTATGGTTTAGTGTTGAGCCGCAAGTAGAGGAGTAGACTGAGGCTAATGCATTTAATTATACCAGCTTGCCGCTTTGTTTGGTTGTCTCTTTAATACGAGCTAGGTAGTTGCTTAGCTTCAAGGAAGCAGAATTGATTCTTCTTTCCCTAGCTGAATGAACCCTGCAAATAAAATATGAATTCCATTCTAAAATAAGCCATTCTCTCCACTGCTTACAAAAAGACCTCGATCCTTTATTTTCTGCTGTTTTCTACTACAGCCAAATAATTTTTTTTCTGTGTATTCTGTGGCTGCGTTACCTCGAGGGCTAAAATTTGAGGTGTATTCCCTTATGACAGAGTTATGCCAATGGCATTAGCAATTACTTAAAAAAAATAAAACAGACTAGGAAGAGGATTCGTCATTCATTTCTTTTTAGCAATCATAGAAACCTTGGCATCAGGTACATGTATGTGCAGGAATAAAAATATGCCTAGTAGCCTTCATTGTTAAATTAATTATTTTAATCCATTGCAGTCCCAATAGAGTTTATCTTGGTTTTTGTTTTTTTTACATTTGTTTGGATAATGTTCTCAATCCACCTAAACGTGATTTTTGAGGCATGAGTCAAACACCCAATTTTAGAAGATCCAGTCATAATCATGTTGTATTTTTTACCAACAGAATTCCACCAAAAAAAAGAAGCTTCAAGTGGATTGAAAAATTGACATTTCGTATTCTTCATTCAGGCCACTAGTCTGAGATTTACACCACTGGTTTAATAATGAGGATCTAAAGTCACAAATTAGACCACTAAGGAAAGGAATTGTTCTAGCAAAAATTATAAAGTGGTAATGAGCATTTCAGCTGACGAGAGCAGCCAAATATTTCAAATTACCTCTTTCATTAAAATTAATAGTTGACCTAGGCTGAAAATTCTATTTACAGTTAGGTGACTCCAGGACCCACCTCCCTTGGGTCTCAGATGACCTCCTTGGGTTCTACTATAATAGGAATGCCCTATAGTCACAATTTTAGCAATGTGACTAGACGTATGACTACACGACTTACAATAAGTTGTGTAATATTGCTCCAAGCAACAAAAAAAACAACAATTTATCTTGATGTTTTTACAGATAAATAAAAAAGCAATCTGTCATATTTGGCTATATTTTCAAATGTAATGGTAAATATCTACAATCCCCAAACAATTTTCAACCCATAACTACAAAATTGGACAATACTCTGTATCTAAACGCCTCATAGTGTATGTGTTTAGGCAATGCAGTGTACATGTGTGTATGTGATTCAGTGTGTATAGAGGATACAGAGTGTGTGTGTTTGTTTAGTAGATGGAGTGGGCATAAGGGCTGCATTTTGTGTGTGTGTGTGTGTGTGGGTTTGTGGGGTGGGATAGTGGCTGTGTTCTGTGGGGGGTGAGAGGAGCAATTAAAACATTTTTTAAATTAAATTAAACATTTTTATTATTATTTTGATTTTGTTGTGGGGTTTGTCCCCTCACAGCCTCTTATCTCTGACAAAAGAAAAACATTTATCCACTACTTTTTGGTGTCAGATTTGATTAGACCATCGGGGATTATGTGCCTAATAAACAGAATGAAAGCCAATATTTCCAATATAAAATAGAGGTATTGGTTTTGATATTCATACCTTTTATAGTGGTAATGTCATAGATCCTAAATGTTAAGTGACTTATTGTCCCTAATTAAATTGAGGCCTTAGCTAATCAGGCCACCTACACATCCTTAACACAATGTGCTGAAGAGTAAGTTGGCACCGAACAAGCTTTAATAGCACTGCTTATTTAATATATATATATATATATCTGAGGTCAATGAAATCAAAGTTCTTTATATCATAAAAAAATCTAAATAATTATGATCAGCAATGAATATATATTTAAAGTGATGGTACTTCAGCTGTACATGTGGATGCAAATGGCTCTAATCTATACTATGATATCAAATATATCATTTAAAGCTCTACGTGAACAGGATTGTCAGTAAGTTGTCTCCAACAGTAAACCCTCTAAATGCCTGTAGCATTTCCCATAAGATACATTTTAATATTTAATTTTGTTGGATACGCTTTTCAAATGATTTAATATTTTTGTATGAAATTGTAAAATATTGTTTTCAAAAATAAAATAACAAAACTATATAAAAAAAAAATTTCAATCATTTTTAAAGTTTAGCAAATAATATTAAATCATTTGAAAAGCTTATTCAAAAATATTAAGTAGGCTATATGAATATTTATGCATGTGGATAAAACTGGACCTATTACAGTCACTTCCTATCCATACAATATCATCTCAACTTTATCGTTAAAATCAGAAATTGCTCTGAAAAAAGTCCATCACATTCCTGTGGTGAGAAAATGGGTTTTGTAATAATCACTAATGCCATTTCTGATACTTTGTGGTACAATGTGATTACAGTATCTATCCATCATTGCAATGTACACAAAAAGCTAAACTGGCTCACGCCCAAATCCTGTTGTACCTTTCACCTTTTTTTTTACCTGGTTCACAACCGCTGCTCTGCTAAGCTGTTTCCCTGACTGAGCAGCACATCTAGCCCTGCATCTCATACCTCCAGTAACTTCTTATTCACTGCCCTCACCTAACCCAATGTCCCCATCGTCCCTGATTGCAAAACTCATACAAGTTGTGCATTATTGTGCATCTGTGGAATAACCTTCTAGAGGTAACAAGCCTTCCAGCAGTTCGAAATCTTGGAAAAATTCTGGCGCAGTATTACCGATCAACCCACAACTGTTAAAGTTTATTAATAGTTTGTTATTGATTCTGAATATAAAACATTTTAACTGTACTCTGTTACTTTAATCTTAAAGTGTCACCAATGTCAGAGTCTGTGTAATACAGGGATTTAACAGAAAATATTAACATTTTAAAGAAAGAAACTCTGTGACATTTTGAGTAAAAAAAAAATAATTAAAAAAATGTAAACACACATATTGTCCCATTAAAATGTAAATCTGTTAATTATTAAAGGATTTACATTTTAATGGGACAATATGTGTGTTTACATTTTTTTAATTATTTTTTTTTTACTCAAAATGTCACAGAGTTTCTTTCCTGTAGTGAATTAGTAAATTGGGTTTTTAAAATCTGCTAGTTATAAGTCACAGTTATAACCATTCATTAACAGGACAGGCTTAATGAAGAAGTTTTGGTGTATAGATCATGCCCCTGCAGTATCACTGCTCATTTCTCTGCTATTTAGGAGCAGAGAATTGATCAGTGACGTTACATAGAGCATGAGCTACAGACCAAAACCAATTCAATAAACAAACTCAATAACTCAAGTGTTTTTAAACATGCTGTTAAAATAATGTGCCTTTATTCTGTAACCTGGTTATTTTAACACGGAGGAAATACAGTTTGGCCGTATTCTCTAAAATTAACACGTATCCCTTATTGAGTATTTTTTTTCCAGTTGAAATCCGTGACCGGGTAAAATCTATAATTTTATTTTCCTCCTTTTAACCTTCAGGTATTTTTTTCCCTGTAATTTACAAATGACTTATCAATCATCACTAATTTTTGGTTAAGCGAAAACGTCTGGTAGTGTCTCTGTCTTTAAAGGAACATTCCATGCACTATAACCACTTCAGCGCACTGTAGTGGTTATGGTGACAAGAGTGCCCTGGTGACCCTCAGTTTAAGTTGTGAAAACATTTGCGGTTTGGCATGATATTCAGGGTCCAGCAGGATCTGGCAACATCTTCCATTGAGAGCCAAAAGTTTTTGCATGGTGCTTCCATTAGCTCTCCTGAGCTACAACCTACTGTACAGAGATCGCTCATTGGGTGAAAGAGTCAGTTGTTCGCTCCCAACGAATGATCTAAGCCCTGTACCACCAGGATTAGCTCAATGCAGAGAGCTTCCTGTTCTCATGAAGGGGATAACCGGAGACCGAGCGAGGTCAGGAAATTTATACATCCATTAGCAAATGCTTTGACTACTTACATAAGGGGGACTCCAGGTCACTTCGGGCACCATAACCACTTCAGTGTGCTGTAGTGATTTAGGTGTTTGGAGACTACCTTTCATGTTTTTACTCCAGAGTTAACATATAGATAACAAGCCCTATTAAATTATTATTTTACAATAACAGTTTAAGAAGACCACACAAATAATTATCAAAATGTACTGCAAATTTTTGATTTTTTAAAAAACTTTTTTAATGTGTTTTTTTTTTTTAGCCATTGGAGGCATTTGGCTTCATGCAACAAAATGTTTAGTAAATAAACCTGCTGCTTTATTTTAAATAAACATTGAATAGTTAGTAATACCATCTAACCTACGTAACGTCTCACATGGAGGCTTTGAGGTTCGAGAAAGCTCTTTGCAGACTTGGTTGATATAGAAAAAAACTGAAAGACAATAAATTTCAATCCACATTAAATCTTGCTCTCTGCCTGAGTTAGTTAAAACTTCTCGCTTCATGACGATATGTCAAAGATAGGAAACCTGTTCCAACATTTGACACGAGGTTGAGCAGAAAATGAAATATAAATGCTCAGAGATATAGAGGATTGAGGAGAGGGATGTCAAATGCCTGAGTTTGATGGTGGTACAGATTGCCATTAAAGTATATTGTCTCTGCTCTTCCTACTTCTCAAACTTTTCTGCCCTTGTGTGTGCATGCACAGGAAGCAAGAATCAAGTCCAAAAAGAGTCATGGCTCCTGCCAAAATCACACTTCAGTTGAAATTTAATGCAAAATGTTGGGTAAAGTATTATAGAATCGATAGAATAGGCTACACAAGGTTCTAGTGCAATGACTAAGCCTGTTTTTTGAGGGCAGAGAGACTCTGAAGATACATTGTTTTGGCCCACAAAAACCTTAATAAAAAAGACTGAAATCTTGTGAGAGCTCCTCGAATAGTCTGTTCGATCACTACTACATGCTACGGTAGGATTGCGGCACCTCATTGGGATAGAGCACACGACCAGCTCGTCAACTGCATTTTCTTGTACAGTATGGCAACTTCATTTTATTGCTAAAGCGCTAGATACGGTTTATATGTTTTAATCTATGGTTCTAACTAGTTTAAAAGCATGAAATATGTTTAATAACACAATAGCATTTGCCCTATGCATCCATTGTTTTTAGGAAGCAGATGGACCATACGCTCTTATATCAGCTCGTTAGACTGAGTGTTCTTGTATAACTAGTAGTTGTATGTTAAAGGACATCTATAGGCACCCAGACCACCCAGACCACTGGGTGCCAGTTCCATCTAGGGTTAATCCTGCAGCTGTAAACATAGCAGTTTCAGAGAAACTGCTATGTTTACACTAGGGTTAATTCAGCCTCTAGTGGCTGTCTCATTGACAGCCACTAGCGGAGCTTCCGCGCTTCTCACTGTGAAAATCACAGTGAGAAGAGGTTGACGTTCATAGGAAAGCATTGAGAAATGCTTTCCTGTGGATTGATTGAATGTGTGTGCGCATTTGGCGCTGACATTGGAAGAGGGAGGAGAGTTCCCCAGGGTCGAGGGAGCCCGGTGCTGGAGCAAGGTAAGTGTTTAACCCCTTCAGCCCCCTTGAGCCCGGCCAGAGTGGGACCCTGAGGGTGGGGGGGGAGGGGCCTAAAGACCCTATAGTGCCAGGAAAACGAGTTCCTACCACAATAAAGGCAAAGTACCTCTTTTCTCCTATACAGTTTCTCAGCATCAGCGAGTTTAGCAACCCCTAACTGCATGGGTTCCTCCTCTGATCCTTAGGAACCCTCAGGAGTTTCAGCTCTAGGTGTATTAAATGTAACAAAGCGTCTATTCCTAGTCTTGGTATATAGCCTATCATGAATCCTATTATCTATATCGAGGTCTTCAAAGGGTACAGGAAGATCCCTAGCCGCTACCTCATCCAATATAGTTTCAGATAGACCTTCCATGAATGCAGTAGTTAGCCCATTGTTGGTCCAATCTACCTGTGAAGCAAGGGTACGGAACTGAATAGCATAATCAGCGACAGACTTAGATCTTTGCTTAATTCTCATTAATGCCCTGGTGGCATTCTTTGACCTTTTAGTTGTGTCAAAGGTTCTATGAAAAGCCGTAAGGAAGCTATTGAAATCATGTACCATAGGTCCATTAGCCTCCCAAAGAGGATTTGCCCACTCAAGTGCTTTATCTGTAAGGTGGTGCATAAAGAAACCCACCTTAGATCTATCAGTGGGAAATGAACGTGGATACATCTCAAAGTGGAATTCCACTTGATTAAGGAATCCCCTGCATGTCTTAGCATCCCCTCCATACCTAGGTGGAGGGGTTAGATGTGCAGAAGCATTAGGCTGTGTCTGGTACAGGGGGTACAGGAGGAGCTGGTACAGGACCGGAGCCATTCTGGATAAAAGTGTCTGGATGGCCTGAGCCATCTGATCCATACGGTGATCCTGTTCTGCAAATCTAGCCATCTGCTGTCCTAAACCTGCGGGGTCCATTGCCCTATCGTAATGTCACGGTAGTATACCCCAACATGCAAGATTTAGTCCAACGAGAGACAAGTTAGCAAGATACGTCTTACCGGGCCTTAGAATGGCCGGACTCGACGTAAACAGGGAAAAGACAGAGTCAAGAACGAGCCGAGTTCAAGGGAACAGAGAGACAGCGAAAACAAGGACTGGTACACAGGAGTCAGGAAACCGGCGAACAAGACAAAGCAGGGATAAAGAGAAAAGGTCAAGCACGAAAAAAACACTACTACACGAAGCAAGCACTAAAGGGAACTGAAACAGAAACCAGGGAGCTAAGGGAAAGGTGAGTATAAATACCTTATAGATTAATTTTATTGGCCCCTGTCATATCCACGCCCCCAAAATGTGAGCATATGGGGAATGTGGAATGACACGGGCCAATGGGAGACCTTTGTGAATTTCGTCTCCCACTGTCCCTTTAAAAGCGCGCCCGATACGCGCTGCGCACTCCCAGTGTCAGGCAAGTCACATGGCCGCGTCTCGTGGTCAATGCCCGCCTTCTGAATCTCCCTGTCGGACGAGCCACGCGCAGCTCGTGTAGTTGCGGGACCGCACGTGGCGAGGAAAGAGGACCTCGTCCGGCCCCTGGAGAGAGTAAGTACTGCTACACCTCTACAGCATTAACAATGCAAACATGTATTCCTAACACTATATAGTGTCCTGATCACTGTGTAGGTGTCTGTCCCCCCTGAGCACAGCCTAATTGACATATACAGCTACCATCACATCCTTTCGTTCAGCACAAGGGGCAGAGGTAAGAACATTGTGTAGACATGACAGTATATTTATCAGCATTAGTTGGAGCGGAGGTACGGTCAGAAGTCAGTATTAAGATCCATGCTTTATAGTGTCTTGAAGAATGATCTACAATCTTAACTAACTAGTTCCAGTATATATTTTGTACAAGAGTAAAGCAACACTCCACATACCATAATCACTACTGCCCTGAGTATGTGAAAAGGGAAAACCCAATGAGTGTGCATTTGCATGGTATTGTCTTTAACTCCATTAACATCACATTATCTGATGTTAGACAGTAATTGCAGCTGTCCACTAACTAGTAATCAACTTGCCTATAACTAACCCAATAACAATTGAGACCTGCGTGTCTCACATGTTGCTTAAATGTTCACGGAACCTGCGAGTTCCATGGATTCACACTTAATTGATGCAGACCTGCGTGTCATGTATTATTCTGTTCTCTGTTCTAATTGACTCATACAAAAAAAAAAAAACATGACGGAAGGACCTCTTGTCGAAATAAACAGATATTTACACACAAAAAAACCCCATCACATTAACTAGGTAAGTAGTAAATTGAATGCTATCAGCTTAGGCAGCAGTTTTTTTTATCTCATCGGACGAATAGAACTATTGCTGACTCTCAGAGGGAGCCAGAGGGAGCGGTGGGTTTATACCCCAATCAATGTAGCAAATCTCTGCAGAGGAACTATTCTTGCACCCTAACCTATGACAGGAGCAATGCTTTCAATATCCATCGAATGTTATTAGTATCTTTTTTCGAGTCATGTTATATTTCTAGAATTAATTTCCTTTGAAGCGTATATTTATATTGCTCATCGGCTAAAAACAAAATACATTATCCTGATTCAAAGTTTCAAATTCGTAGAACAGGGCTATATGTTTTCTCCCTCTATCTCTTCTAATATCTGCAATCCCAGGGCTGTGCGTTCAGGTAGTTTTGAATATCATGTTTTCTTTAATTTGGCTGCGAGGAGTCTGGTTCACTTCTCTTGCAGTATTTACAAATTAGCAGATAATAAGCACCAATCATTTCACAGATTCTATCTGGGATGCATTGTGGATGCTGATTTATGACTCAGGAGGAAAACTGCAAGAGCAAATATTCGTAGAGGTCTGACACAGCTGCGGAATCTGTTCCTGTATCTTATATTTTCACAAAGGAATCTATTTTTGGAGAACTACTTTGTACTCACAATAGGGCTTTGTACATTTGCTCAGTATGTAAGGTTTACATAATAAAAATGGCTATCCGTAGCACTGCAAAGCATCATGGGAAATGCAGTTCCCAAACACCTGTATTGCCTGGGTTCATCGTCACTGGCCTATCTCATTACACATGCTCTGAGAAATCTTATTTCACTATGACGAAGATTAGAATAAAAAGATGTAATGGAATGGGTCGATTGGGAAGATTTCTATCTCAAAGTATTCTATACAAGTAAGAACTAAAAATCAAACCCAACTTTTATTAGGAAAATATTTATATCTATCATCCATCTATTATGGGGATTGAATGAGATCCGTGTAAGTAGTTGTTCAACATTCACTGCTCATGTCCCTTTCCAGATTACTTGAATCTACTTTCAGTCCTCCTGCGCTCTACAGATACCACTGTTGGAAATGTTTCTAAAAATTAAATTATGTAATGACTCACTCTCAGGCAGATTCATAAGTCACTTCTCTCTGCTGCCCTGGATTAGATCACTACCATCATATTAAGACGCTTTTTTTCTTTGCATTATGTCATACTGCTCATTCCATATGTATCCAATTATTCCCATCATTCTGCGCTCTCTCTATGCCCCCCAAGTAACACCTGGTCCGGCTCCCTTCTCAACTGACACCCAGTACCACCTACATTATACAGTGTGCTGACACCCAGAGCACTTACATTCTCCACAGTGCTGACACAGGAGGACCAACTCTTTTTTACTTATTTCATGCCAGATGTCCTTGCTCACCTCCTCTTAGAATCTCCCCTGGTAATTCACCAATGAACTGTTTCTTGACCCATAATCATTATTATTAACCAACTTACCATACTTCGTAATCTATCCATGATAGGTTCAACAGCCTTCACTGAAAGGACATTATTGCATCTTTGCCAAAGTTCCCAACGAAAGTTTTCTTTTTTTTATTATCAACCTCTGATACAGACATTCCATCTGTTTTCGGAGGGTAGTTAACTCCACCATTTAGACTGGTAGACAATTGTTGGTGCTATATGGAGATTGTAAGATGTATCCCTTGGCCTTGTGGTTGAAGCACTACTTTTTTAAAACAAAGCTGATAAATTGTATTATTAAGATATATGTTAATACCTTTGCTAAAATTCTAACCAGCACAATGTATCGATGAAGACGTTTCTAGATTAAAATGGAATTGCTATCTATGAGAGAATCACATTAAGTAATACTGCTATTCACCTATTTATTCTATATGTATTTTAAATCTGAATTAAAATTCAGCATGACTGCTGCAGTTCCAAATCATCTTCCGTCATTCAACTGATGGTATTTGCCGATTCAGGGGAAAATATTCTATTTAGACTTATCAATGATAAATGGGGCAACATTATTACTGGTGTAAATGTTCCAAACCGTTTCCAACCGATCCTATTTTACAGATGGGATTTAACCCGTCTGTGAGTCAGGGGCGTGCCTAATGCACAAAAAGCCAGGTGTGTAACTCAAAGGGAAAATATTTCCAAATACAAATATGAATTGTTCTGAGTAAGCCTATTGACTCCCCTGTGTTTGAGTGGATTGATTCACCTTCTGTGCCCAAGCAAACATTGTCCTCAAAGGGACACTATAGGAACCCAGACCCCTTCATCACCTTGAAATGGTCTGGCTGAAGTGTCCCCTTAACCCTGCAATGTAAACATTAGCAGGTTCAGAAGAACTGCAATGTTTACATTCCAGGGTTAAGTACACCTCTTCCATTCCGCCACTAGAGGCACTTCCTGGTGCCTAACAGAGTTTTACCCTGTAAAATGATGTTGGACATCTTCATGCAATGACTAAAGTCTTCAAATTCCCAATAAGACAGCATTGTTCTCTGAGCCTCTGAGTGAGAATGGTCCAATAAAATATGTCTCTACGAGAAGAATGTAATTGTACCTTGTGATGGCTGTGATATTGGACGGGGCATTGAAACCAATGCCAGAAGCTTTGTCCTGCATTGGATTGCAGGTGAGTTTACAGTTTAATAATAATTCTTTACAGCTTAATAATTGCTAATGCCCAATAGGGCATTGTAAATTTAAAAACCTATTGAATGACAAAGGGTTGGAATAAAGATTAATGTCTTCATTATTTAACATAATCAAATATTTTCAAAACATACAGGTATTTGGTGACAAAACAAGTTTTGGACTATAGGAACAAGAGGTGAAATGTTGCAAGTATTTTTAATTTGTAGAATACACAATGCGTAGTCTCTCATTTTCCAAGATGTCCTGAAACATATGGGTAACACAATATAGGTGCAAGGTTATTTGAACCATATATTTTAAACATATATAGTACAAAAAAATTAAACATTAGATGTGGTGGTACTATAGAATGACTTGCCATCATGGTTTTAGACTAAAGGGGCATCACCGATGCTTTAATGCATATTATGCTGGCAAAACTATTTTGCCTCAGGGAGCTTCCAAAGAAACATGGGCCTTGCCAGTTAAACTGTTCAAAGGTGCTGCTCATCTTCCTAGCTGCCGTCAGAACCCATTTCTGAGAGATGTTTTCATTTCTCATGATACCTGAAGGCTGAAGTTGTGTCTCAACTAGCTTTTGATGAACATTGGCCAATGTCCTGGGAGCCATTGGTTGGTTTAAAATGAACTCAGTCCTTCCCAAATCAAGAGCACTGGCATAAAAATCACAAACAGTTCCATTCTGTCAATGTGATCATATATTGGAAGGCAGGGCCTGAAGTTGTGGGAGGGGCTAGGTCCATTTAAAAGGGACTCCCCCCTCCTACCTAAACTTACCTATTGGTCCAGACGTACTTCTGGCAGCTCTTAGGACGGTTGCAGCTCTCATGACAGTTGCAGCTCTCAGCCTCCTCCCGATGGCTCACCAATGGCTCGTTCCGCCTGCCGCGGTGATTCCCCGCCCGATCAGTGAGTGAGCATACCGGTATCATTGTACCGGTCTGCAGTCCTACTATTGCCTGACTCGCCAAGGTCCAAGGCTACTGTTTACAGGGAGTGCAGAATTATTAGGCAAATTAGTATTTTGACCACATCATCCTCTTTATGCATGGTGTCTTACTCCAAGCTGTATAGGCTCGAAAGCCTACTACCAATTAAGCATATTAGGTGATGTGCATCTCTGTAATGAGAAGGGGTGTGGTCTAATGACATCAACACCCTATATCAGGTGTGCATAATTATTAGGCAACTTCCTTTCCTTTGGCAAAATGGGTCAAAAGAAGGACTTGACAGGCTCAGAAAAGTCAAAAATAGTGAGATATCTTGCAGAGGGATGCAGCACTCTTAAAATTGCAAAGCTTCTGAAGCGTGATCATCGAACAATCAAGCGTTTCATTCAAAATAGTCAACAGGGTCGCAAGAAGCGTGTGGAAAAACCAAGGCGCAAAATAACTGCCCATGAACTGAGAAAGTCAAGCGTGCAGCTGCCACGATGCCACTTGCCACCAGTTTGGCCATATTTCAGAGCTGCAACATCACTGGAGTGCCCAAAAGCACAAGGTGTGCAATACTCAGAGACATGGCCAAGGTAAGAAAGGCTGAAAGACGACCGCCACTGAACAAGACACACAAGCTGAAACGTCAAGACTGGGCCAAGAAATATCTCAAGACTGATTTTTCTAAGGTTTTATGGACTGATGAAATGAGAGTGAGTCTTGATGGGCCAGATGGATGGGCCCGTGGCTGGATTGGTAAAGGGCAGAGAGCTCCAGTCCGACTCAGACGCCAGCAAGGTGGAGGTGGAGTACTGGTTTGGGCTGGTATCATCAAAGATGAGCTTGTGGGGCCTTTTCGGGTTGAGGATGGAGTCAAGCTCAACTCCCAGTCCTACTGCCAGTTCCTGGAAGACACCTTCTTCAAACAGTGGTACAGGAAGAAGTCTGCATCCTTCAAGAAAAACATGATTTTCATGCAGGACAATGCTCCATCACACGCGTCCAAGTACTCCACAGCGTGGCTGGCAAGAAAGGGTATAAAAGAAGAAAATCTAATGACATGGCCTCCTTGTTCACCTGATCTCAACCCCATTGAGAACCTGTGGTCCATCATCAAATGTGAGATTTACAAGGAGGGAAAACAGTACACCTCTCTGAACAGTGTCTGGGAGGCTGTGGTTGCTGCTGCACGCAATGTTGATGGTGAACAGATCAAAACACTGACAGAATCCATGGATGGCAGGCTTTTGAGTGTCCTTGCAAAGAAAGGTGGCTATATTGGTCACTGATTTGTTTTTGTTTTGTTTTTGAATGTCAGAAATGTATATTTGTGAATGTTGAGATGTTATATTGGTTTCACTGGTAATAATAAATAATTGAAATGGGTATATATTTGTTTTTGTTAAGTTGCCTAATAATTATGCACAGTAATAGTCACCTGCACACACAGATATCCCCCTAACATAGCTAAAACTAAAAACAAACTAAAAACTACTTCCAAAAATATTCAGCTTTGATATTAATGAGTTTTTTGGGTTCATTGAGAACATGGTTGTTGTTCAATAATAAAATTTATCCTCAAAAATACAACTTGCCTAATAATTCTGCACTCCCTGTACACACAGGGGGATGGCAGACCCCCCACGGACCCAGGTCACGGGGGTCCACGGTTTTTCACCGGGGTCTCGGTACTTTGCATCAGCATACTCCCCCCCCCCCTACACTGGAGCAAGGTGGTTATTAAATGGCTGCAAACACATGTAATTGTATCCTTATACGGGCACTAATGTTCAAATTCATTAAAACAGGTTCCCAAACTTGTTCCGGCTCGTAACTCCCCTCCCCTGCCCCCTCCCTAACAATAAGCTTGGAACTCTTATTTTAATGTTTCACCGGCTTCCTATTCCCCCCCCCCATCACCCGAGCAGTGGCGTGAACCTTATTTACCAGATTCACCGGCTTCCAAACCGCCTGTCACAGGTACCGAGTATAGGGGCTAGGGGCCCGGAGGTTCCATTGCTTACACACCGGAGCTCACTTTTCTAAATACTTTCATTAGTCCCTGGCCTTATCTTACAGTTAGGATATGCTTATGCCTATCCCACGCATGCTTGCAATCCTTTACTGTGTTAACCTCTACCACTTCAGCTGGAAAGCTATTCCATGCATCCACTACCCCTAGACAGACTTGGCTCATCAGAACCTATAGTATATGTGATATACCAGAACAATTATGAAGTCAAACAAGGTATTTGTAGGTGACCATAGTGTGAGCAAAGAATACGATCGTGGAGGATTTTCAGCAGCGACATGTCAGTACAAACTCATAGGTACCTAATGCCTGTCTGGTTTAGGCCTCCCCCTTAGCAGAATCTCAGACTACTGCAGAACAACGAGCATACATTGTTCATACAGGTACGTTGCTCCCGGTTCCTTAAACACTGTTTTAGTATAAAGATTTCATTCCATAGAGACGAGTTGGATGGCCACCTAGGTATTTCTCCCAGGCACCTCATGCCTTAGAGATAGAGATCCTGCAAGGCCAACACCCATCCTCCAGAGGTAACAAAGCCCCACGGTCCAATTCATAGCTAGACGCCTCGCATGTTGCATAGCAAACATTCACTCGTCACACCCCCTCCGCAGATCAAAAAAAAAACATCCCTTGTAAGCCCACATCCAGCAGATCAAACCCCTCACGCCAACCATAGGTAGAGCCGACCCAGCCGCTTGGCAACCAGTAGGGACTCACCTGTCACCAGTCTAATTAATTATTTTGCCACTCCGGCACTAGTTAAAACATCTGTATACACCCTCAGAAGAACTCATGATTCCTACATATATTTCAGTATGTCCCAAATTCCAGAAGAAGGAGGTGACATTTCTATTCCCCCAATCCAGATGGTACCAGCAAACCTAAAGGACATCCTGGAAGGCAAGGACGTTAATCTCGTCTCACTTTTCATTGCCTCCCAGGATGTCACAGAATACCGCTCATACACCTAGGGCGATATCTCAGTGGTCCTTGAGACCAGAGACATAAGACTGAAAAATCATTCATCAGTATAGTCATAACCTTCCTGGTCTTGTGTCAGTACAGACACTTCTGCATTCCACATGTTTCACCCTATATTCCTGGCAATTATGTCCTGTACGTCTACCCTCAAGTCATTGGACTCAGCAGGTATATAGTATTTTTAGTCATGGCATTTCGGCACCTCTATCATGTTCCCTGTATAGGCCCTACAACGAGCATATCTTACGCTGAAAGTTACTATACGATATCAGTATGTCCATATTTCATTTATGGCTACGCTGTCAAAAGCAGTAACTTTCAACTGATCTACAACTCAAATAAACCACCAACCTCACCCCACTAAATTCCACTCAGACTTACGTTACCTCCCAGTACCACAGGAAACACATTGGGCCGCACTCAACCCCTTATACATAGTCCTCACACAAAGCCATCTATGGACCTTTGGCAACATACTTCAGGTAACCTTAGTGGACAATACGTCTTATTGGCAACCCCTCATTTGGGCACTAAGTTCACATATCAGCTGAATAGGAATCTATGCATAAAGCGCAGCTATCTCACAGCTTTCTACCTGTAAATCAACCACGTCTTATAGTATTATACTTCTGCTACATCTTGCACTGTCCACATACGGCCACACAGTAGCGCTCCTCACGACCCTAACTACACGGCCTACTCTTGGCCAAAGGCATAGAGGGTAATAATTCCCTCATAACAGACGTTCTCCTTACCTCTCATTGTACTACTTCAGTCTAGCATATTGTCGATTTACGACGCGCCCAATATACCACTAATATTATGATACTGAAGTTATCATGCGGTTCATTTAAGTTTCCCAGGGTCGACCTTACTATCCAGCTGCCATTGGGCTTACATAGTCAATTCCATACTGGACTATGCCCACATAACCACTGCGTATTAGACCAATTCATATACATCATATTATACTGTCTTTCCCGCTTCCTGGCTATTTGACTACTCGAGCTACCATGATAAGTTACCACATTAGCATGCACGTGCAATGCCTATTGTACGGCCTTACCTAGCATTTAGGATGTTGAGTAATTCCAGCTTACAGTGGCAACCATCAGGACCTTATCATATCATGGCCAATTTTATTCACCCAGGGGCTATCCATTACAGCAGAATGGCAGCCCCTCATCTGGGCTATTACATATGGCATAGGAATTACAATTGTTTGCATATGTTGCAATTTGGTCACAACCTACAACAGCATATCTCTACACGTGACCTTCACTAGGCCATCACTCTCATGTTACATACGACCCACCGCGAGCAATCCACTATGACTCAATTTTGGCCCACAGGGCCAAGGTCACGTTAGACCACTCAAAAGTCTTCCCTATATGGCCTTTCTCTGCATTTACAAATCCAGTCACAGTCGTGATCTCCAATATTAGTTCCCGCTGGTAACTATGAATGTCCCACATACTTCATACATAATTCAGGTTCTTCTAGCGAAATGACGCCCAGCGAGAACTCACCTAGGCACAATATACTCTTCCCTATACATATGTATTCAACTAGGGTCATCTACATATGTAGTCACCCCGATGCAGCGGCTTACACAGGACTTACTGTAATCTCATGGGACAACTGGCTATGGGGTAGGTGGCCGGGGTAAGTAAGCCAGACCAAAGGGTTCCTTAAGAACTGTGCACACTTCAAGATATATCCCGTCGTAGCCGCAGCAGCAATATAGGGTCATTCATAGGCAAGCAGACCGGTTCGAGATCTCTGACAATTGTCATTGGCCACGTCATAAACAAGTCCGGTCTTGCATCCCTTATTTCATCAGACGACTAACGTAGGGGAAGCCTGTCACCAGTTTTATCTGGTATGTTACCACGTACCAGGCAGTTACAATACAGCTGCTGACCAGTTATCCAGTCTTCAGTTTCAGACGGTCAGGAGGTCCCTAACAACTGCCTCACCTATAGCCACGATCACTCCTGAGCTCTAAGAATTACCTATGGAATAGAAGAGTGGCTAAGTCACAGCAAGAACTCACACAGTTGGCCCTCAAAGAATACGCACACTGCTATGACAGAGCTTACTGCATATATTGTAGGTCATGTCAGATCACAACCTTACAAACTGGTTCAAGAATACAACGTTGTCACACAACACCATTAAGATATATCTGCCGGACATTCAACACCACATGTTTTCAGTTACAAACACCATTCTCAAATCGCCATATACTTGGCTTTTATGGTTTCCCACGACCAGAGAATTTACCATCATAGGGCAACACGATTCCAAGCTTTGCCTACGGTATTCTAACCTGTACAAATACAGGATCACTTCGTATTAACTTACCATCAACTAAGTCCAGCCAGAGGGGTCACGAGGTACTTATTCAGTACTACCCCACCAACAACGCCTACCTCAGCCGACACAGGAATTAAGGAAAGCATTTGTGTAATGTCACTGTAATATGCTAACTTCGTGTCTTGTGGTTTTGTAATCAACATCTTTGATTACACTATATGGGTATTCCTTTTTGCCCACTTATTTACAGGCCTACCACACACGTCGGTTTCAGCACACCTCTACCGACTTTTTTGATTATGGCGATAAGTATACTCTCTATCTATTTCATACTATACTGAAATGGCCCCGACCACAAATTGGAAGGCAGGGCCTGAAGTTGTGGGAGGGGCTATGTCCCTTTAAAAGGGACTCCCCCCTCCCACCTAAACTTACCTACTGGTTCAGACGTACTTCTGACCCACCCTCCTCTCCCTCTATTCAATACTCTATTCATTACTCTTTAAGGTAGGCCCACTTATTTACAGGCCTACCACACACGTCGATTTCGACACACCTCTAACAACTTTTTTGATTATGGTGATAAGTATACTCATTAGCTATTTCATACCATACTGAAATGGCACCGACCACAAATATATATATATTTATAGCATGCCATTGCAGACTTCCTACAAGCACTCAGAACTTTTATCTTTCAAAATTTGGATGTGGGCCAGTACCCTCTATTTCCCCCAAGTGACTGGGTTGAGATTCCAGGGGCAGCCAGGTTTGAGACAAGTATTCATGAGTTCTTCTGAAGTATATGGTGCTGGTGGCAATAAGATTTTAACATTTAATACACATACTGTATATAAAACCTATATTACTTGTTTATGAGAACTAACTCTTGTTTATGAAGGGGCAAACAAAACATTAGAGTGTTGCATCAAAAAAACCATCCAGGCCTACCCAGCCAGCAGAGAGGGGGTCATCGCCTGTCACCACGAAAATACTTACCAGCCTCTTGGCGGACCTCTGTCAAAATCTTTCAACAGAGATCTCACAGGTCAGAGAAGACCTCAAGGGGTTCAATGGGTGCCTGGTTGCGGTCGAGCAGACCACCGCAGCACAAGCTGCACAAGTCCTGGAGCTGCAGAGCCAGGTTGGCACCCTTACTACAGCTCACACCATGCTGAGCCATCAGCTTGCAGCTCTGGAAGATAAAAGACAGTGGAAACACCTGAAAATTAGGGGTCTAGCAGACAGCATCACTCAGGCAGAACTGCCACACTTTCTGCGCAGGCTCTTTACAGCCCTTCCATCTCCCAAACAAGCTGGATGATGTTGGATGGGATGTTCCGTCTCCCCAAGCCTCCATCGGCCACAGCTTCAGCCATCAGCGACCTATTAATCAAAAACAGAATGGCCAAGACAAGGCTGCCATCATGAACGCAGTCAGAGGAAAACCCTGTACCTGTTTGAAGAGATGGACATTGCTTTTTACTCTGACCTTTCCCGCAAGACCCTGCAGTGGCGAAGACAATACGTCCCCTCATGTCCATATTGTCATATAAGGGTATCAAGTACCGCTGGGGATTGCCACGCTTCCTCCTCATTCAACATCAGAATACGGAGCTCAGGGTGACAGAGGCATCGGAGATCGAAGCAGTCCTGAAAACGCTAGGCTTGAGCCTCAACACAACGTCTGCACCTACAACGTGGGACCCAGCTAACATCGTCCCATTCACCCCAGGGACTAAGAACTCAACCAGCCGGGCAGCTACCTGACTTTGGTGGTTATCTTTTCTTATGTTTTATCTTTTTATATTTTAGACCCCCATGGTGCCCGCCTTTTTCGTATTCCTATTTGACGAATAATTAGTTTAATGTTGAACTTTCCTTTGTCTAAAATTATGCTCTATGTTGCAGGAAAGGGCCTTGACCGCCCCTTTCATGCCTGAGGCCTAAGCGGGCCTTGACCTGGATGACACCGGGTACACTAGCCACTACTCTACCACCTACCTCCCCCAGCTCCTTGCTAGTACCAACGTACATTCACTCCTACCCATGGAGCTGTATCCACATAGCGCTCAGTTTACTCTAGTTACACACCACTTAACCCTCTCTTGTTGTTCACACGCGGCCATATCTGCCTTAGAAACCTACAGATACTACTATTAACACTTAAGGCATTTACACGGCAGTAAGGAGCTACATTTAGAATCAATTTTAAAAAACGCAGTCAACACTGATACAAATGCATGTATATTGTTACCCTGAATGTTACGCCCTGACGTTTATGTTATACACAATGTCTAACACAAAGTTGCCTGTGGAAAAAAAAAAAAAAAAAATATGTATAGAAGTAATATTTAATCAAGATGTACTTTGAGTTTTTTATGTTTAATTGTAGGTTGTTTAGCGTTACAGACACAACTGGGACTGTTTGGGAGACCATATAAAAGCTTTTTATTGGAAATGATTCCTATATTCCTTTGAGGAATCCTCTAGTAAGAAAACCGCATCTTGTGGTATCGTTTAGCTGCTGGTGTTAACTGTTATACATGGCAGAGATGAGGTGCTAGAAGCTATCAGTAACTTATTTATGTACACATATTAGGGTCTGTGTAAGAAAACAAGTTATTCATGGCATACTTTATCAAGATATTAGATACTACAGGAATGCTACTGTGAGCTACAATTGTATGCCAAGCCCAACATTTCTTGGAATTGACTCTCCAGATTTTTGGCATATACACTGATCAGCCACAACATTAAAATCACCTGCCGAATATCGTGTTGGATCCCCTTGTGCTGCCAAAATAGCTCTGATGCATCGAGGCATGGACTCCACAAAACCTCTGAACATGTCCTGTGGTATCTGGCACCAAGACATCAGCAGCAGATCCTTTAAGTCCTGCAAGTTGGGGCCTTCATGGATCGGATTTGTTGTTCCAGGCCATCCCACAGATGCTCAATTGGATTGAGATTTGGGGAACTTGTAGGTCAAGGCAACATCTTGAACTCTTTGTCATGTTCTTCAAACCATTCCTCAACAATTTTTACAGTGTGTCAGGGTGCATTATCCTGCTGAAAGAGGGCACTGCCATCAGGTAACACCATTGCAATGAAGGGGTGTACATGGTCTGCAACAATCTCTAGGTAGGTTGTACGTGTCAAAGTAAAATCAGCCTGAATGACAGGACCCAAGGTTTCCCAGCAGTACATTGCCCAGGGCATAACACTGCCTCCGCCGGCTTGCCTTCTTGCCATATGAGTCCTGCTGACATGTCTTCCCCAGGTAAACAATGCATGTGCAACCTACCATTCACCCAATATGAAAGTAACCGTAATTCATCAGACCAGAAAATCTTCTTCTTATGCTCCATGGTCTAGTTTTGATGTTCACATTGAAGGCACGTTCGACAGTAGATAAGATTCATCATGGGCACCCTGACTGGTCTGCAACTACGTACCCCCATACACAGCAAACTGCAATACACTGTGTGTTCTGACATATTTTTTATCATGGCCAGCATTAGGTTTTTCAGCAATTTGAGCTACAGTAGCTCTTCCGTGTGATTGAACCAGACGGCCTAGCCTTCGCTCCCCATGCGCCTCAATTGAGTCTTGGGCATCCATAACCCTGGCACCTGTTCACTGGTATCTTCTTTCATCACGTTTGGTAGGTACTAAACACTGCATACTGGTAACACCCCACAAGACTGTTTTGGAGATGCTCTGACCCAGTCATCTAGTCATCACTATTTGGCCTTTATCAAGGTTACTCAGATCTTTGTTGCTTGCCCATTTTTCCTGTTTCCAACACATGAAATTCAAGAACTGAGTGCTATCGAATATATGCCACCTCTTCACAGGTGCCATTATAACGATATAATCAACATTATTCACTTTACCTGTTAGTGGTTTTAAAGGGACACTCTACTTCCAAAATACAAAGTAAATAAAAATCACTGTTTAGTAGATATACCCCAAATGAAAGCGTGCATGCAATTAATTATCTATTTTTTCATGGGAGTTATATCTAAAATCAGCTTGCAAAACCTGAAATTATCTTGTCTGCTGCCTTTGCAAGCTCTCCCCTTCTATCCCCGTCCAGACTTTCAGTGGCTGTCCAATCACAGACTTCCTATTACAGCTCAGTGAGAAGTCTTTGTAAGTCAGGTGCTCTGGGCAATTGCTGCCTCTTGAGGTCAACTGCATTGAGCTAACGAAACCAGGAAGTAACAGGACCAGTTATTTGCTTGAAAGCCAAGAGAGTGTAACAAGGTTAATTTATTAAAGTGTCAATTGCTATTGAAATCTGAACTTTTCGCAAAATGGAAAAAGAGAACATTCTCTTCACACAAAAAGAGTGGCCCTTTAATATTGTGGCTGATCACTGTAGATGGACAACAGAGGATCTCCTGATTAGGGATGCATGCATGAGGAGTTTATATGAAAATATATGCATTAAAAAAACATGGAATGTATAGATAGCAGTAGCCAGGGCTGGACTGGGAAAAAAATTAGGCCCGGGCATTTTTCAATCAGAGCGGCCCCCTAAGAAGGGGGCGGGGCCAGAGAGGGTGTGTTTTGTCATCACTAATGACAAGCACGCCTCCTCTCAAAGTGAGCATGTTGGTTCAATGCGCAGAGCTGCGCTGAAGAGCTCTGGCATTAGAAAAAGGCCCTGTATTTGTTCTGCGCAGCGCAAGCAAATTTAATAACATGCTTGCGCTGTGTTTGCTTTTAAATTGTCTCTGGTGTCTCAACAAGTGGGATACCAGAGGACAAAAGGACCAGGAAAGTGTATGGTGCATGTGTTTGGAGCCTGCTTGTGGGATTGCGTGTGTGTAGAGTGTGGTATTGTGTAAATAGGTCAATTTCATTTGTGTTTGTGGTGTAATATGTGTGGCTAGGGGCTGTAGAGAGTGTGTGTATAGGGGGCATAGTGTTATAGGGGATGTAGCGAGTGTGTGCATACGGGCTGTAGTGTGTGTGTATAGGTGACGTAGTGTGTGTAGGGGTTGTAGAGAGGGTGTGTTTAGAGAATGTTGTATGTGTTTGCTGACAAGGAATGTAGTGTGTGTGTAGGTGGTGCAGTGTGTGTGTGGAGATCTAGTGTGTAAAGGACCCAGAGTGTGTATAGGAGATTGTGTGTGTGTGTGTATAGAGGATTAAGAGTGCATATAAGGTAAGGGATCTAGCGTGTATCTGGAGCGTAATGTATGTAGTGCTGTAGTGTGTGTGTGTGTGTATATATATATATATACATACACATACATATATATATATGTGTGTGTGTGAGCGAGGGTGCTGTCTGTCTGAGGGTGCTGTGTGTGAGTGAGGGTGCTGTGTGCCTGAGTGCGCTGTGTGTGTCTGGGGGCTGTGTGTGTCTGGGTGCGCTGTGTGTGTCTGGGGGTGCTGTGTGTTTCTGGGGGTGCTGTGTGTGTCTGGGTGCTGTGTGTCTGGGGGTGTGTGTGTCTGGGGTGCTGTGTGTGCCTGGGTGCTGTGTGTGTCTGGGTGTCTACGGTGTGTCTGTAGGTGCTGTGTGTGTCTGTGGGGTGATGTGTGTCTGGGGGTACTGTGTGTGTCTGGGGGGTGATGTGTGTGTCTGGGGGGCAGTGCTGTGTGTGTCTGGGGGTACTGTGTGTGTCTGGGTGCTGTGTATGTCTGGGGTGATGTGAATATCTGGGGGTGCTGTGTGTGTCTGGGGGTGCTGTGTGTGTCTGGGGGTGATGTGTGTGTCTGGGGTGATGTGTGTGTTCGGGGTGATGTGAATGTCAGGTGCTGTGTGTGTCTGGGGTGCTGTGTGTGTCTGGGGCTGTGTGTGTCTGTGCTGTGTGTGTCTGGGGTGTGTGTGTCTGGGGGTGATGTGAATGTCTGGGATGCTGTGTGTGTCTGGGGGTGCTGTGTGTGTCTGGGGGATGATGTGTGTGTCTGGGGGTGATGTGTGTGTGTGAGTGTGATTTTTTAATTTAATTTTTTTTTTTATTAATAATAATAATTTTTAAAAAAGTTATATCCTCCCTTTTTACCTTTAGCCTGGGAGGGGGGGGAACCGTTTTGCCTGGGACGGGGGGGAGCCGTTCTGCCATGGGAGAGCCATGCTGCCTGATCCCTGGTGGTCGTAGTGGTGAGCGTGAACTCTAGCCTGTAGGCTAGAGTTCACTCTCGCGAGATCTGAGCGTTGCCGCGGCAACGCTCAGAATCCCGCGAGAGGACCCGGCGGAGCTGCTGGTTAGAGCTCCGCCGGTCCTCTCCTCCCTCCCTCACACCCCAGCAAGCGGCCGCCTGGAAGTGTCTCTGGGCCGGTAAAGGGAGATCTTAGATCTCCCCACCGGCCCATGGAGGCACACAGCAGGGCCGGCGCTCGGGTAGCGCTGGCCCTGCAGGGGCCGGCCGGGGAGATCCTGTGATCTCCCTGCCGGCCTCGGTCCCACGGCCATCGCGGCCCACCGGGCATTTGCCCGGTATGCCCGATGGCCAGTCAGGGCCTGGCAGTAGCATGGAAATATAGGATGAAACAGGAATTCTGCATGTAAATTGTTGTTTAGCGATAACTAAAAAAAAAATAATATTTAAATATACACAATTTATTTTTTTTATTTTTTTTGTTTTTTTTACAGAAATAATGAGGAAATAATGGATCTTTCTTGTTATCTTCCCTCCAGTCTTCCCCTAACAGCTCACCAACTATCGAAACTCCTCCTTCCTCATCATCAAAACTTATCCTCCCTTGGCATCTGAACTCCACCTCCCTCGTCATCAGTAACTTTACTCACCTTGCAGGGCCTCGCCGAGCGGTGGTGGTGTTGGGTTTCTCCTCTCCCCTCACTGCTCTTTTAAACCTCTTTCCACCCCCCCTTCCCTCTCTTTCCCGTCATTTGAAATACACTCAATTCGCCTTTTCAAACCCTTCTCTGCTAACATTGCTGTTATTTACCGTCCCCCTGGTTCCCCTCTTCTCTTCCTTGACCACTTTGCTGCCTGGCTACCCTATTTCCTCTCTTCTAACATCCCATCCCTAATTCTCGGGGACTTCAATATTCCTATAAACCCACCTTTGACCTCTGCAGCCAATAAACTACTTTCAATTACTTCCTCCCTCGGGCTATCACAGTGGGCAAATTCTAACACCCATGTAGCTGGCAATACCCTTGACCTAATCTTCACTTATGCATGTACTTTATCTAATATCTGCAACACTCCGTATCCACTCTCTGATCACCACCTCTTATCGTTTGCTCTCACATACCCCCTCACCCAACAACCTCCGCCTAACATTGATTCACAACTGCTGTCCATCCCTTCCCTCTCCTGTCCTTCACTGGCCATCTCCATATATAACTCCACTCTTACATCTGCCTTGAACACTGCAGCACCACTCCAAACGAGCACCTCAAGGAGGACCCGCCCCCAACCATGGCATATTAAATCAACGCGCTACCTGCAAAGATGCTCCCGTTGTGCTGAACGCTCCTGGAGGAAGTCTCGCACCCAGTCAGACTTTCTCCACTGAAGATTCATATTGTGTTCATACAGTGCAGCCCTTGCCCTTGCCAAACAGTCCTATTTTTCCTCTCTCATTAGTTCATTTTCCCGCAACCCCAGGCATCTCTTTGACACCTTTAATTCTCTTCTTCGCCCCACTGTGGCCACCCCCCAAACCAACCTTACTGCTGATAACTTTGCATGTTACTTCACTGACAAAATTGAACAGCTAAGGAAAGAATTCTCCCCTCCTTGCCTTTCTGTTTCTCAATCACACATAAATCATGCCTTTCCTACCCTTCAGACATTTTCCCCAGCCACTGACCAAGAGGTGGCTGCTCTTCTTTGTTCCTCTCGCCCCACCACTTGCCCCCTCAATCCTGTCTCATCTCACCTTATCAGATCTCTCTCCACTTGTCTCGTGCCTTCTCTAACACACATCTTCAACTGCTCGCTCTCTTCTGGCATCGTCCCTGCTGACCTTAAACATGCCACTGTAGTACCTATACTAAAAAAAACATCCCTCGACCCGTCCACCTCCTCTAACTACCGTCCCATATCCCTGCTCCCTTTTTCCTCAAAGCTTCTGGAAAGACTTGTCTTTACCTGTGTGTCTCATTTCCTCAATTCCAACTCTCTCCTTGACCCCCTTCAATCTGGCTTCTGCCCTCTCCACTCTACAGAGACTGCCCTTATCAAAGTTACTAACGACCTAATCGCAGCTAAATCCAAAGGCCACTACTCCATACTAATTCTTCTTGACCTCTCAGCGGCCTTTGACACCGTTGATCATGCTCTCCTTCTACAAACTCTGCAATCGCTTGGTCTCTGTGACTCTGTCCTCTCAAAGTTTTTCTCTTATCTCTCCCAACGCTCATTCAGTGTCTCTTTTTCCAATGATACCTCCTCCCCTCGCCCTGTCTCGGTTGGAGTCCACCAAGGCTCCGTCCTTGGTCCCCTTCTATTTTCTCTTTATACTGCCTCTCTTGGCAAACTTATTACCTCATTTGGATTCCACTACCACCTGTACGCTGATGACACCCAGCTATATCTCTCCTCCCCGGACCTCTCCCTTGCTGTCCTGCAACGTGTCACTGCTTGCCTTTCTTCCATCTCTGAATGGATGTCTTCCCACTTTCTGAAACTCAATCTCTCAAAAACTGAGCTCCTTGTCTTTCCTCCTCCTAATACTGATCCTCCTCTTTTGCTCTCCCTTCAAGTTTGTGGTACCAACATCAGCCCATCCTTGCAAGCGCGCTGTCTTGGCGTCACACTTGACTCTGGTCTCACCTTTGAGCCTCATATCCAGCATGTTGCCAAATCCTGTAGATTCCATCTTAAAAACATAGCCCGCATCCGCCCCTTTCTTGCACTAGATACTACCAAGGAGCTTGTCCATGCTCTAGTAATTTCCCGCATGGATTATTGTAACCCTCTCCTGCTTGGTCTTCCCAAAAGCCGTACTGCACCCCTACAGTCTGTAATGAACGCTGCTGCTAGACTGATTTTCCTCTCTAGTCGGTTCTCTCACACCTCACCCCTCTGCCAGTCCTTACATTGGCTTCCTGTGTGCTATAGGAGTCAATTCAAGGCACTAACTCACACCTATAAAGCACTGAACAACTCTAGCCCCTCTTATATCTCCTCACAGATCCATAGGTATGTCCATTCTCGGTCTCTCCGCTCTGCCCGTGACCACCTCCTGTCCGTTGTCCGCACCCGTACGGCCAACTCGCGCTTGCAGGACTTCTCGCGGGCGGCTCCCTTCCTATGGAATAGCCTGCCTCCCGCCATCAGACTCTCCCCTAGTCTTGCATCTTTTAAGAAGTGCCTTAAAACCCATCTCTTTAGGAAAGCTTATGGCCTCCAAGACTAACCCCTACCTCACATACCTGTCTCTTGCCCTCTCCTAAAGGGCAGCCCACCTTATTTGATTGCAAATTCCTGTCCTACTGTGTTTTACACCCCACCTCCTATAGAATGTAAGCTCGATTGAGCAGGGTCCTATTCAACCTATTGTTCCTGTAAGTTTATTTGTAATTGTCCTATTTATAGTTAAATCCCCTCTCATAATATTGTAAAGCGCTACGGAATCTGTTGGCGCTATATAAATGGCAATAATAATAAAATAATAATAATGTCCTATGTAAAGTCCGGTTTGTGAATAGATTTCCACACAATGGTCTGTATTGGCCCCGGATATATTTGTATAATGTTATCATATCCCCTCAGGCGATGTTTCTCTAAACTAAATAGGTTTAAATTTGTTAACCTTTCTTCATAGCTGATATGTTCCATTCCTTTTATAAATTTTGTAGCCCACCTCTGCACTTTTTCTAGTGCCATAATATCCTTCTTTAGAACAGGTGCCCAAAATTGCACAGCATATTCAATATGTGGTCTTACCAGTGATTTATAAAGAGGCAAAATTATATTCTTGTCCCGAGAATACCTTGCCCTCTTTCTATAAAGTTTGGGATCCTTGGAGGGATTTCACTTCTAGAGAATAAATACAAATGTTGATTGCATTACGTATTATCGTGGTGGTACTCCAATTGTAATTGTTTGATTTTTAGTTTTTTTTTCTATCTTTTTTCTATTGATGTTACATGATAATTGTAAAATGGAACCAATATATTTTATAAAATGTGCCAATAATGCCTTGTGTAAAGGTTGCTGTGTTTGTCTCTGAAATAAAGATTGTTTGTTTGTTTTTTAATGGGTTTTGAATAGGGTTAGGGTTAGGACAGGTATGATAGGGCTAGAAATATATTTGTGGATTCGGTTTCTCCCAAACCATGATTCAGCCAAATTTTGGGAGATTGCCAGTTCATCCAAAAGTTCAGAAATGTTATATCAACAAATCATAAGACAAACAAAACAGACAATGCATAAAACTATTTTGTTTCATTCATTTGGAGTTCCATCCCAGGCACCAAAAAAAAGTTAATTGATTGAAGAAAGATGATAGTTAGACAGTCACTAAATATTGATTTTTTTCACAGATCAGATTGGAAGTGACCAAGAGAGGGATAAAAGGAGAAGCTGCAACAAATTTATATTTATATATTATGTATTTAATAAATAAAAACTATAAAATTATAGAGTATTTTTTTTACTGCTTCCTGTTTTTCCCTCTACTGGTTAATGCTTCTCATCTTCTCATCGAAAACATGCCTATCAGTGTACTGCACAGTATATACATAATATTTCCATTTTGCAGTACACTGATTGGCCAATGTTTGTGCCCTTTTGGTTTGACCAAATAGACCAAATAAATGTAGAAAATTTCGACCAAATAAATTTCTTTGAACCAAAACACCAGATGGATCAATCAGATGAATCGATCTGGATACCTGTTTTTTTTTCCATGCACAAGTGTGGATAGAAATAGTGCCAAACCTTGCCTGTGTTAAATATAATTATGCAAATCGTACCTATTCAACAAATAACGTCTCTGAGAAGGAAGCAAAGAGGCATGTCAAAATTATGGCATGTTACAAATTTCACCCCATAATTTTCCCAAATATTTGCCAAATATATACTTGTGGGTATTTCTGGACATGCTAGATGCAACAGAATACAGATCTCGGAAGTGGTAAGAAACACAAGGCCTCTACGACCATTAAAGTTCAACAAAATACATAAAATAAATAATACATTCTGCAGATATTCGTGATGAAGTTAAGAAGTAAAAAGATCCAAAATGGTAATAGTTAAATAGTTCATGTTGTCTTCTGTTGCACACAATATACCATGATGAAGGTAAAGTACATCATTTGGGTAAAGTGCATCTCATCAAATCAGAAATTGAAAAGTGAATTTATCATGTCAATAATTTAACAATATAATATATCAGTATCTGAATACAAATATGGGGTCTTCGCAGTAGTAGAACATACAAGGTCTGTAAAATTCCTCACAAATTGCCATATTATATGTTGATGCTGACTGTACACCAGTTTTCTGTTTGATATGGTGTAATTGTTGTCATAGTAGGACTGTGAGTAAAGAAAGTATTTAAAAATAAATGAATAAATAAATAAATGTGTGTGAAAAACACACACAAAAAATAAATAGAAGATTTGGCAGAGGTTGGTGATACAATGGTTAAATTAAAAAAATCAAAATGCAATATTTCAGGGGGTCTACTTTCTACAAATATATGCTTTTGTGTAGCAGTTTTGTATTCTATGACTGTTATTAAAGGAACACTATAGTCACCGAAATAAGTTTAGCTTAATGAAGCAGTTTTAGTGTTTAGACCATGCCTCTCAGGGTTCACTGCTCAAATCACTGCCATTTAGGAGTTAAATCACTTTGTTTCTGTTTATGCAGCCCTTGTCACACCCTTCTCTGACTCTTATTGACACAACCTGCATGAAAACAAAGTGGTTTCACTTTCAGTCAGATGTAATTTACCTTAAACAATTGTATCTCTCTCTCTGTAAAATTAACTTTAATCACATACAGGAGGCTCTTGCAGGGTCTAGCAAGCTATTAACATAGGAGGGGATAATAAAATCTAAATTAAACAGAACTTGCAATAAAGGAAAGATAAACTTTAGATAAATCTTTCCAGGAAGTGTTTAGGAAGGCTGTTCAAGTCACATGCAGGGAGGTGTGACTAAGGTTCATAAACAAAGTGATTTAACTCCTAAATGGCAAAGAATTGAGCAGTGAGACTGCAGGGACATGATCTATACACCAAAACTGCTTAATTAAGCTAAAGTTGTTTTGGTGACTATAGTGTCCCTTGAAGTTTACAATCTCAGCAAGCCAAATTGTAGGTTTATATTTAAAACTAGAATCCACATTTTACAATATTTGTCCTATAAAATCCCCCAAAATATTGAAATCCTAGATATATGAGGTAGACTTGTGCATGGCAAAAACATTTGGTTTGGTCAAATTGATTTGACTAGAAAAAAAATAGTTTTAGTCTATTTGGGTTTCGTCTTTGTGGCATTTTGGGTTCAAATAACTTTTGGCCATGCAATCATTTCGGGAAGGATAATTCAAACAAACTGAAATGGCACGAAATTAGGCCGATCATATATACTCGATCGTATACTGCAAAATAAAATGAGTATAAACAAAAAAAAATTAGAATTCTATATTATACATTTAACAAATATAGATTTATAGTAATATAGATTTTTTATTTACCTCACTTCCTTTTTTTCCCTCTATTGGCCATTTCTTATTTGATGGGAAAAAAAATCAACATTTAATGGCTGTCCCCTAATTATCAATTTTGGAGAAAACAAATGCAAAATCTAATAGGAGGCATTTTATGAAGAATGATAATGGAATTAATTTAATCAATTTTGAAGTGTTCATTGTGTTATTCTCACACTAGTTGTGTTGAAAGTATTATAAACAAAACAATTAAATTTTTCTTCATTTGTTTTCCCCATTTTAAACATTTTATTTAGAAGTGATATTGTGCTATGCATGCATCTAATACATCCAAGTGAATTCCTATCAGTGTTTAATTAAAAAAAAAAAACTTATATATAGCACATGAATCCCATAAACACATGGAATTACGGAAAATCACTTGGGGGTTAAAATATGGAATCACATTCAGCCACTTCCAGAACAACCCTTCATAAATGTATGTTCAGTGTATTAACGCAGCAGATTTTACACTACACATTTCATGGAAAATACACTATATCAAGACAATAGACTACGAGAGATTGAAGTGTGCTTGGGACAATTTTTTTTTGTAAAATGGCACCTTCTTTATCCAGATGTAATGAGGAAAAGTTATCAACTGCAAACTCTCCATATATACTATATTAAAATACATTTAGTCTATATTTAAGTATGCTTAAGCACAAAATCGTAGCTATGAGCATGATGTATATAGGTTTAAAAAAATATCTGAAAAATTCAACCTCTTTCTTAATTTATGTCCAATTTGCAAATCGGTAATCACAATATGGTGCTCAGTATCAGGAAGGTAGATATTAGTTACATTAAATGTTAAAATGAACCAAAGAACTGTCTCAGTGTTTTTTAGATACAAACATCTACTGGCTTAACAGCTGTTTTTCTTTATAAACAGCATGAAAACGAGCATCGTGTAGGGAAGGTAGGATTTAAGAAGCATGACTGGTAACTACTCCCTATCACTATTGTAATTATCTAGAATATATCTACAGGTGATCTTTCCTCCATGAAATGTTACTACTAACCTGAACTTAACATGGGATTTCACCTACAATTGTAACTGTGGTTCCCCCAGGTTAATGCAGGGGTTTATTTCAACCAGGTAGCTGCCATTTTAGGTCTACCATTTTTTTTTTTACTTTATAAATGATTTAGTGGCCATTAGATTTGTGCACGACAAAAAATGTTGGTCCAGCCAAATCGATTCGGCTGAAAATTTAAAACATTTCAGATCGGAAGAAGGAAATTCAAAAAGAAGGAAAAAAGGTTGCCTGGAATGTCCCTTTCACACAACCACCCCCCCCCCCCTTCCCCAACAACCCTCAAGCTGTAAATTGCTTATCTAAACTTGGTGGGAAGTTGCGGTGGCTACAAGCAGTAGGCACAGCAAACCGAATTCCGAAACAACCAAAATGTTTCGCCTATCACACTGTTCAGTTGATTTGCTACTCAGGTACATTTTTGTTCGGAATTCAGAAATTTCGTCAGAACACCGGTTGTGACAAACTGCAGTCGGGAACAAAATGAAGGGCAGTGGCCATAATTAGCAGCATTAATTGTCCATCTCTTACAATCAAGCAACCTTTACAATGATCAAACAACTGCGTGACACCTTATACCTGAGAAAAAAAATCAGCCAGTAGGCTGAGTGTGATCGGAGTTGTGGATCATGGCAGACGGAATCCCGGAGAAGAGCTATCCTTCTCCCTTCTCCGCAGCTATGACAACCTCACAATCTCAGATTAACTTGTCACATTATTTTTTTTTAATGCTTACTGAAAATATGTAAGACAATTGTCCCCTATAGAAAATCAGAATACACGGAAACCAGTGTAGACAGAATTTAAGATCGTGGTGTATCTTTTGTGAAGAACAAGGGACATTTTACCTTCTGCACAGTTCACAGAAGAAACTGGATCTCTGCAGCCTGACAAAGTGCAGCCACTGAGCTGCAGCATTAACTTGTATTTTAACAAGATTAAAATATATTTGTCCTGCGGATTAGCATACTTAAATCCCCCTCTGCCTTTCTAGGAGTGGCAGTGCACTTTGATCTGTGTTGCATGGAAAGAGCCCTGCTTGGGCCCAGCCATTCGAGTGCCAAGTGTGAAATCAGCCTGATGTCATTTTCATTCTTCATCTTATACATTCCTCACCACTTTAATTATATTTCCGCCACAAAGCACTGCAGTTTCATTCTATATGCAGGTTGGGCTAGGAAGCATTTAAAAACTATAGTGATAATACTTAGGTTAGGGGATTGTAAGAGCACGATGTTTGCATGATTTTACAAACACTTTTTTAAAAATGTAAAATAGAAAAGTACAAAAAAAAAGTGTTTTTAACGTCTCGATAAACATTGTGCTCTTGCAATACCCCAACTTAAATATTTTATTTGTTTCACTGATAAAAAAAATTTCAAATAATATTCAGAAATATTATTTGACATTTTTTTATCAGTGAAACAAAATAATTATAATAATAAAATATCCGTTTAGAATTAGAATGTTAAAAATGATCTACCTCTAAACTACCCTCCTCTAATAAAATGATTTGTCATTATTAAAAAAAACAAAAAACAAAAGACAAATTTGTATGGATTATTTGAAAGTAACGTAATATATTAATTTAGAAAAATTTTAAATGTGTTTTGCGGAATCCACCCACCACTAAAATTTATTGTTTACGTAATTAAAAAAACAATTGTAATTATATAAAACATTCAAAAGCAGAATGTGATTTATTTATCTACTGAAAGTTGCTTGACCTTATATAACTATATAATCATTTCATTATTTATTAATATATATATATATTTATTTATTTATTACAAATTCCAAAACTAAAAATTAGCCAGCAATTATACTGAAAATAAATAAATTTAAAAAACGGAATAAACACGTGGAAACATATAGTTAAACAGATACAAAATGACTGTGTCTATTATAGAAAAAGCATTATTAAAGTGGTTAGTTAAAAACCTTACAATTTGCACAAAATACAGCCAATAGGTTTAATTATATTTATACTGGCTATTTAAAAAACAAAAAAAAATTAAGTTTCTACTTAATAAAAGTTCAAATAAGTAAACAAAAAGGCAACGTTGATTTTTTAACTCAAAAAAGGTTTATTACAATATTTTGAATGAAGAACTGCAAGTGCCTGAACATTTCTTTAATTATCTATCTATCTATCTATCTATCTATCTAATTTATAAATATTTATTTGTTTGTTTATTGAATGTGCCTGATTATACAAAGGCTAGACCACAACTGTCAGCTTAGATTGGCAATTGTTAAAGTTGGGCCGTTTTTCGGAGGTGCAGGATGTATTATTAAGGACAGGAAGTGAACCACCTGCAGTTGTCACATAGGCTTTGACCTTCACCCCAGTCCTGTGACCACAGACTCCATTCATTCATCTGGAGTGTCTGAGAGACAAGCTATTTTTCTCATTGAGCTCATCGAGTCAGTGGCCGTTGGGCGTTACTTCCACATACAAGCTGGGTAGAATAGAAATGTAGATGAGCTGCCCAAGTATTGGAGAGCAGGTCAATCCCTGGGAAATGCTTCTTTCAGACAACTTCTATTGTCTGGAATTCTGCTCTGCTTTTCCCTCTCCCCACAGACATTCTGACAGGTAACACAATATTATCCTCCACCTTATACATTCGCCCTTTCCATGAGAGATACATTTTAAACATTATCATTGTAGTTAGTTTAGTAGGAGCCTTTAATAGATATCTAATAATAATGATAATAATACTATGTAAGGGCTACCACCGACCCGTTAAAAGATATATTTGTATATTTTCTTTTCAGGGGTTGTCTTGTGACGTGAGAGCCAGGATAAAAAAAATGTAGTGTAAAATAATAAATTAAATGTAATCAAATTTAGAGATGTTATATAAATTTGCTACATTGGTCTTAACCCTCTCTCAACATGGACATTTGTCGATGTAGAATACACAGAAGGTGAAGCCGTTTTTTCCAGCAGTTTGTTATTTATTTTACTTTTACATAAAAACACAACTGGTGTTTCTTTTAAGAGAATTTTTTTATGTTCACGTAAAGAGATATGATGGCAGGAACACATAAAAATCAAAACAACTGTGAATGTTCTGCACATTTTAATACTGAGTGTTGAGAATATTTTGTTAGGCCTCCAATTGCCCCACCTTAGCAAAAAAAGGTTCAAAATGTATGCTGTTTAATACACATGGACAAGGCCTTTATATGTGGCATTTACAGATATATCTGAATACATATATGTATATATAGTCCCAAGAACCGAGCACACCGTTTAGTTAATCCATGTTTACTGTGGTACAGCAACCAGACCTTGGATTGCTATACGTTTTCTGTTTGTTTGATTTTTGTATAATTTTTGGCTGGATTAAGCACCAATCACAATCTTTTTGCAGGAACCCTAGAGTGCAAGTTTTAGTTGTGTGTGTGTGCGTGCGTGCGTGCGCGCATTATTTTAAAAAAGTGAAACATATATCAACAATGAATTTTAATAGATATTGACACAGCTCAGTATGCAGAAGAGTGTGCACAGGTGCCATAATATAATACAGTATCCTTCAAAAGTGTATATTTCCAAAAACATAACCCCCTTTACGAAATTAAAACTGTCTAACATGCCAAATTGTTCTAAATTAAGCATTAAGATTTTCAGTAAAATAACTGCACCCACTGACACGAGCACATGTTAACATATAATAAAGTGAAAACATAAATATACATTATATGTCCTGAGTCAAATGAAACCAAATAAGCTATAAAACATTGTCTTTTTTGCAAAGTGTGGCTCAATGCGATACAGATCTGTCTGTTAAAATAACATTTTTTTTTTTTTTATTATGAAGCCCTACAAATACACATATGAAGACTCTATTTCGTAACTAAATTTAGAGATTTTTTTTATATTCTAATATATAAAAAAATAACTGCAGAGGATAGTGGATGCATGTTTGTTGTTGTAGTAATCTGCCTCTAGACTAAACGTTTTACTCATTACTAAGAAAGAATGCTCCCACTAGACTTGGAGATTCTTTTTGGCCCTGAATTCCGAGCGGAAATATACCCGAATTATGAACTAAGCAAACCGAAAATTACCGAATATGTTCAGGGCTTCCATATTCTTAATTCTGGCTGTGAAATTAGTGATGGGAAAAATATTTGATGTTTAGGAGATAGTCACTAAATATTAATTTTATGCACAGATCATGTGAGAAGTGAGCAACACAGGAAAACAGGAGCAGTAAAATCTATATTTATATATTAGATATTTACTAAATATATAATATATAAATAAAGATTTTTGTTAATGCTCTTCCTGTTTTTTCTCTGTTGGTTACTTTTATCAATTGTTCCTACCAGTATACTGCAGAACACATACATAATTCACAACCTTCTGGTTTGTTCTCCTGATTAATTTTTTTTCTGAGAAGCTCTCACCCTACCTGAGCAGAATGCTCTCCCCCGCTGTTCCCATCTCCTATAACCTCCAATCCAGTACCAGCACTTTATTTAGTCTACCTCAATACAAAAAGAAAGAGGCTCGATCCTCATTTTCCAGCAGAGCACCACAATTATGGAACGACCTCCCGCACACTTTAGAATCTTCCCCAAGCCTAAAGTCCTTTAAGAGATCCCTCTCTACATACCTCAAAACAGAATGCACCTGTCATGGTTGATTATATTTTTCCTACCTGTTCTATGTTAAATTTTTTTTTTTTTTTGACATTCTTTATTTATTGAGTTTTTCAAGTCAGGATGGGAGACAGAAAAAAGAGAAAAGGGTGGGGGAGGGAAGGGGGTTGACAATTATCAGGTTACAATGCGTGACATCAACCCCTATAGTGCGTCATTTCTGTTGGTGGTACAGGGTTGCGTTCAGTGTGTTTCCCTAGGTCAATGCATCTTTAACTTGCGATGTGTCCGCCAGGGTGTTTCTCAGTCGGGGGCATAGGGCGCTGCGCAGGTGTGCCACTTGTGGTTTAGGTGGGTTCATGTTATTCAGGGACTTGCGGTTATACTCCATTATTTTTGGTGGGTTGACGCCTTGCTTAGAGGGAGAGGGCGAAAGCTACATATGTGATCGGTTTTTGAGTGCTCAGTCCAATGGACATTCAAAGCTCTGGTGATGTCTGGTCTTGGCATGGCACAGCCAAGGGGGAAGGGGGGGGGAGTCTGAGTCGGGGGTGGGATTAACAATGGGTATATCAGGAATCGCTTGGAGGAGCGAGTTTGGGGGTCTGTGCCGTGTAGGTAGTCCAGGGGTACCAGAGGAGGGCACATTTGTCCGAGCGCTCCCGCAGGGACGCAGTCATCATTTCCATATTATGGATTTACTCCACCTTATCCACCCACTGTGTGTAGGTGGGTACTGTCTGGCTTTTCCAGTGTAGTGGAATGAGGCTTTTAGCAGCGGAGAGCAGGTGTATCGTAAGGGATTTTTTGTATTGTTGTGTAGAAGTGGCTGTGTGGTGGAGAAGCATTGGCAGTGGTTGTAGTGGGAGGTCTGAGTCTGTGATTTCCTTAATCTTTGTGTGTATCAGTTTCCAGTACGGGACTTTGCGGGGGCATGACCACCAGATATGGAGATTGGAGCCAGGGGCGGAATTACATCTCCAGCAGTCTCCAGAGGCTGTGTCGTGCATATGTTTTAGTACCTCCGGGGTCCTATACCATTGTGTGAGTAATTTATAGCTCATCTCTTGGTATTTGGAGCTTATGGAGCATTTGTGTGTTAAAAGAAAGATTTTCTCCCATTCTTGGGTAGTCAAGTGTGTGCCCGTTTCACGTTCCCATTTTTCCGTAAACCCGAGTGGGCTGTCATTGCTCAGTGACTGTAGGCTTGTGTAGAGGTATGATACCGCATGTTCTATATGTTTCCTGTCTGTGCATAGCCGTTCGAAGTCAGTCAGTTGTCTGTGAATGTGGTCTTTGCCCTGTAGGGTCGTGTAATAGGTTTTAACCTGGTGGAAGCGGAACCTATCAAGCAGGGTCGGTTGCTGGGTAGTGATGACGTCGGGCAGTGGTTTGAGGGTCCTGTCAACGATCCATTGGTGTAAGTAGATCCAGTCCGTCTGGAGGAAGTTCCGAAAGGCCGCGGGGGGGAGGCCCCCCGCTAGATTCGGGTTGTAAGCGATCGGGGTGAGTGGGTTAGGCGATGTGGTGAGTTGGTGGGAAAAGCGCAGCCTACACCAGACTCCGAGGGTGGCGTCAATGAGTGGGTTTTGGGTTCGGAGTTCCGAGTAGGTGACCGATCCGAGCCAGATTCGGGCCGGGATTGCGCCCTGCGACTGCTGGGTCTCCATGAGCACCCATCGTTTGGTGCTTGGGCGTGCGTGCCAGTCAACTAGCCTCTGCAGGTGTGTGGCCTGGTAGTATCGCTGCACGGAGGGGAGCCCGGCTCCCCCCGCAACCTTTGGCCGTTCCAGTGTGGTCCTGCGTATGCGGGACACCGAACGGTTCCATACAAAGCTTCGAATTTCCCGTGTCAGGGTGCGATAGAATGATTGAGGGATTGTGGTAGGCAGCGTCGCGAATAGGTACAGGAGTCTGGGGAGGACGTTCATCTTCAGCGCTTGTATGCGGCTGAACCAGGTGAGGTATTGCGGGGACCATCTGAGGAGATCCTTTTGGATGTTCGCGAGGAGGGGGGGGAAATTCAGTTGATAAAGTTGCGAGAGGTCGCGTGGCAACCAGGTGCCCAGGTACCTCAGCTTGACCGTTCGCCACGCGAAGGCAAACTTAGCGCTCAGGCGTTCGGCCAGCCCGGCGTCGTCTAGTAAGGGTAGGGCTTCAGATTTGTCTAGATTCAATTTCAGATTAGAGACTTGGTGGTAGTCGCGGAACGCCTGGAGGAGATTAGGGATAGAGATGAGGGGTTGTTCTAGGAAGAACAGCATGTCGTCCGCGTACGCTGCCACCTTGTGTACCTCTGCGTCCAGCGTCACCCCCGTAATGCCCCCGTCCTGTCTGACCGCCTCCAGAAATGGTTCTAGAGAGAGGGCAAACAGGAGGGGGGACAGGGGACAGCCTTGGCGTGTGCCATTGCTGATGGGGAAAGCTTGCGTGAGGGTTCCGTTAATGCGGATCCGCGCCGTCGGCGTCGTATACAGTGCTGACACCCAGTTGCATAGCTGGGGACCGAATCGTAGGTGGCGGAGAGTGGATGTGAGATATGTCCAATCTACTCAGTCAAACGCCTTTTCGGCGTCCGTCGATAGCAGTACAGTTTCCTGGTTTTCGCTATGTGGATGACGTTGAGTGCATGTATCGTGTCGTCTCTGGCTTCCCTACCCGGAATAAACCCGACTTGGTCGGGGTGGATGAGGTCCGGAAGGATCGGAGAGATCCTTCGGGCCAGGGCCTTGGCAAAGAGCTTAAGGTCCGAATTTAGGAGCGAGATCGGGCGGTAGCTCGAGCAATTAGTCGGGTCCTTACCCTCTTTGGGAATTATTGTGATTGTGGCGGCTAGGGTATCTGTCGGGAATCGTCCGTCTTCGAGGATCGAGTTTAGTCCTGCCAGTAGCCTGGGCAGTAAGATGTCGCTGAAAGTGCGGAGGTAGGAGAGCGGTAGCCCGTCTGGGCCGGGTGCTCTGTGGGGTTTCATGCTTTTCAGGGCTCCCTTGAGTTCCTCGAGCGTTAGGGGTTGCTCCAGGTCCTCCGATTGTTCCTGGGAGAGCGTTTTGGTTATGTGTTGGGCTAGGTAGTCTGAGACCCTCCGTTGGTGTGTCTGTTGGGCTGTCCCGTGCGTGGTCAGTGTCTGGTTGTATAGGTCTTTGTAATAGGCCTGAAATGCGTCTAGTATGCCTTCTGGGTGTCTAGTGCTACATTGGTCCCGCGTGTTTATCTTGTGGATATGTTGCGCCCTCCGTCGTGCCTGGAGCATTTTTGCCAGTAGGCGACCGCTTTTGTTGGAGTGTTCATAGAAGTACCTGGTCGATTTGGCCAGGGTGTGTAACAGTCCCTGAGAGAGGTGGTCCCTAAGTTCTCTCCGAGCTTCGGTCAGTTGAAGGTAAGTGTTGTCGTCTAGTGTTTGTTTGTGTGTGGCTTCCAAGGTGGATACCTTGGATGTGAGGGTATTGATGCGCTTGAGTCTGTCTTTTTTGCGCTGAGTGCAGACGGCAATGTAGTGGCCTCTCAATACACATTTATGTGCTTCCCAGATCGTCAGGGGGGGTGTGTCTGGGTCGTCATTTGTGTCAAAATATTGTGTGATCGTCTGAAGTGCGGATGCGCGGGAAACCGGGTCGTTCAGCAGAGTTTCATTGAGCTTCCACTGTCTGTCCCTCGGTTTATAGAGGGGTGAGCTTGTGCGAACTTTAACCGGAGCATGGTCGGAGTGGGTCGTGAGGCCAATATGTGCGTCATGTAGTAGGGGAAGGTATTCTTGGGGCATAAATATGTAGTCAATGCGGCTGTAGCGGTGGTGGATGTGGGAAAAGTGTGTATAGTCCCTGTCGTCTGGGTGTGCGGTCATGGGCGTCCGCAGGAATTTTTCCAGGGGGGGGCATAATTGTAATGACATCCATGCTTGGTACCTTTTTGACAGTGTCATGAAAGGGAAGGGGCATAGCCATTATCACATAAAGCCAGGGTGAATAGCGTTTTCACAACTATGGTGTCAGGAATATATGTTTGTATTCCTGACACTATAGTGTTCCTTTAAGCAAATTAAATGACATTTCTGGTCACCATAACAACTTCACCTAAATGAAAATGCTATGATGCCAGGAAGCCCTTGGGTGTTGGCTTTCCTTTAAGGGGTTAAATCGCTCTCAAATGGTTTAACCCCAAAGGCTTCCTCCAGCTCCAGGTCGCTCAGTGGTATTTGGCTTCTGAAACAGAGTGTCAGGAAGTGCAGATTGACGTCAGGCATGGGTGCCGCTGATTAGCTAGAGTGGTCAGTTGACGCTCTAAGCCAATCGCTAGTTCCCGGTTCATACAATATTTTTACTTTTTTTATGAATGGGGAGCTACTGATTGGCTTAGAGTGCCAGCTGACCGCTCTAGCCAATCAGCAACACACCTACCCAACGGCATTCTGTGCTTCCTGACACTCAGTAAATAAAAGTGAACACATTAACACCGTTTTTTTTTTTACCTTTGGAGATGAGAAGGTCCAACGTTTCCCTGCCAGGCCCTGGTACCAAAGCCTTATGATGTGGTGTCCAGAATAAAGTGGAGGGTTCACTTCATTTGTCCTTCCTGCTCCAATCTCCTTTTCCTCTCCTTCATTTGACAGTCTTTTTTTTTTCTTCTGACACTGTTTTCTATCCTTGGCCCCTTCTGCTCTTTTACCTTTCTGCTACTTTCTGCTTATTTTGCGCCCTTCTGCTCCTTTCTCATTCTGGTCCCTTTCTGCTCCTTGCAGACCCTTTCTGCTCCCTTTTCTACTTTACCTTTGTGCTCCTTGCTGTCCCTTTCTGCTCTTTCTCCTACTTTACCTTTGTGCTCCTTCTGATTCTTTCTGCTCCTTTACCTTTGTGCTCCTTGCTGTCCCTTTGTGTTCCTTCCTGCTCTTTGCAGGCCCTTCCTGCTCATTCTCCTATTTTATGTTTGTGCTCCTTCTGCCCCTTCCAGCTCATTTCTGACCCTTTCTGCTCCTTCTACTTTACCTTTGTGCTGCTTTACCTTCCAGCTCCTTGCTGACCCTTCCTGTTCATTTCTATATATCTATAGGCTGCTGCCCCCCCAAATCTATAGGCTGCTGCCCCCCAAAAAAATCTATGGGCTGCTGCCCCCAAAATCTATGGGCTGCTGCCCCCCAAATCTATGGGCTGCTGCCCCCAAAATCTATGGGCTGCTGCCCCCAAATCTAAAGGCTGCTGCCCCAAATCTATAGGCTGCTGCCCCTCCCCAAATCTATGGGCTGCTGCCCCCAAATCTATGGGCTTCAGCCCCCAAATCTAAAGGCTGCTGCCCAAAGTCTATGGGCTGCTGCCCCCTATGGATCTAGGTTGCTGCCCCCCAAATCTATGGGCTGCCCCCAAATCTATTGCCTCAAATCTACTGCTGCTGCCCCAAAAAAATCTATAGGCTGCTGCCCCCCCAAAATCTATAGGCTATTTCAAACCCTCCCCCATCCCTCACTTACCTGATCTGTAGGCTGTCTCTGGCTGCATGTGTTGTTCCCCTGCGGTTTCAATCAGCAGAGAGAAGCAGGGATAAGATGCAGCTTCCTATCCGTCTCTCTCCATACACAGCGCCACCTACTGGTTCACTAGTTCATTTTAAATCTCACGAAAAATAGCAGAACAAGCTGAAAAATCCAGGGGGGGGCAAGTGCCCTCCCTTGCCCCCCCCGCGGACGCCCATGTGTGCGGTCCTCCAACAGTCTACAAGGCCCAGTCCGTTCAGTGCCTTGGTGGCAGACCGTAAGCAGTGTGGTGATATTTTGCTAGTTCCGTGGGATGTATCCAGGTGTGGGTCTAGTGGCATATTGAAGTCCCCTGCTACCATCAGGAGGCCCTCTCTAAATTTGTTCAGTTTGGTTAGGGTGCGGGAGAGAAAGGTGTGTTGGCCGCGGTTGGGGCAGTATATGCTAGCGAATGTGTATGTGTGGTCGGCTATCGTGCCCTTGACAAAGAGATATCTCCCTCCAGGGTCCGTATGGGACGCAATATGTTTGAAGGGTACAGTGTGTCCAAAGAGTATCGCTACACCTGCTCTCTTGGCAACCGGATGGTTGGCGTAGTAAGCCAAACTGAAACGTTTATTTTCTAGTTTAGGTGCGTCTGGGCCCCGAAAGTGCATCTCCTGCAGGAACGCTACGGACACTCTCTCCGTCCAGAGACGGCGGAGTAGGTGAGAGCGCTTCTCCGGCTGGTTAAGGCCCCTAGTGTTGTTGGACCAATATGTGAGTAAGGCTGGGCTGAACCCCATCTTGGCCTTCGTGGTTTGGTCGGTCGAAGGGAGGGGGTCTATGGGGGGGGAGGTAGTTTCAGGGGGATGGGGGGGGGTCAATGCAACGTTTGAACCTTAACCGGTTGGTGGCGTTCAGGAGACTGAAGTGTCAGGAAGTCTTGTCGAACTCCGGTCCTATGTACAGGGGAGGTCAGTTGCGCGAGGCGCGTGGAGGGCCACCTACAGAGTCTGTTCCTCAAATATGTAGGTTGTCAGCACCTGTGTCCCAGGGGCTCCCAACCCGCCGTGTTAAGTGGCTCTCGTGACATCGGCGGGTCCTGGGGCACTTGGGGGAGGGTGGGGGGCGGGCCCGAGCCAATCAAGTGCGCATGAGCGCATTTTTGCGTATCAGGTCAGGTCGGTCTGTGGTGGGGGGTGGTAGGCGTGGGTCCTTAAGGCATAACTCAGTTATGTGTTGGTGAGATACGTCTACAATCTGAGGAAAGAGTCATACAGCATAAATTAACATTGCAACCTTAGCCAGGGGTAAAACCGTGGCCCAACATGTGTATCTTAAACTTATACAAGAACAATATAACTTGAACACAGTATCCTTGCGGGCAGTCTCAGTTATTGTAGCTTATGCGTGAGCTACCCAACTAGAAAACGGCAGTAACACTTGCCCGCATTTTCTAAAACTTGCGGCCCATACCTCCCTCCCAAACAGTCCATTTCTCCATGACCCGCCCCGAGTGATCGGTCACCCCCTTCTCGTGGGCTCTCTGTGTGTCTAGTGTCCCCCGACATCCCACCCAGGGCACCCTCCCAAGTCCCAAGGAGCCTTTACAGAGTGATATGAGTCCCTGTTTCATTGAGCAGCGTCCCGACTCCCCAGGTCACATCACACCCAGGGCTAAGATCGTTGAGGGCCAGGCGTAGGTAGGCAAGCGCTACTGTGTGCTAGTGGCAGTTGTTTGGTGCCCCCCTAGAGGCTCGGGTCTGCCTAGGGGGTGGCCCCAGTTACCTGATATGGGAGGTCGGTTGTAGAGCCTCGGGTGGCTATTCCTCTGGGCCGTCGGGGCTCCCCCTGCGCCGCGGTGGTGGTGCAGCGCGTCCTCCCAACAGGTTCTCCGCAACTGGGTAGGGCCCGGTCGGGCGAGCAGGCGGGTTTTCAAGGATCCAGTTCTGTACGTGGATATGTGGCAAACCTGCTGATTGAAGGAATCTGGGGACATCATTGGGCCAGCGTAGTGTGTGCCAGTGGTTGTCAATCTTGGCTTGCAGGCTAAACGGAAAGCCCCACTTGTAGGGAATCCGTTTTTCTTGTAGCATGGTCGTTAGGGGTTTCAATGCCCGTCTGGCGTCGAGCGTGAGGGACGACAGGTCCTGGAACAGCATTACCTGGGAGTCCATGTAAGCAATTGAGCGTTGGGCTCTGGCCGCTCTCATAATGGCGTCTTTCTGCTGGAACGATGTGAGGCAACAAATCATGTCTCTGGGTTGCCCATCACTCCTGGGACCACGTAGTGCTCTGTGTGCTCGTTCCATGGGTATTTCGGGGGGGCATCCTCACCAAGAAGTTGCACGAAGAGGCCGGTCAGTAGTTCCCTTGGGGACTCGTCGTCGGACTAGGGGAGGCCCCGCACTCGTATGTTGTTACGGCGGCCTCTATTGTCCAGGTCCTCCACCTGTCTGCGCAGCTCAAGGAGAATGTTCCCCTGCCGTGTGGTTGCCAAATCTGCAGCCTGCTGATGGTGTGTGGCGTGGAGGCGGTGTTCCTCCAAATCATCCACCCTCTGTTCCAGTGCCGTGAGATCTCTGCGTACCGCGGCAATTTCTTCCCGGATGACAGTACGCAATTCTGATACCAGCGCAGTTTTGTCCCCACGGGTGAGCATGTTGGCAGATATTGTAGCCAGGTCGGCTGACATTTGTGTCAGTGCATCAGTGCCAGGCATATCAGTAACAGAGCCTGTCACACTGCTGGAGCTCGGTGAGGAAGGCGCCATCTTGTCCGCGCCACGTGCGCCTCTGAGGTGCTGCGGGGTGGACAGGAATTCGTCCATGGGACCGGGTTGTCGACTCACGGTGGGTGAGGAAGGGTGCCTCGGGGTCCCTGCACGTTTAGGTTTCCCCATGAGGACCGCGCCGTCTGCTTAGGGTCTGGGCTTAAGCGGGTCGGGGCCTGGGAGCGAGTGCGGCGTGCGACTTACTCCATCGGCGGTCGAGCCACGCCCCCCTATGTTAAATTTTGTACATGTTGTGTATTAATATTGTTTTTGTATTTGATTGTACCCTATTGTATCAATGCAATATTTTGTGGGTCCAGGACTTACTTGAAAACGAGAGAAATCTCAATGTATCCTTCCTGGTAAAATATTTTATGAATAAATAAATTTCCCAAAGCCTTGCTGTAGTGTTAATCAGGGCCGGACTGGGGATACAAAACAGCCCTGGAAAAAAATGTATATATATATATATGGGTATGGGAAGCAGGCACTCAGCACCAGATCAACAGAAGCTGGAGTCTACCACACCAGGCAAGACCCAAGGTGCAGACTGTGCAAAGAGGCCTCTGAAACAGTCCAGCACCTAGTAGCCAGATGCAAGATGTTAGCAGGAACAGCATACACGGAAAGACACAAACAAGTTGCTGGGATTGTGAACCAAAACATCTGCACACAATATGGATTGGACCTTTAACATATTCATCCTCAGATTGCGACATACATAACGATTGCCTTGCCAACAAGTGCGGTAGTGTCATTCAGCAACCATGCATTAATATGTCTTACACCTGCAGCATGTTAATGGACGCCACGCAAAGGACGCGCACGCACGTTCTGTGGTCAGAGGCCGGTTATGGGCAATCGGATCCACAAGAGGGATATTTAAGCTCATCTATTTCTTCAGCTCATTGCCCGGTCGTGGTTTCACTTAGTGGTTGTCCGAGAGTGCGTTCCTGATAGTTTGTTTCTGGTTATTGATTTTGGCTTCGCTTGACTTCCCTGTATTCTGGTATCCTTGACTTTTGGCTTTCCCTCATAGTTTTGTCCCTTTCTGTGTTCCTGACCTCGGCAAGTATTCTGACTATTCTCTGGTATGTTAAGTCCAGCCATTCTAAGGTCCGGTAAGACGTTACTGTTACGAACGCTGGTATAGTAGATACCCTCTTCGCCTATTCCTCCCAAAGAGACTGGAGTGATTATAGCTGCAGTTTGGGTGTAGATACAAATAGTTTCAGATAAATGCAGCCTCCAAGTAGTTTCTCCCCAGCAAATAGATAGTTACCCAAACATGAGCCTAGACTTCATGAAGGGTACAACAGGATTGAATTTTAATGGTGCCACACTGACTTTTATGCAAGTCCCCATGCAAGGGGCACTCCCAGATGGACCTTGTGGAGGACAGGGACACAATGGTTACAGCCAATAGTATTACCGTGACAAAGATGAACACTCCTAATGCAAACACACAATCCCCTCCTCTCTTCCTGTGAGATAATTGAGTCAGCTAACTTGGAAACTCAATTATCTCCAGTAAAAACATATTTTCCCAAAAACCTGTAACACAAAGTATCCCCATCCCCTGATAGCCCTGATTCGGGTGACCAACATATCCAAAAATCACCCAGATCAGTTCAGGGGTTTTCAAATTTTATGGAAGTCCCATTTGACCAACCGCATTCCAAAGTTCCATGAATTTAGGCTGTGCGGTCGGTCTATTTCGAGAAGTCATAAAAATGAATAAATGCATGAACGGAGCCCCCTGGCTCATATGAGGGATTGTTCCCCTGGTTTGTGGGAACCAAACTACCGAACAGCGCTCTCCTGGCTGTTTGGGAAAAGGAAGAAGGCGTTTGTACGGTTTGACCAGTGTTCGGGAAGTCGAGTGTCCGATTTTAGTTCCAGACACTCGATGACCAAGTCCCACTGCCTCCTTTCGTGCAAAAAAGATGGCTGCTGTTTTCTCTCGCACGTGGCGTTCGGCTATACGAACGGCGGCCACACAGGGAGAGCGCTTAATCAACATTTTTATTTGAAGATAATGAGCCAGGGGGTGGTCGTGTTCAGTAGTTACAGGTATCGCTATAGCTACAGCTATTGGTTACAACCAATAAAACATAAAAAGTCTCTAATAACATGCTATTTTCTTCACAGTTACCTATTAGTCCTAGGTGTGACACAGTTCTACGTGCTCGTTCAACTAGTAATCCTGACATTACAACATGGCTAGAGGAGAATGATCACTGTATGGACCAATTTGCCCAGGCTTTCAGTACGCTACTTACTCATACAGTGCATCTTCAGCCTGAGGTTTCTCGATCATGTCACCTCCGCCTAGCATACCTCCAACCATAGTACACAAGGCACCTACTATCTCCCTATCTCCTCCCCCGCATTTTGATGGTAAGATTCAAGAATGCCAGAGATTCTTGAATCAAATTGAATACCACTTTGAGGCCTCACCGGGATCTTTACCCTGGGATAGAGCTAAGATTGGTTACCTAATGAACCAACTTAAAGGTAGAGCCTTAGCTTAAGCCAATCTGTTATGGGAGAGTAATAGGAGTATTGCACACAATTACCAGGAGTTCCTTGCGGAATTCAAATTAACATTTGAACCATTAGGCAGGGAGGACGACGCCTCCACTGCCCTAATGCATATCAAACAAGGGAACCGGTCTATCTCGGAGTATGCCATAGAATTTCGCACCTTGGCTTCTGAGGTAGACTGGACTAATAGTGGGTTAATCTCTGCATTTAAAAAAGGATTATCTGAGGCAATTCTAGATGAGATTGCTGCCAAATAACTATTCCAAAAATTAAATGAGTTTATCACATTTGTTATGCTAATTGATAATAGACTCAGAACCATAAATAAAACCACATGTATGGCTATGCCTTTAGAACCTCAATTCTCCAGACCTATTGTTCCAGACCTCCCTGTACAGTCTGAACCCAAACCTATGCAGTTAGGGGTCACTAGACTGTCTGAGGTAGAAAAACAATATAGGAGAAGAGAGGGTCTATGCCTATACTGTGGTAAAAAAGGACATATGTGGAGTACTTGTCCCATACGTCCGGAAAACATCCGCACCTAAGAACCTTAAGAGGACAGGTCTTAGGTGTGATGGATACGTCCTCTGGAAATAACCAAAGTAGGTTTCTCCTTGATGTTATGGCAATGTGTAACAAAAATAACTTTTCATGCAAAGCCCTGATGGATTCAGGTGCAGCTGGAAATTTCATTGACATACATTTTGTTAGAAAATACTTAAAGGATCACTATAGGGTCAGGAACACAAACATGTACTTCTGACCCTATAGTGTTAAAACCACCATCTAACCCCCCTGGGCTCCTCATGCCTCCATAAATGTAGCAAAACCTTACTGTATTCAAGCCTGAAGCTGTAACTCTGCATGCTGTTTGCCTCAGAAAAACAAGCAGTGTGCTGACATCATCAGAAGTGGTAGCCTGATCCAATCAAAATGCTTCCCCGTAGGATTGGCTGAGACTGACAAGGAGGCAGATCGGAGGCAGATCAGGAGCAGAGCCAGCATGATTCAAACACAACCCTGGTCAATCGGCATGTCCTCAGAGATTAATTGAATCAATGAATCTCTATGAGGAAAGTTCAGTGTCTGCATGCAGAGGGTGGAGACACTGAATGTTTGGATGCATTTTAGGCAGCCATGACCCAGGAAGGATCTCTAACAGCCATCTGAGGAGTGGCCAGTGAAGTTATCACTAGGCTGTAATGTAAACACTGCATTTTCTCTGAAAAGACAGTGTTTACAGCAAAAAGCCTGAAGGTAATGATTCTACTCACCAGAACAAATTCAATAAGCTGTAGTTGTTCTGGTGACTATGGTGTCCCTTTAATACCTAGCAAGGAGATATCATCACCTCTGGCCATGGAGACTTTTGATGGGAGACCTCTATCCCAAGCCTTAATTACCCACAAAACCTTGCCCATTAAAATTTCCATTGGTGCCCAACACAAAGAAGACATAACGCTCCAAATAATTGCTTCCCCTTCTTGACCCATCATATTGGGATTTCCTTAGCTTGTTAAGCACAATCCTTATATTGATTGGGCAAAGGAAGAAGTATTGGAATGGGGCAAGGACTGTATTGGGAGATGTATGTTGCACATAACCAAAAAAGTGGGCATTGTCACCTTACCCACTAATACACCTCAAGCCCCCGAAGTTCCTATACAATACTGGGAGGTTAAGGAAATGTAGTAAGAATCAGACCAATGTTCTACCCCCTCAAAGGCCATATGACTGTTCCAAAAAAATCTGCTACCCGGCGCTACGTCACCTAAAGGTATGCCTTATCACCTCAGGAGAGTAGAATAATGGAAGACTATATCAAGGACTCCCTAAATAAGGGCCACATACATAAATCATGCTCATCTGCTGGTGCAGGCTTCTTTTTTGTAGAAAAAAAGGTGGAGAGCTATGTCCATGCATCGACTACTACTAGAGCATTAAACAAGATTACCATTCAGAATGCCTCTCCCATTCCCCTCATTTCTGAATTGTTTAACAGACTCCAGGGCGCTAAGATCTTTACTAAACTTGACCTCAGGAGTGCATACAATTTGTTAAGGATTAAGGAAAATCATGAGTGGAAGACGGCATTTAATACTAGATGTGGGCACTTTGAGTACCTTGTTATGACCTTCGGGCTATGCAATGCCCCGGCCATATTCCAGGACTTTATTAATGATGAACTTTGAGACAATATCTACTCATTTGTCCTGGTTTACCTGGATGATATCCTTATTTATTCCCCTGACCTTTAGACCCACCACAAAAATGTCAAACAGGTCTTGCAGCCTTTACTGGAAAATAAACTTTATTGCAATCTGGAAAAATGCTTGTTTGATCAGACTGAAGTACAGTTTTTGGGGTATAACATTTCTGCCTCTGGTTTTCAGATGGACCCTAAGAAACTAGAGTCTGTTATACATTGGCCATTGCCTAGCGGACTAAAAGCCATCCAAAGGTTTATTGGGTTTGCGAACTATTACAGGAGATTGTACTAAGTCTAAGGAAGCTTGAGAAGCCTTTGAACTTCTTAAACAAAGGTTTGCTTCTGCCGACATATTAATACATCCTGACACCAGTAAACCCTTCATACTGGGGTAGGGGCTGTTCTTTCTCAAAAGGAGAGTCAGGATACCCCTTTGCATTAATGTGGGTACTTTTCTAGAAAGCTGTCTCTGCTGAACGCAATTATGATATTGTCAACAGAGAATTGTTGGCCATTATCCCCTTAAGGAATAAAAGGGAATCATGATGGAATACTTCCATCATGTGTCATTAAGGGGTTATCCTATCGCTTAAAGAGTGGCGACATCTTTTGTAAGGTTCCAAGGATCCCCTTTTGATCATCACTGACCATAAGAATTTGGCTTATATAGGGGATGCTAAATGAATGTCTTCTAGGCAGGCTAGATGGTCTTTATTTCTGTCTCGCTTTAACTTTCTTATAACTTACAGACCTGGTCCCAAGAACCTGAAGGCTGATGCCTTGTATAGACAGTTTGATACTGAATCTATAGGTGAGTGTCCATTGTGAGCCGCAAACTACTTTCCTGCTGTGTGGGGAATCCTTGCCTCCGGTAAGTCTTGAGGATTTAGTTCCTGGATTCTTGCTTCTTTCCTGGTCTCTGCCTAAGAACTGCTTGTCATGCCCAGAGGTTGCTCCTTAAGAGGGGAGTTATGTCACATCCTGTCCTGTTCTGGGGAGATGTCTGGCCTTGGCTTCTGGTATCCTGTACTCTTTTTACAATTCTTGTTTAGTTTTTCTTGTTTTTTCTGGTTTTCTATTCCATGTCTGTTTTTTCTGGATTCATTCCTGTATTCCGTTCCTGGAATTCCCAGTCTCTTGGATTGCTTTAAATGTTTGTTTTTTGTTGCCACACCCGTTCCTTTCCCATTAATCCTTTTTGTTTCAGTTGGTTCCTGCAGGCAGTTGTTTCAAGTCCTCTGCCCCTTTCTTGCAGGTAAATGCTGTGTGTGTTTTATTATTGTTTATTTAGTCATGCATATCTAGGCAGATAGGAACCCACCGTAATTGGAGTACTTTGTTGCAGTGGTGGGCTGCATACATCTTGGCCATTTATGCATGTCTAAATCGCCAATATTTTACATATATAGTACTTAGTTATGTCTCCTCTTGTTTTAGCTTGTATCTCTGGTCTTGTTTTATTTTGTCTTGTATTCCCAGTTCATGTACAGTCCTGTCCTGCCCTATTCATGTTTCCCTCATGCCTTGTGTACATGTTCTGGGTTCTCCTTTCTGTCCTGCTCCGGTTCTGGGTTCTTCTAGTCTTGTCTTGTTTTCTTGTTAGGTGCCTGTCCTAGTCCTGATTTGTTTCTGTACTGGATACATGTCTGCTGCAGAGCCCCCCTATCCTGGGAGGTCTGCATATAATCTAGCTCCTAGCTCTTGGGATCCGCAGAAGCTGCATCAGGGCACTGGTAGGTGGCCGCACAAACGCTGGTACTCAACACCAGGGGGCGTGTGGTTACCCTGCACCAGTTCCAGATAGTCCATTACCATGCTCCCTTCATCATCAGGCACTCAGGAGTCCCGGTCTCCGTACCACCACCCGGGCAGCCTCCAAATAAGCGTGGATGGCGTTTGTCCTCTGATTTGGTTGAGAATGCTCTCGATCTGTCCCTGGCGAGTATAGAGTTTCGTAATACGAACGCGCCACCTTGGCGATAGCGTCGGACATCCATTGCACCCGTCCCTGATGGTCCCGCAGCTAGGTGATGTAGGACTTCAACTTCTGTTTGTTGATCATTCAAGTAAGCAGTCTTCCGCATTTGTTGCTGTGAAGATTAAAATGTGCCTTGGTGTGTTGGAGGGATTGCAGGTGACGTTGGTGAAGGAGGGTTGACAGTTCACGCAGCAATGCGCCCAGATCTTGGAAAGTGGTCAGGGTCTGCAGGGACTTATGTTGGTGCTCTAACCGTCCAATGTCTTATGTAAGCCTGCGTACCCCTTCCTCCCTTTCCTGTTTGATCCTAGCTCCCCTATCCATGAAGAAGCCACTAATGATGCACTTGTGTGCTTATGAAACAGTCGGGGCAGTGACCTCAGGAGTCGTATTCTCAGAGAAGAAGTCTGTTAGGGCAGCAGAAGCACCATCAGGGCATAACAACCATAATGGTTGTCATGGGCCCGGAGGTCCTAGTGGCCTGGATTGCTCAGGGAGTTAACATGGCAACACTCTGCGCGGTTAGCAAGAGTTACAAAAGAGCAGAGCAGCTGGGAAGTGAGGATGGACTGTGTTGGGCCCCCCTGCGGTGTACAGGTAGTTGGGGGCCCGCAGCACGCCACCAGACCACCAGGGAATGACACAGGGAGGGGGGAATAAAAGTAAATGTAGTACAATAAATGGAAAAAAATGCTCTTTTTCCCACCACAGTATGCACTCCCACTACATTTTACACATTTACACTACATCCTCACACACACACACACACTGCATTAACTAAACACATACTACATCTTTACACAAACACACATTTTGCAGTCACTATACCACACTACATCCTTACACAAACACACACTCTGGACACACTAAATCCACAACACAAACACACACTCTGCATCTAATACAAACACTACATAAATTACATTAACGTACAATCTTCATCCACTATACACTCTGCATCCATGACATACACACCTCATCCACTTTACACATTCTAAATCCACTATACACATACCACATTCAGTACACACACACTTCATCCTTGTGGATAGACTCAGGATGGGCCCAGGATGGGCCCAGAGCTTGAGCTGTGTCAGGAATCCCAATATGTCTGATGGCGGCCCTGTATCGCAGTGTGCGCTTCTTGCGATATTAAAGGGTTGTTGAGGAGTGTCTCGTTCAGTCTCCAGTTGGTTGTTTTGGGTCTGGAAAGCGAGGATGTCAAGCTCACCAAGATCATACCAGGTCATCATGCCGTAGTTGGCCTTTTGTACAGTATGGAGGTAGTAGTAGGCAATGAAGATATAGTTCAGTCGGGAGTATCTGGCATGGGGTACAGAATAGTGTGAGTAAGCCCTCCTATCCGGGTGTAAAGCTCGCCAGCAGTCTGTTAGTCGGTGGGTATGGAGAAGGTTCCTAATCGTCTGAAGTATATTTTCATGGACCGTCGATGTGTCTGTAGATGTATCCATTCGTAGGTGTAAGGCAATGTTGATATCGCCCCCCAAAATCAGTAGGCCCTCCGTGAAGGCCATGAGGTGTTTCAATGTGGCCCTTAGGAACCGGCCCTGTTGTGAGTTTGGAGCATATATGTGGCGAAAGTGCATTTGTGGACTAGGATCTCCCCCTTAAGGAAAATATATCTGAGATCTTGACCTACATGTGTAGCGCAATGGTTAAAGGGAATATACTTGTGGATAAGGATTGTGGTGCCTTTGATTTACCCTGAGGATTATTCTCGTAATGTGATTAGTAAGCTTTGGGGTGGAGCCATCCCTAAAGTGGGTCTCCTGTATATAAACTACGTGGGCTTTTTAGGCCTTAAAGAGCACTTCTCAGGATTGTTAAGGCCTTTTGCGCTAATCGATATCAGTTTCAGGTCCGCTGGCAGGAAAGGAGAAGTGTGGTGTCTCATGAGTGTGCAGCTGCTCTGGCAGGATAAAGCCTAGATATACTTAGGTGTTCCAGGTCACTGGCCGGGCAGGGATTGGCCCAGGAGAGGAAATGGAGGGGGGGGAATATGGTAATAATGGCAGTTGCAGGTTTCTATGTTGTAACCTATGGTGTGCTTGTCTCCATAATGGTGGGGGTGGTATTGGGTAGCCAGGCATGAAAATAAGTTGTAAAAATAGTCTACTGAAAGTAATTATGGTTTATCAATCTTAGTGTTTTCCTGACCGTGAAAAAGCAGCGTTGGGTAGGTGTGTCCCAGTAACATCGGTGAGGCAGGAGTTTGGTCCCTGTGGTCCTGTGGCTGGAAATAACTTGGGGGGGATACATCAGTTGTAACATTGGTCAAGTGTGCGGTGCCTAAAGGGCCAATTAGCTATGTGTACAAAAATAAAAAGGGGGAGGAGGGAATAATAAATGTGGTGAGTGTGGCAGTAATGGTAATAGTAGGCCTCCATGTGTTGGCCAGCGTCGTACCTGTTTCCAGGTGGGGGGGCATGCATGGCTGGACACCACTGCAGTATCAGACACAGGGCAGTAGGGCAGAAGGATAAACCACAAGGGCAGTCAACTTGAAGTGAGCGGTGTGTGCAGAGCGTCAGTTCAGGTATCATCAGTGCCATCTTCGCGCCGTGGGTCGTGTTCATCCCATGGAGATGTGGGCCAAACGATTCGTACTGCAAGAGACAGTTAAAAACAGAAAAGAGGAAAAAAGAGGAAAAAAAGAAAGAGAGAAAAAGAAAAGAAAAATGTATATAGTCCCCCCTTCCCACCAAACCACAGAACCAAGAGTCCTTCACCCGCACCTGAGAGTGTAGGAACCTTACCATGAGGCTTAGCCCAGAGAGGGTGGTGTTTCGCAGACCGTGGGGTTAAAGGTGAGGTCTCCTGTTTGTCTGTCGTGTTGGTGTATTTGCTTGAGCAGTTCGTGAGCCAGCTGTGAGGAGGTTAGTATGTCTCAAAAGCAGGCAACCGGTCCAGGTAGGCTCGGCATGGAGGGAAGGGGAAAAAGAAGGGGGTAAGGGAGGGACGGACGGATGGAGAAGAGGGGAAGCAGTGGGCAAGAAAGGAGCAGGAGGGAGGACAGAGAGGGGAAAATGGGGAGGAGGAAGGGAGAGTAAAGGGATGGAGAGGGGTTAGGTGTAGGTCGGAGGGTGAATATATATATATAGTATATTAGGACCTGTCTATATAGAGTTTCTAGATATATAGTATATTGGGGCCTGTCTATATAGGGTTTCTAGATATATAGTATATAGGGACCTGTCTATATAGGGTTTCTAGATATATAGTATATAGGGACCTATCTATATAGGGTTTCTAGATATATAGTATATTGGGACCTGTCTACATAGGGTTTCTATATATATAGTATATAGGGACCTGTTTATATAGGGTTTCTAGCTATATAAGATACAGGGACCTGTCTATATAGGGTTTATAGATATATAGTATATAGGGACCTGTCTGTATAGGGTTTCTAGATATATAGTATATAGGGAACTGTCTATATAGGGTGTGATAAAGTGAAGGCAGAGAGGCCATTAACATTTAACCCCAGGGGAAGTACGTGTTGTATGTGTGGTGTGCAACACAAAGCTACATTTATTTATGGGCCCCAGGGGTGGAGCATTTGGAGAGCAGGGTGGGCCAATGCTCCACTACTCAGTTTATACACAACTGGGAGAAATAAGGTCCAGGCCAGAGTTTTTTGGAACTGTCTCCAACCCACTGCTCAGATGCAGATAATCAGCTGTAGCAGTGGGAATAAACCACTCCCTGCTAGGCAGATAAAGGGAGATTGATGGCTTCCTCCCTGGAAGCAGGTAGGAGAGAGGCTGTTCTCTCCAGTGAGAGAGTCAAGGAGATTGAGCACTGGGAGTACAGAAGGAAAGCAGTTAAGGCTTGGAGCACTAGGAGTGCAGAAGGAAGCAGTCAAGGCTGGCTTGGAGCACTGGGAGTGCAGAAAGGAAAGCAATTAAGGCTGGCTTGGAGCACTGGGAGTGTAGAAAGGAAAGCAATATGCTCACTTAGAACTGGAGTGCAGAGAGCTGACAAAGACACTAGGTTGGTGAAACCAATACGGTGCGGATCGCTGGCTGGCGTCGCATGCGCATGCCTCCAGAGGCGCACATGCATCTTGGAGGGCGTCCGAGGACATGCACGCACGCGCACGGTAGCCGGCAGGGGTGACGTGACATTAACTTTTAAAGTGATAGTAGCCTATTGCTACTATCTATTTATATCCTCCCTCATTTCTGTCCCTGCCTATCAGAATACACCTTGCCCTATATTAAACTCCTTCTGACATCACTTCCTTGCCCTGTCGTGGTTTATTAAAGCCCGATAGTGCGTTCTGAGTAGTTGTCTTTTTTTGGTTTCTGACTTCGGCTTGTTATTCGGTAATTCTCGTTTCTGGCTCCCTGAACTTGGCTCTGTCTATTCGCTTTCCCGTATCTCTATATCCCTGACCTTGGCGTGTTTGACTATTCTTATCTCTTATTCCTACGTTAAGTCCGGCCACTTTAAGGTCCGGTAATACGTCTGCTTCTGCTTGCCTTTAATGTTCTCTGGTTTGCGTGTTGGGGAGTATTAACCTTGACAGTATCACAGTGTCTCAGTGCCCCATGTCTCCCAGTGTCCTCTCATGTCTCAAAGTCACCCAGTGTCCCCATGTCTCCCAGTGTTCCCAAGTGTCTCAGTGTCCCCAGGTCTCCCAGTGTCCCAATTTCTCTCAATGTCCCCTAGTGTCCTAGGGACACTAGGAGACATGTGAACAAAGACACTAAGGGACTGGGATACATGGGAACCCAGACATGCCCCTTTTTAGGGTATGTTCGCCCCTTTCGGCAATTCTGATTATGTGATTTGCGTCAGTGGCCCACCCTTTTACCCCATCCATAGACTTCCTGCTTTACTGGACTCTGCTGTTTAGGAGAATGGATTTACTTGAAAGATGAAAGCGTGGGATTAGCATAGGGTATGTGTTCTCTCATAGCTGCATCCTATGAGTTTCCCGCCAGCAGCCTCTCCATCAGGTACATGACGCTTGGGAGGTAGGACTGTTTTAGTGTTTCTTGTCAATAAGATTTTGTAATTAGGCCCATCATAATTGTCAGCATCTGGCCCTGGATAGATTATAGATATAAATATATATATTATACAGGGACCTGTCTATAGAGAGAGAGTCTGTGTATGATAGATTATAGATATAAATATATAACCTATAGGGACTGGCCTATTTATTTATTATACAGGGACCTGTCTAGAGAGAGAGAGAGAGAGAGAGAGAGAGAGAGAGAGAGAGAGAGAGAGAGAGATAATCTGTGTATGATAGAATATAGATATAAATATATAACCTGTAGGGACTGGCCTATATATATTATACAGGGACCTGTCTATAGAGAGAGAGAGAGTCTGTGTATGATAGATTATAGATATAAATATATAACCTATAGGGACTGGCCTATTTATTTATTATACAGGGACCTGTCTAGAGAGAGAGAGAGAGAGAGAGAGAGAGAATCTGTGTATGATAGAATATAGATATAAATATATAACCTGTAGGGACTGGCCTATATATATTATACAGGGACCTGTCTATAGAGAGAGAGAGAGTATGTGTATGATAGATTATAGACATAAATATATAACATATAGGGACTGGCCAATATATATGTATTATACACTGACCTGTCTATAAAGAGAGAGAATCTGTGTTTGATAGAATATAGATATAAATATACAACCTGTAGGGACTGGCCTCTATATATATTATACAGGGACCTGTCTATAACAAGAGAGTCTGTGTATGATAGATTATAGATAGATATATAACCTATATGGACTGGCCTATTTATTTATTATACAGGGACCTGTCTAGAGAGAGAGAGAGAGATAATCTGTGTATGATAGAATATAGATATAATTATATAACCTATAGGAACTGGCCTATATATATTTATTATACAGGGACCTGTCTATAGAGAGAGAGAGTCTGTGTGTGCCGGAACATAGATATAAATATATAACCTATAGGGACTGGTCTCTATATATATTATACAGGGACCTGTCTATAGAGAGAGAGTCTGTGTATGACAGATTATAGATATAAATATATAACCTATAGGTACTGGCCTATATATATATATATATATTATACAGGGACCTGTGTGTGCCAGAACATAGATATAAATATATAACCTATAGGGACTGGTCTATATATATTTCCATATCCATGGCAGCACAACATTGGGTAGCTCCTCCCTATCCCCATTGGACAGGAATAATTATTAAGCCGTATAAGTACCACCTCCTACCCCTCCTTCCCCAGTCTTTTTTTCCTCGAATGCATTAAGAGGGCGGCTGAAGGGAATAAAGCCTTTCTACCTCAGGAGAGGAAGTATAAAGGATCCTTTCGTGCCCGGAAAGAGTACCATTCCTTTCGTGACAGTAGGTCCTACAAGCCGGGTAGAGAATATTCCAGATTTCAACCTGGGAGAGGAGCCCCATCTGGAAACAGAGGAGGCAAGTCACGCGGTTCATCTTCCTCTAAAAATCCGAGGAATCTATGACTATATAATTCCCAAATCCGAAGGTGTTGGGGCTTGTCTTCTCCAATATCTACCGATATGGGACGTATCCACAAGCGACGGTTGGGTGCTGGATATTATTCGGAGAGGTTACCTGCTAGAATTCCTCGAGCATCCTCCAAACAGGTCCTTTCACCTCACAAAGTGGCCAGGGGACAAGGAAAAGTGCATGGCCCTACAAGACTTCATCCTTTCCTTGCAGAAGGAGAAGGTCATCATCAAAGTGCCAGCTGGCGAAAGAACTCAAGGGTTTTACTCCCACATCTTCTTAACGAAGAAATCCTCAGGGGGATGGAGACCCATTCTGGATCTACACAGGCTAAACAAGCATCTGCACATTCGCAGATTCAAAATGGAATCCCTGCAGTCTATAATAAAAGTGGTGTCACCCAACCAATGGATGCTGTCTATAGATCTGTTAGACGCATATTTTCACATACCCATTGCCCAAGCCCATCAAAGGTTTCTGAGGTTTGCTGTGGAAGAAGGTCACTTCCAGTTTAGGGCCCTCCCCTTTGGACTGAGCACAGCCCCGAGGATGTTTACAAAGGTCCTGATTGTTCTCATTGCAGAACTCAGAAAGCAGAACATTGCGATTTACCATTATTTGGACAACATCCTGATCTTAGGAAACAACATAGATTCTCTGACATCCCATGCTATTACCAGCATTCAGTTTCTGCAAGCTCACGGCTGGAAGATCAACACCAAGAAGAGCCACCTCCACCCAACGCAATCTATGGTTTACTTAGGTGCTCACTTCGACACTCTGAAGGGCATTGTCCAACTTTCTTCAGCAAGAATATGGAAACTCAGGATGTTACTGAGAAGAATGCTGATATCCAGGGTGGCCCCTGCAAAGGCCATAATGAGCCTCCTTGGTTCCATGTCCAGAACAATAGGACTGACCAGATGGGCACAGTGGAGAATGAGACCATTCCAAGCCAATTTCCTGAGACAATTCTCCTCCGGGGACCTGCTCTGATCTGGTGGTTAAACAGGGAGCACCTATCCAAGGGTTTTCCACTAGGAGATATCGCGTGGATAACTGTGACAATGGATGCCAGCCAGTGGGGATGGGGCGCTCATTGTCCCCACGACTTTGCGCAGGAAGAATGGAGTTTCAGGGCAAACAATGTTCATTCCAATTGCCTAGAGCTTCTGGCTGTCCTCAAAGCATTGAAACACTTCTCGATTCATCTCAAGCGTCAATGGGTGAAGATAAGGACGGACAACTCCACCGTAGTATCCTATGTCAATCACCAAGGGGGTACCAGGAGCTGCAAGATGATGGAAATCATGAATCACCTGATGTGGTGGGTTCAGAGAAACCTGGCAGGCCTTACAGCCATCCATCTACCAGGGAAACGGAATCAACTGGCGGATTTTCTCAGCAGATCCAGGATAGATCCAGGGGAATGGGAGGTCTGACTCCCAAGAAGTGGAGAATTCTACTAACCTGTCTTCTCTGGATCTAGTAAGATGCCTCCAGATATATATTGATAGAACTTCTGCTTGGCGTGCTTCTCAAAGTCTTTTCGTCCTTCATTGCGGCTGTAAAAAGGGCTCACAAGCTCCAAAATCTATCATTAGCAGGTGGATAGTAGCAGCTATTATTCTGGCTTATCAATCTGCTGGATATCCGGTCCCTGTGGGTCTTAAAGCCCATTCCACGAGGGTTCTCTCATCTTCCTGGGCAGCCACAGCTAATGTCTCTCCTGAACTCATTTGTAAGGCAGCTACATGGTCTTCCACTAACACTTTCATTAGGAGCTACCAAATTGATGTCAGAGCAGGTCTATCTGATCAATTTGCTAAATCGGTTCTGTCTGTATCCGATGCCTGATTTCTATGTTGTCACTTGTTGTGGTGTTAAATACACTTTGCATTCAAAATTTTGGAGTCTGTGTCTCTTTCCCTCCCTGGTTTATTGCACAAACAGAACAAGCCTGCACATATTCCTTAACATCCTTCCTGAGGGAATCCCACCAGAATGACCTCATGTTGTGCTGCCATGGATATGGCCAGGAAAATGGAAAATGTATTCATACTTACCGTAATTTTCTTTTCCTGGTCATATGCCATGGCAGCACAAGGGTCCCACCCGGGACTATTGCTGGAAAACGTGACTGGGGAAGGAGGGGTAGGAGGTGGTACTTATACGGCTTAATAATTATTCCTGTCCAATGGGGATAGGGAGGAGCTACCCAATGTTGTGCTGCCATGGCATATGACCAGGAAAAGAAAATTACGGTAAGTATGAATAAATTTTCCATTATATATTATACAGGGACCTGTCTATAGAGAGAGATAGTATGTCTATGATAGATTATAGATATAAATATATAACCTATAGGGACTGGCCTATATACAGGGAGTGCAGAATTATTAGGCAAATGAGTATTTTGACCACATCATCCTCTTTATGCATGTTGTCTTACTCCAAGCTGTATAGGCTCGAAAGCCTACTACCAATTAAGCATATTAGGTGATGTGCATCTCTGTAATGAGAAGGTGTGTGGTCTAATGACATCAACACCCTATATCAGGTGTGCATAATTATTAGGCAACTTCCTTTCCTTTGGCAAAATGGTCAAAAGAAGGACTTGACAGGCTCAGAAAAGTCAAAAATAGTGAGATATCTTGCAGAGGGATGCAGCACTCTTAAAATTGCAAAGCTTCTGAAGCGTGATCATCGAACAATCAAGCGTTTCATTCAAAATAGTCAACAGGGTCGCAAGAAGCGTGTGGAAAAACCAAGGCGCAAAATAACTGCCCATGAACTGAGAAAAGTCAAGCGTGCAGCTGCCGCGATGCCACTTGCCACCAGTTTGGCCATATTTCAGAGCTGCAACATCACTGGAGTGCCCAAAAGCACAAGGTGTGCAATACTCAGAGACATGGCCAAGGTAAGAAAGGCTGAAAGACGACCACCACTGAACAAGACACACAAGCTGAAACGTCAAGACTGGGCCAAGAAATATCTCAGGACTTATTTTTCTAAGGTTTATGGACTGATGAAATGAGAGTGAGTCTTGATGGGCCAAATGGATGGGCCCGTGGCTGGATTGGTAAAGGGCAGAGAGCTCCAGTCCGACTCAGACGCCAGCAAGGTGGAGGTGGAGTACTGGTTTGGGCTGGTATAATCAAAGATGAGCTTGTGGGGCCTTTTAGGGTTGAGGATGGAGTCAAGCTCAACTCCCAGTCCTACTGCCAGTTCCTGGAAGACACCTTCTTCAAGCAGTGGTACAGGAAGAAGTCTGCATCCTTCAAGAAAAACATGATTTTCATGCAGGACAATGCTCCATCACACGCGTCCAAGTACTCCACAGCGTGGCTGGCAAGAAAGGGTATAAAAGAAGAAAATCTAATGACATGGCCTCCTTGTTCACCTGATCTGAACCCCATTGAGAACCTGTGGTCCATCATCAAATGTGAGATTTACAAGGAGGGAAAACAGTACACCTCTCTGAACAGTGTCTGGGAGGCTGTGGTTGCTGCTGCACGCAATGTTGATGGTGAACAGATCAAAACACTGACAGAATCCATGGATGGCAGGCTTTTGAGTGTCCTTGCAAAGGTGGCTATATTGGTCACTGATTTGTTTTTGTTTTGTTTTTGAATGTCAGAAATGTATATTTGTGAATGTTGAGATGTTATATTGGTTTCACTGGTAATAATAAATAATTGAAATGGGTATATATTTGTTTTTGTTAAGTTGCCTAATAATTATGCACAGTAATAGTCACCTGCACACACAGATATCCCCCTAACATAGCTAAAACTAAAACAAACTAAAAACTACTTCCAAAAATATTCAGCTTTGATATTAATGAGTTTTTTGGGTTCATTGAGAACATGGTTGTTGTTCAATAATAAAATTAATCCTCAAAAATACAACTTGCCTAATAATTCTGCACTCCCTGTATATATATATATTATACAGGGACCTGTTTATAGCCAGAGAGTCTGTGTATAATAGATTATAGATAGATATATAACCTATATGGACTGGCCTATTTATTTATTATACAGGGACCTGTCTAGAGAGAGAGAGAGATAATCTGTGTATGATAGAATATAGATATAATTATATAACCTATAGGTACTGGCCTATATATATTTATATATATATATATATATATATATATATATATATATATAATACAGGGACTTGTCTATAGAGAGAGAGTCTGTGTGCCAGAACATAGATATAAATATATAACCTATAGGGACTGGTCTATATATATATTATACAGGGACCTGTCTAGAGAGAAAGAGAGATAATCTGTGTGTGCCAGAACATAGATATAAATATATAACCTATAGGTACTGGCATATATATATATTATACAGGGACCTGTCTATAGAGAGAGAGTCTGTGTATGATAGAATATAGATATAGATATATATAACCTATAGGGATTGTCCTATATACATATATATATTATTCAGGGACCTGTCTTTAGTGAGAGTCTGTGTATGACAGATTATAGATATAGATATATAACCTATAAGGACTGGCCTATTTATTTATTATACAGGGACCTGTCTAGAGAGAGAGAGAGATAATCTGTGTATGATAGAATATAGATATAACTAGAAAAGCTACAATTTCTGGGGAAATTGTGTGAAGTGTTCTTGCCTCCACCAGTAGTCTACAACTAGAGTGGGCGGAGTAACTGTTATCATTTATATAGCACATTTAATTGCAACGTTGTTGCACAGTTACATTAAACCATACATTTATAAAAACATTAGCAGGTGTTCAAAAGGCCCTGTCTATGACATCACTTGCTGCTGCAGCCTGGCAGGTCAGAGTATTTTGGTATAAATCCTACAGCGAAGAGCTTTATATTGTGAGAAACACAAGACCCAGACCTACATTTTGATGCATAGTATGTCTCTGAAGTATTAAAATTGAAGGCACAGTCGCAGTTTAGAAATTGCACTTCAAATTTGAGCTTTGTAGAGTGAAGTTTCAATGAATGTCAATGGACGGTATTAGTTGCAAACAAATGATTATATTGTGAAAACTATCAGGACTATGGCTTAGCCGTTGACATGTTTAGTGGCAGCAGGGATAGCTGAACGTTTTGATATAAGATTTGTGTAGGTGGGCCTGAAAATAAGGGAGTGGTGGCAGTTTAGAAATCATGTCCTGATTTTTCAGCTTTTGCCAGCTCCCACTCTAGCTTTGCCATTCATTCCTATGGGACAAATTTCGCCACAGGAACGACGATATTCCGTGAACCATTCGGCGAAACGTTCCACAAAGTAATAGCAATCCGATCGGGAACAATCTGCACGTTTTAGTAAATTTTTGTCTATGTAGTGTAAAAACTGTGGGAGGAGTTAGGGTGGCAAATTTTGCTATAATAAGAATAATAATAACTAGAAAAGCTACAATTTCTGGGGAAATTGTGTGAAGTGTTCTTGCCTCCACCAGTAGTCTACAACTGGAGTGGGCGGAGTAACTGTTATCAATTATATAGCACATTCAATTGCAACGTTGTTGCACAGTTACATTAAACCATACATTTATAAAAACATTAGCAGGTGTTCAAAAGGCCCTGTCTATGACATCACTTGCTGCTGCAGCTTGACACAGGTCAGAGTATTTTGGTGGTTGCCATCTTCAAACGGTCGTATCTTAAAAACTATAATCCTACAGCGAAGAGCTTTATATTGTGAGAATCACAAGACCCAGACCTACATTTTGATGCATAGTATGTCTCTGAAGTATTAAAAATGAAGGCACAGTCGCAGTTTAGAAATTGCACTTCAAATTTGAGCTTTGCAGAGTGAAGTTTCAATGAATGTCAATGGACGGCGTTGGTTGCAAACAAATGGTCATATTGTAGAAAACTATCAGGACTACGGCTTAGCCCGTTTTACATGTTTAATTGGCAGGGATAGCTGAACGTTTTGATATAAGATTTGTGTAGGTGGGCTTGAAAATGAGGGAGTGGTGGCAGTTTAGAAATCATGTCCTGATTTTTCAGCTTTTGGCAGCTCCCACTCTAGCTTTGCCATTCATTTCTATGGGACAAATTGCGCCACAAAAACGACGATATTCCGTGAACCATTCGGCGAAACGTTCCACAAAGTAATAGCAATCCGATCGGGAACAATCTGCACGTTTTGGTAATTTTTGGTCTATGTAGTGTAAAAACTGTGGGAGGTAAGAATTGGCAAATTTTGCTGCATAATAATAAGAATAGCCAACTAGAAAAGCTACAATTTCTGGGGAAATTGTGGCAAGTGTTCTTACACTCCACCAGTAGTCTACCACAACTGGAGTGGGCGGAGTAACTGTTATCATTTATATAGCACATTCAATTGCAACGTTGTTGCACAGTTACATTAAACCATACATTTATAAAAACATTAGCAGGTGTTCAAAAGGCCCTGTCTATGACATCACTTGCTGCTACAGCCTGGCACAGGTCAGAGTATTTTGGCGGTTGCCATCTTCAAACGGTCGTATTTTAAAAACTATAAATCCTACAGCGAAGAGCTTTATATTGTGAGAATCCCAAGACCCAGA
>OW240915.1:19717176-19989679 GCA_933207985.1 Pelobates cultripes | reverse complement strand
TTAAACCATACATTTATAAAAACATTAGCAGGTGTTCAAAAGGCCCTGTCTATGACATCACTTGCTGCTGCAGCCTTGACCGGTCAGAGTATTTTGGTGGTTGCCATCTTCAAACGGTCGTATCTTAAAAACTATAACTCCTACAGCGAAGAGCTTTATATTGTGAGAATCACAAGACCCAGACCTACATTTCGATGCATAGTATGTCTCTGAAGTGTTAAAATTGAAGGCACAGTCGCAGTTTAGAAATTGCACTTCAAATTTGAGCTTTGCAGAGTGAAGTTTCAATGAATGTCAATGGACGGCGTTGGTTGCAAACAAATGGTCATATTGTGAAAACTATCAGGACTACGGCTTAGCCGTTGACATGTTTAGTGGCAGCAGGGATAGCTGAACGTTTTGATATAAAATTTGTGTAGGTGGGCCTGAAAATAAGGGAGTGGTGGCAGTTTAGAAATCATGTCCTGATTTTTCAGCTTTTGGCAGCTCCCACTCTAGCTTTGCCATTCATTCCTATGGGACAAATTGCGCCACAAAAACGACGATATTCCGTGAACCATTCGGCGAAACGTTCCACAAAGTAATAGCAATCCGATCGGGAACAATCTGCGCGTTTTGGTAAATTTTGGTCTATGTAGTGTAAAAACTGTGGGAGGAGTTAGGGTGGCAAATTTGGCTATAATAAGAATAATATATATGTGAGATAACAATAAGTGTTCTTGCAAGAACACTTAATACTAGAAAAGTTACAATTTCAGGGGAAATTGTGTGAAGTGTTCTTGCCTCCACCTGTAGTCTCCAACTGGAGTGAGCGGAGTAACTGTTATCATTTACATAGCACATTTAATTGCAACGTTGTTGCACAGTTACATTAAACCATACATTTATAAAAACATTAGCAGGTGTTCAAAAGGCCCTGTCTATGACATCACTTGCTGCTGCAGCTTGACACAGGTCAGAGTATTTTGGTGGTTGCCATCTTCAAATGGTCGTATCTTAAAAACTCCTACAGCGAAGAGCTTTATATTGTGAGAATCACAAGACCCAGACCTACATTTTGATACATAGTATGTCTCTGAAGTATTAAAATTGAAGGCACAGTCGCAGTTTAGAAATTGCACTTCAAATTTGAGCTTTGCAGAGTGAAGTTTCGATGAAAGTCAATGGACGGCGTTAGTTGCAAACAAATGATTATATTGTGAAAACTATCAGGACTACAGCTTAGCCGTTGACATGTTTAGTGGCAGCAGGGATAGCTGAACGTTTTGATATAAGATTTGTGTAGGAGGGCCTGAAAATAAGGGAGTGGTGGCAGTTTAGAAATCATGTCCTGATTTTTCAGCTTTTGCCAGCTCCCACTCTAGCTTTGCCCTTCATTCCTATGGGACAAATTGCGCCACAAGAACGACGATATTCAGTGAACCATTCGGCGAAACGTTCCACAAAGTAATAGCAATCGGGAACAATCTGCACGTTTTGGTAAATTTTGGTCTATGTAGTGTAAAAACTGTGGGAGGAGTTAGGGTGGCAAATTTGGCTATAATAAGAATAAGAATAAGAATAATAATATGTATGTGAAATAACAATAAGTGTTCTTGCAAGAACACTTAATAATATATATGTGAGATAACATTAAGTTGTCTTGCTATGCAAGAACACTTAATAATAATAATATATATGTGAGATAACATTAAGTGGTCTTGCTATGCAAGAACACTTAATTAAGTGTTCTTGCATAGCAAGACCACTTAATGTTATCTCACATATATATTCTTATTCTTATTCTCATTATAGCCAAATTTGCCACCCTAACTCCTCCCACAGTTTTTACACTACATAGACAAAAATTTACCAAAACGTGCAGATTGTTCCCGATCGGATTGCTATTACTTTGTGGAACGTTTCGCCGAATGGTTCATGGAATATCGTCGTTCTTGTGGCGCAATTTGTCCCATAGGAATGAATGACAAAGCTAGAGTGGGAGCTGGCAAACTTCACTCTACAAAGCTCAAATTTGAAATGCAATTTCTAAACTGCGACTGTGCCTTCATTTTTAATACTACAGAGACATACTATGCATCAAAATGTAGGTCTGGGTCTTGTGATTCTCACAATATAAAGCTCTTCGCTGTAGGGTTTATAGTTTTTAAAATACGACCGTTTGAAGATGGCAACCGCCAAAATACTCTGACCTGTGCCAGTCATAGACAGGGCCTTTTGAACACCTGCTAATGTTTTTATAAATGTATGGTTTAATGTAACTGTGCAACAACGTTGCAATTAAATGTGCTATATAAATGATAACAGTTACTCCGCCCACTCCAGTTGTAGACTACTGGTGGAGGCAAGAACACTTCACACAATTTCCCCAGAAATTGTAGCTTTTCTAGTTATATAAATTATAGGGACTGGCCTATATATATGTTATGGAGGGACCTGTCTATAGAGAGAGAGTCTGTGTATAATAGATTATAGATATAAATATATAACCTATAGGGACTGGCCTATATATATATATTATACAGGGAGTTGTCTATAGAGAGAGAGAGTCTGTGTATGATATATTATTGATATAGATATATAACCTATAGGGACTGGCCTATATATATATTATACAGGGAGTTGTCTATAGAGAGAGAGAGTCTGTGTATGATATATTATTGATATAGATATATAACCTATAAGGACTGGCCTATTTATTTATTATGCAGGGACCTGTCTATAGAGAGAGAGAGTCTGTGTATGATAGAATATAGATATAAATATATAACCTATAGGGACTGGCCTATATATATATATATTATGCAGGGACCTATTTATAGAGAGAGAGAGAGTCTGTGTATGATAAATTACAGATATAAATATATAACCTATAGGGACTGGCCTATATATATATTGTACAGGGTCCTGCCCAAAGTGTATAAAATCCTACCTAGAAGCTAGCTACAAGACATTTGGAAGGCTCCCAATAGCTTCCTCTGGGTCTATTCACAAAAGGTTGAGTAGTGTTGGTGGATTGACCATCCATTACTCAGAATTCAGTTCTAAATACAATATATCCCAGAGTTGGCTGTGTTATAATTATTACATTTTAATATTGTTTGTTTATGTTTCACTGTTTATCATAATCAGAAAAGTAAAACAAAACAATAACACAAGAATGATAAGCCTCTTATTAATCAGACTATGCAAGTTTCCCCTTTTACACAAATGATACATTGTTTGTTAATGGAGAAATATTACACCAACCCCAACACTAATGTAACTGTTTGAGTGCTAGGCAACGGGTTCTGAAATGTGTCACATTCGAATCTGACTCTTAAAGGCACAGTGATTCTTATAATTAATATTTAGTTTAGTTTTACGATACCGTATATGCAACTTTCTGGGCACTCTCAACCAGTTTATAAAACTACAGATTGGAGCCCAACGCAAATATTGCTTTTTATATTTCAACTGTATTTTATATGTTTCTAGTGACCTTTATTTAACGTTCTACAACACAGATCTCTTATGATTCTCACTATCAGTATCAGGGGGGACGTCTGGAATATATTGGGCTGAGACATCACTGCAAACATATAGTGGGAACATAATTCATACTTTGATATGTGTAAAAAGCTTCAGTAAAACTTACTGCACACAGCAGAGAGTTTGCCAAAAAAACTAGACGTCACTTTTCAGTGTATGTGTCTAGGAAAAGGGGAAGGAGAGGGGGAGAGGGTGGATTTGGCAGCAAGACTAGACGAATACTGAGGATAAAAAAGGAGAAAGCAGTGGCACTGACTTTTAAAGCACATAAACTACAAATCAGGACTCAGCATGGCTTCCAATCAAACTCTCACCCACATCTCAAAGGCACAGAACAATTTAAAGACACACACACACTTTTTATGCTGTGTGCTATATTCAGTACCCCCAGTAAAGCATCACACTTTTATTTGTAATTCTTTATGGAATAAAGTATAGCCAGGCTCTGTCCTGTGCCCATATTCCTGTGTGTTTGAGAGAGAATGGGAGATAGGCGACTCATGTTTTTTTTTTCCTTGTGTTCAAATGTGGTGGGAACAAAAAATCGAATTCTTTTGTTACCAAAGGCCTTTCTCACTGGGATATTTTCATGGAGCTTCAGATATAAATTTTATACATCCCCCCTTCCCACACAAGGTACCCTGGGTATGTTTAAAACCTACTATACACGAGAATTGTATTTGTTTGGAACGTATAGTAAATCAGCTTCAAAATAGGATTTAATATTTCTAAGAAAGATGAGTTCCCTCTTGTTATGTAGTTTGTAGTTTGACTTATTATAAATGTTTTTATCATTATATGTATATATTATTTGCACTGTATATATTATTTGCAAATCCTGCCCTGTATTTTTACACATAAATGGCCATAGATTAAACAATTTTATTATATGTTGAATCCATAAATAAAACACTTGAAGTATGAATAAACAAATAATCTTTACATTTTAAGATTTAAAATGATATTGTTATGGAAAACATTCGCCATGTGTTGGAAAAGAACCAAGAATTATTTGTAATAATTAGAAAAGAGCAATAATTTTGTTTATCTGGAAATCCAGTCTGAAATTGTGACCTCGAGACTGAATTTTTTTTTTTTAAAACCTCCCCAAAAAAGTGTCTCAGTGATAGATTTTTCCAAGCGAACATTATTTTTTACCTCCTTTAATGCATAAGACTAAAAAAATCTGTTTACACAATGCATGATCTTCATATTTATCTGTAATATTTGATTCTTTTCAAATGACTGTTTTGTCACTAAAACATAAAAATACTGGTAACATTTATTAATTTATGCTTTTTTTTATTTCCATAATGTAAGAATGAGGTGGAAACGAAGTAATTTTAATTTGCAAACATTGCTGGGATTGAGAAGAATGGGAGCAAAAGAGGGGGGGGATGGGGGATAAGAAACGGCATATGTGTTTTAAGGAGCTATTCACTAACAGTGAGTTGAGAAACAACTTTCAGAATTTGCACCACAACAGCAATTAGTTTGATTTAAAAACATTTTGCATGTCTCACCCAAACTAGTCACATGCCCCCCTCTCCTTTAAATGATGATTTTTACATTTTATATCCAATGTGTATGACATTGCTAGATGTCCCAATTTGCTGCATTCTGTAGACTGGATTGGTGCACACAGGTATTTAAATATGAATATTTTCACAGAGCAGCAATGTAACAGCTTCATGTATTGCAAATAAACTGTGTGAACTTTCTATTGATTATGCCTCATTGAGTTATACCGGGTCATCTGCTTTGTCAACTTTATGTTTTAATTACCTAGTGAAGTGCTGTCCCTGCGTGCTTAATTAACCCATTCTGTGCTTGAAGGGTACACATCCACAATGAGCTGTGTCCCTGTACACGATTGGTAGATTTTAGGTTAACCTGCTGGGTCCATCCTCTGTTGGCTTTATTCTTAATATAACTTGTTAATAACATCCCCCCACGTTCTCAAATCTATGCCAAATATTCCAGCTTGCTGTTCTTTCACATAAATTCAGAATTCTGTTCAAGATCAGATTGTGAAGTGGCAACATTGTTACAAAGACTGAGGACAATATTGTGACTATTTTGATGCATCTGGGTTTTGTTGAAATATTCAAGGTACATCCCAAGCTTTTAAGTTGTTTTTTTTTTTGTTTTGTTTTTTGGTAATTAAACAGATCTGAGTGCTGTATAAAATTATGCGAGGGAAAAAAATACACATTTATGGACGTAATAAAATGTTTTATTTTATGTATTTTTGGAGAATTAAAACACACAATGTAGTTAAATCTTTACAAAGATCAGGCCATATCAGTAAGCAAGGACATCTATAGTGTGGGAAGGTAATAGTAGCTCTGTGAATTATGGACAAGTAACGCTCATACAATCTTATTTTTTTTTTATTTTTTTGCAAAATAAACGACGGGGGGCACCTTGTGCCAAACTAGTAGAAAAAGCATCCTCTTTTTTTTAACCTTGTTCTTAAAGTATACAGCAATATGCAGTGCGGATGGACAGCTAATAGAAATGATATTTTAAGGCAAACCAACAAACCCATCCTTTATGGATGACCATAGTCCTGAATTATCGTTTAGTTAAAACATCGATTTGTGAATTATTCAATATATGAACATTTAGAATTGACTGCAAAAACAAAACAAAACAAACAAAAAAAATACATAAAGGAACTAAACCAAAAAAACAATTAACAAAACTGATGGAGAAAAAAAGTTTAATCAAAGAAAGAATTATTTTATTTACACTGTAGCACATTAAAAAAAAAAATTATTGGTGAAGGTCAAACACAAATGGCAACATGTTATATTTACACTTTGTTGTTTTTTATTATCTGATTGAAAAGAATAAATTGTTACGCGATTCTATATTATATATATATATAATCTGAATGTAGCTTTAATTGGGCACCAGATAGCAGGGATTGTATATGCCTAATTATAAGATCTGTAGCAGGTAAAATGTCAGTTTAGCAAGATTGTTCTTTAACTCACCAGGTTACCTCTTTTAGCAAAATATAAGCCTACTCCTTTGAGACATTAACTTATTCTTTGCCAGGGAAAGTGAGATAAACTGGTTTATTTATTTATTATGTATATTGTATTATTTTTGTTCATCATTGCTTCTCTGACTTTGATTGGAAAGCGGTGTGTGTGTATGTGTTATGTGTATATATAAACAAGGAGTAAACTTTTCAATAAGTTGAAATTTCTCTGTAAAGTAACCCCCTGCTCCTTTCACATATTAACTGTATACGGTATATACTTGTTTAAATAATGATGGGACAATATTTAGATTTAAGTAAAGACCTGTGTACCTGCAGAGTGCAAGCATGTGTGATTGACGTGTGTGTGTGTGTGTGTGTGTGTGTGTGTGTGTGTGTGTGTGTGTGTACAAAACTATCCCCTCCCTAAAAACTGTAAACTTTAAGGGCAAAAATTATATTCACTTTTGATGCAGTTTGTTATGATTTTTAATTTGTTACCAGTTTGTTGTATTTCTGTAGTTTTGTTTTTTCAGTATTTTGATTTAATTTATCTTTTGTTCATTTTTAAAATTAAATAATGATGAATAATGTTTGGAGTCAGAGTACCAGAGAAGGATATTTTGGGAACTGGCTGGGTCTCTTTAAATTTGGATTGCTTTGGTGAGAGAGGAGTGCCTAGAGATTGGATGGCAGGAGGGCAAGTCAGCAATGAAACTCACTGATTGGCTGTTACATGTCACCAATGTGGGTGTTAGACAAAAACAGGGGACAAGGAGTGAGATAGGAGGAAGTAGCCCTCTTCATAAACCCACATATTCTCCCATTTATACCATTTTTTTGAAACAGAACAGATTGCTTTTGGAGTTGAAGATCTACATAACGAATGATGCTCTGCAAATCTCAGGCAACCCAAAAGGTGGTGTTATTTTGTATTAAATCTTTAGCACGCAATAGAGGATTAATATCAGCCACAAGGCAACCAGAAACTATATCCTGTACTTTTACAAAGCGAATAAAATGGTCGTATTCTCCCTATGGTCACTTAGGCACTACTCTGCTTTCCTTAAAACCAATCTTGCAAATTATACAAATTATACTTGGGTTTGCAGAGAAACAATTAGACATTGATTACCCAATTCACTAAATGCTGAGTTGTGGTGGGTTGGCAAACATTCTCCAGTAAAAAAAAATAATTAAAATAAAAAATAACATATATATATATATATATAGCTCAGCTGAGATATTTGTCAGCTCAGGATAAGTCACTGTTTGGTGAATAGATCCCTAAACTATCCAAATTGTGTATAATGCCCTTCCCACCTCCCCTTGGTTCTGGTGCTGAGAACATTTCCGGAAAAAGAAAAAAAAACTGAAAAAAAAAACAACAACAACAATGCTAAGTGCAAAATTCTATCACCCCCCCCCATATAAATAAACCATATAAATGCAACACTTTACAGAACTATAAAATATTATTTAATTAAAAAAAAGAAGAAAAAAATTAACCATATGTGTACCAGAGCGTAGCACAGAAGTGGTTAACGTGCATGATTGAATGCAATGCAAACATCAATATAGCCTCGTCCTGCTTTCATTTAAAAAAAAAAACAAAAAAATAAAAATAAAATATATATATTTATAAAAGAAACATAGAAGAAATATTAGCTATTTATTAAATTCACAGTAGTGCGAAGTGCAGCAAAAAATCTTTGGACTTTAGCGAATTTGTGTTCATTTTTAAAACGTTTCTCCCTTTTTTTAAATGTTATTTATTTTATTTTTGTTTTCTCAACGTCCAACACCCATTACCATCACGTAGCAAAAAAATTTAAGCAGAAAATAATTTGTAAAGAAAGCAATCTAAACCAAAAATAATATATATATTTATCATCAAACAAACAAACAAAAAAAAATTAAAACTGAAAATAGTTTAAAAGAGAATATTTTGGAATTTTTTGTTTGCCTGTAAATAATATTTACAATAGAATATTGCGGATTTATCCCAATACACACTTTGAAGCAAGATGCTGGTATAATTCTTTATACACTGGCCATTAGAGTTTGTTTGTTTTTTTTTACGTTGTCCTTTCTTGTTTTTTTAATTTTTCTTTTTTTCCTTTTTCTTTCTTTTTTTTTAAATTATTGCATTGTAAGACTTTGCTCGCCATCACTGTCCCCACTTTCATTCACTGTCTGATTTGCTGTCTTTTGAAGTGGTCGAGTGGTTGTAAAGTCCTTGTGCCATTAGATGCAATGCCAGGGAGTTTTTGCTTCCTGTAGCTTTCTTAATTTTTGCTCGTTTGTTCTGAAACCAAATTTTAATCTGAGATTCGTTGAGACTCAGTTCCTGGGCCAAACTCTGTCTCCTTTGCTCTGTCAGGTACCTGTTAGTTTGAAATTCTGCCTTTAACCTTTGTAACTGTTCAGCGGTGAATGCAGTTCTGGGCCTCTTATCCTCCTTCGTTACTGTGGCTTTCTTCTTTGGCTTACGAGATCTTGGACCTAAAGAAAACGATTAGAGGATAAAACCCACTGATAAAGTCCCAGTACTCAATATTTTATAATACTTTGATACATGTATCACTTAAAACAAAACAAGCAAAAAAGCAACAACCACTTCAGAGCCCTCTGATTAACATTCCAACCGAATCCTTTATATTTAAATTATAAGTTATGTTTGAATCCTCCTTATGTCATTAAAGTAGCACTTGGATCCTTCAATTTTAACTGACAAACCCATCAAAAATAACATTAAAAATTTAATTGATTAATGGGCAGCCCCCATCCTTTATATTTACTTGACAAATAATACTTTCCCCCTAAAACTTCATGTTTAACCGTTAACGTGCCAAATGAATAATCTCTACCTATGCATCTAGCAAATCGTACACTTTACATTTTACCAATATATTACATTTAACAAGATTCTATATATTGTATTTAATAATACAATTAATTAATAACATCAGAGGAGTTATTTTTAACCGAGAGATGATAAATATTTATACTCAAATAATAAGTTTTTATTAAATCTAACACGTTTAACTGATTATTGACCACTATAACCTTTATAGTTAACTGATCAAGCCATCATAGCAAATGGAACACGTCATTTTAACTGTTTAATTACCACTAGCATCAACACACCACGAGTAACTGGTTAATGTGCCATTTACATCCTAATACAAATATCAAATGCATTGTTTGTGTTTCTATTTTTCTCTGTTTATCTGTTTTTAATAGAATATTTCTACCACAAACCCTGACATGTTAATTCACTAAACAAACTGAGAATTCAAAGTGAATTTCAAAGTTAGGCCAAAGTATCCAAGCAAAGTATAAGTGATTTAGAGAATGTTCACATGGAATACACGATGAATTCTCACTATAGTGAATAAGTCTGTGTATTTCTAACTGAAGATGGGGTTTAACTGTTTACTCACTGTGGCAGATCTATAGATAGCCAAAATATCCCCAAATAACGCAGAAAATATATACAGAATCAAGGTGAATATTATCTATTAATTACACTAATAACTTTATTAATGGCCTTTTAACAAACTATATGTATCTAGACATTGTAACAACACTTTTTTTTCATAGATCTTATTCGTACTTTTTTACTTTATATATATATGTCAAACGTGGGTCACCTCCACCCACCTACCTACACACACACACACACACACACACACACACATACAGACACACACACACACACACACACATACACACACACACAATAAAATTACAGAAATTAAGAAAAGGAAACATGTTTTAAATGGACACATTATCTGCAAATGATTTGAAAAATAGGCTAAACTAAATTTTGACGCATTGTTGTTTTATGTTTTATAACACCTAGGCATAACCCATTAACCCTTAACGTGTCAGGGATTCTAGCAAGGCCTGGCTTGCTGCAACAGGCCTAAAGCAGCCATTATCTGGCAATCACACAGCTAAGGTAGCTGGACATTGTGTAACATGGTATAAATGTAGAATTAGCTCCATAGTGTAACATAGTATAAATGTAGAATTAGCTCCATAGTGTAACATAGTATAAATGTAGAATTAGCTCCATAGTGTAACATAGTATAAATGTAGAATTAGCTCCATAGTGTAACATAGTATAAATGTAGAATTAGCTCCATAGTGTAACATAGTATAAATGTAGAATTAGCTCCATAGTGTAACATAGTATAAATGTAGAATTAGCTCCATAGTGTAACATAGTATAAATGTAGAATTAGCTCCATAGTGTAACATAGTATAAATGTAGAATTAGCTCCATAGTGTAACATAGTATAAATGTAGAATTAGCTCCATAGTGTAACATAGTATAAATGTAGAATTAGCTCCATAGTGTAACATAGTATAAATGTAGAATTAGCTCCATAGTGTAACATAGTATAAATATACTACCTCCATAGTGTAACATAGTATAAATATAATACTACCTCCATAGTGTAACATAGTATAAATATAATACTACCTCCATAGTTTAACAAAGTATAAATATAATACTACATCCACAGTGCAACATAGTATAAATATAATACTACCTCCATAGTGTAACATAGTATAAATATAATACTACCTCCATAGTGTAACATAGTATAAATATAATGCTACCTCCATAGTGTAACATAGTATAAATATAATACTACCTCCATAGTGTAACATAGTATAAATATAATACTACCTCCATAGTGTAACATAGTATAAATATACTACTACCTCCACAGTGTAACATAGTATAACTATAATACTACCTCCATAGTGTAACATAGTATAAATATAATACTACCTCCACAGTGTAACATAGTATAAATATAATACTACCTCCACAGTGTAACATAGTATAACTATAATACTACCTCCATAGTGTAACATAGTATAAATATAATACTACCTCCATAGTTTAACAAAGTATAAATATAATACTACATCCACAGTGCAACATAGTATAAATATAATACTACCTCCATAGTGTAACATAGTATAAATATAATACTACCTCCATAGTGTAACATAGTATAAATATAATGCTACCTCCATAGTGTAACATAGTATAAATATAATACTACCTCCATAGTGTAACATAGTATAAATATAATACTACCTCCATAGTGTAACATAGTATAAATATACTACTACCTCCACAGTGTAACATAGTATAACTATAATACTACCTCCATAGTGTAACATAGTATAAATATAATACTACCTCCACAGTGTAACATAGTATAAATATACTACTACCTCCACAGTGTAACATAGTATAACTATAATACTACCTCCATAGTGTAACATAGTATAAATATAATACTACCTCCACAGTGTAACATAGTATAAATATACTACTACCTCCACAGTGTAACATAGTATAACTATAATACTACCTCCATAGTGTAACATAGTATAAATATAATACCACCTCCATTGTGTAACATAGTATAAATATAATACTACCTCCACAGTGTAACATAGTATAAATATAATACTACCTCCACAGTGTAACATAGTATAAATATAATACTAACTCCACAGTGTAACATAGTATAAATATAATACCACCTCCATAGTGTAACATAGTATAAATATAATACTAACTCCACAGTGTAACATAGTATAACTATAATACCACCTCCATAGTGTAACATAGTATAAATATAATACTAACTCCCCAGTGTAACATAGTATAAATATAATACCACCTCCATAGTGTAACATAGTATAACTATAATACTACCTCCACAGTGTAACATAGTATAAATATAATACCACCTCCATAGTGTAACATAGTATTACTGTAGTCCTGCTTCCATAATGTAACATAGTATTACCTCCATATGAGTACGTAGTAGTAATACTAATATTAATAATAATGTAAGCACTGTGTAATGTGTTCTGATGAAATGAATATATTTAGCATGGATCACTGCATAGTCAGAGCTGGGAATATGGGGCTCAGGGCACAGAGGTGGTGCTGGTGGTGTGTGGATGTGCAGGGTGGGGTATTGCGTGTTATACAATGTTTCCTCCTCCCCTTCATCTCTTCCTTCACCCCCACTTCACGTGAAATATTAACAGCACACATATATTAGTCATTCACCCCAGCTAATTACTGGCTTCACGTTGCCCACCGTGCTGCCTATTTAATAATGAAACATGATATAAAATGCAACTAAGGGCTTTCAGCAGGTTGCAATCAAACGTGGGGCATTCACCCTCCCCAATCCCCCCCAACCCACCCCATCCGTATAGTGTGTGAGTGAGGAATATAGATTGGACCTGGTCCATCTATTGTCTGGAGTTTCTCTAATCTTTGATTTGAGAGGAACATAGCAGGTCTGGTATTGTGTGGAGGACCAGGGAAGCTGCCATCTATCGATTGCCTTGGACTCTGATCAATGTTTAAGACACAGGTCCCAATCTATTTCCATGTCTTTATACTCAGAATCTATCCCTCACTGATAATACCCCAATCCCCTTGCTGTTCCTATTCTCACAATGTGTTTCCCTTATACTAACACTATCTCCTTATTCCCCTAATTTATCCTTCTATGATCCTGTCCTTATCTCCCAATGTTAGCCTGTATATTTTCTGACAACCCTCCTCCCCATCCTTATTACACTCCTGCTCCCATCCTCTAATTCTGCCCCTGCCCTTATTTTCCCACTCTGCCCCTGCCCTTATTCTCCCACTCTGCCCTCCTTATTCACCCACTCTGCCCCTGCCCTTTTTCTCCCACTCTGCCCCCTACCCTTATTCTCCCACTCTGCCCTCCTTATTCACCCACTCTGCCCCCTGCCCTTATTCTCCCACTCTGCCCCCTGTCCTTATTCTCCCACTCTGCCCTCCTTATTCACCCACTCTGCCCCCTGCCCTCATTCTCCCACTCTGCCCTCCTTATTCACCACTCTGCCCCCTGCCCTTATTCACCCACTCTGCCCTCCTTTAACACCCACTCTGCCCCCTGCCCTTATTCTCCCACTCTGCCCCTGTCCTTATTCTCCCCTCTGCCCTCCTTGTTCCCCACTCTGCCCTCCTCCCACTCTGCCCTCCTTATTCACCCACTCTGCCCCCTGCCCTTATTCTCCCACTCTGCCCTCCTTATTCTCCCACTCTGCCCTCCTTATTCACCCACTCTGCCTCTGCCCTTATTTTTTCACTCTTCCCCCTGCCTTTATTCCCCCTCTCTGCCCCCTGTCCTTATTCTTCCACTCTGCCCCCTGCCCTCATTCTGTCACTATGTCCCAGTGTTTCCTAAATAAATTTCCTGTATTTACCCCAATCATATAATTATTATGTATCCCTTTATTCTCTCCCAGTCTATTTCATATCGTTATTATCACATTTATTGCCACTTTAATTTATCATTTTATTCCACAAATTATTCCTGTATCATTAATATTCTCCCAAACGTTACCCTGCTATATGATTTTCCCAATAAACCGACCTATCCTCCTAGAACCTAAATCTGTATATTGTTCTTATTTTCCCGAATCTGTCCCCGGCCATAATCTCCCAACTGCCCCCTCTCCTCAATCTGTCATTTTATCCCCAGATTCTTCTTTTACAGCCTGTCTCTGTCCAGTTTGTGTCTCTCTATCCTTTCTCTGTCTAGTTTGTGTCTCTGTCTCCCCTTTCCTGTCCAGTTTGTGTTTCTGTCTCCCCTGTCTCTGTCCAGTTTGCGTCTCTGTCCAGTTTGTGTTTCTGTCTCCCCTGTCTCTGTCCAGTTTATGTCTCTGTCCAGTTTGTGTCTGTCTATTCTTTCTCTGTCCAGTTTGTCTCTGGCTCCCCTCTGACTTTTTAGTTCCTCTCTGTCTATTCCTGTCAGGTTTGTGTCTCTGTCTCCCCTCTCCCTGTCCGGTTTGTGTCTCTGTCTCTCCTCTCTCTGTCCGGTTTGTGTCACTGTCTCCCCTCTTCCTGTCTGGTTTGTGTCTCTGTCTCTCCTCTCTCTGTCCTCTCTCTGTCTGGTTTGTGTCACTGTCTCCCCTCTTCCTGTCTGGTTTGTGTCTCTGTCTCTCCTCTCTCTGTCCGGTTTGTGTCACTGTCTCCCCTCTCCCTGTCTGGTTTGTGTCTCTGTCTCCCCTTTTTCTGTCCGGTTTGTGTCACTGTCTCCCCCCTCCCTGTCTGGTTTGTGTCTCTGTCTCCCCTTTCTCTGTCCAGTTTGTGTCTCTGTCTTCCCTTTCTCTGTCCAGTTTGTGTCACTGTCTCCCCTCTCCATGTCTGGTTTGTGTCTCTGTCTCCCCTTTCTCTGTCCGGCTTGTGTCACTGTCTCCCCTCTCTGTCTGGTTTGTGTCTCTGTCTCTTTCTCTGTCCAGTTTGTGTCTCTGTCTCACCTCTCCCTGTGCGGGCCGTGCTCTGTCTCCTTACTCAGTCCGGTTTGTGTGGCCTGCCTCCTCGTGTCTCTGGTGTTTTGTGCCCTGCCCCCTTTTTCTGTCCGGTTTGTGTCTCTGTCTCCCCTCTCCCTGTCTGGTTTGTGTCTCTGTCTCCCCTTTCTCTGTCCGGTTTGTGTCTCTGTCTCCCCTCTCCCTGTCCGGTTTGTGTCTCTGTCTCCCCTCTCTGTCCGGTTTGTGTCTCTGTCTCCCCTTTCACTGTCCGGTTTGTGTGTCTGTCTCCCCTCTCCCTGTCCGGTTTGTGTCTCTGTCTCCCCTCTCCCTGTCGGGTTTGTGTGTCTGTCTCCCCTCTCCCTGTACGGTTTGTGTCTCTGTCTCCCCTTTCTCTGTCCAGTTTGTGTTTCTGTCTCCCCTCTCCCTGTACGGTTTGTGTCTCTGTCTCCCCTTTCTCTGTCCAGTTTGTGTTTCTGTATCCCCTGCTGCCTGTCTGATAGATGCCAGTCTTTATTCTCTATCCATGTGTCCTTGTTTCCTCCTCTCTGCGCTTATTGTCCCTTTATATCCTGTCTTTGCCCTAGTTATCTCAACTCTATATTCTCATCCTCGTTTTGGCTGTCCCTACACCTCCTTGTTTTCCTGCTGTCTCTTTAACCCATCTAGCAGTCACTATTCTCTATCTCCCATTTAGCCCTCTGTCTGGATTCTCACAATTCTCTTTTCCCATTCTCCCTCCACGTTTTTCCTTATTTCCTCCTGTCCTGTTTCTCTATTCCTGTATGTCCTGATAGTACCTTCCTGGTTCTGTCCTTATTTTACCTTTAGCACCCTTTGTATGTTTCTTAGTCTTTCCTTCATCAGAGCTAGCTCTCTCTTTATCCCACTAATTGTATTCTCCCCCCTTCCACATGTTCTTCTAATCCTCCATCTCTAATACCCCCATCCTTCCTCTCCTAGCTTCCCACTGTCCTTTAATCTCTTCTCCCCATCACCCCCTCTGTCCTCTCTCTCTCTCTCTAACTCGCTCTCTCTCTTTCTCTCCATCTGTCATTTTTTCTTTCCTCTTCCAGGTCTCTCTCTCACCTCTTCCCTACAGTATCTCATCATATCTCTTTATCCAAATATTTATCTCTTTCTGTCCTTTTATCTCTCTCCCCAAGAACATTCCCTGTCTCTCCAGAAATGTATCTCAATCTGTACTTTTATCCCTTTTGTCTCCAACTCCCCTTTTTTTTTATTCTCCACATTCTTCTATTTGTTAATTTGTATCACTTCCACTGAACATTCTCCATTCTCTCTCTTTCTCAGTATCTCTCTCCTCCTATCTCTCCTTCTCTCCATTTTCCCTCTGCACATCAGTCTCCATAGATTTTCATCTTCTGCATATGTTAAGCCCTTTGTATAGAGACATGTCTAATCTCACATTATCATACTCGGCCTGTATCTCCAGCCTCTGAGCCCCCCTCACTCCACGCTCCCTCTGTGAAATATTTTTAAGCACTTCCACACACGTGTTTTTACTACAAGCAACCATCAACTCATATCTAAACGTAGGCACGTGGGCTCCCATTCTCCTCCTCACTGAGATACCCACACCCCTATAATATATAGCAACAGCACCCCTCAAAATTCCACAGGGGGAATGATGGAGGGCTGATAGAGTGGTCTCCACTCCAAATATATTGTGGGACTGTGAATTGATCATTGCATCATTCTGCTCAGAATAAAACCAATAAAAATAATATTAGTAATGATAATAAAATAAAATTTAAAAATCCAGAAAAGGTTCTGAAAACAAAAATCCTGAAAAAAAATGCACACAATAAAATTCTATTTTAAGGGATCTAATGTTATAGAATTATGGGTTTTTTTTTTGTTTGTTTTTTGTTAGGAGAGCCTATGTGGGTGACTTTGCAAAGAATATATTGCAAGAATCATGCAAAAATTCACAAGTGTCTTTGAAGTCACAAATACACATAATATATACAGAAAAATCCCAAAAGCAATAAATAATTCTAATATTAGATCATTCCATTTTAAAGGGATATGGGGGGATAACTATACTACAAACCCTTAGAATTAACATTTATAATTCACTTTAAATATAGGTTATGTGTAGCCGGTTAAAACGATTTTCAAATAAATTTGGACAAAAAAATAATAAATAATTGTAATAATTTTAGGACTACACGCGCGTTTAAGATGGTATTTCTAAACGATTTACCACCACCGTTAATTGTATCTGTTCGTGGTAAATTTTCTTAAAATATTATTATGGCCTTGAATTAAAATTACAGATTAAAATGTACGTCGGTTTCATTATCTCAGTCAATGAAAAATGCAATTAAAGGAAAATTAATTAATTGAATAACTGCCCTCGTTTGATGAAATTTATTTTAAATACTGATGTTTTTTTTTAAAAATTAATAGGAATATAATAAATCTCTAGTCAAATGCAAAATTACTTAATGACTTTCGTTGGTAAGATATTACCATTTCAAAAATGGAATTGATAGCTTAAAGTATATTTAAAAAAAAATAAAATTCAAACTGGCCTCTACCATCGGCATTTTTAATTAATTATTAACAGACTTGAGTAACAATGGCTCATTTTAAATTTAAAAAACAAAACAAAAAGAAAACAACAACTCGCTTTTGAATGTTTGAGTTTGTGAAAGAAAACTGTGTGTGTGTATTTTGTGTGTGTGTGTATATATATTTGAATATTAAGAGGCATACTTTTATTATTATTTCATGCATTTTTAGCAGAAAATCGTGTAAATAAAGTGTTCTTTATAATAAAATTAGTTGGTTGTGCTGTGTATATAGAGATTGCTTTGGGCGAAGCTTTTGAGCCCCAAATTTGATTAATTTAAAATGCAAAATCTCTGATACGTGTAATTGCAAATAGGATACATTGTTGCCGCTGCCTGTGTTACTAAATTGAAGCGTGTGGCTGAAAATAAACCGAAATTGTTGTCTTTGCGTATTATTTTTCCACTCAGACAGAATGTGGCAGTCTGCATCACACACAGTATGATCTCCAATTTGGAAACGGATCCTTCCCTGATAATTGTGTATAGCTCCGTTTTTAACATTTTAACAGGACTACTTAATATATAAATAGATATCTAATATATAATATATATATATCTAATATTAATAATAAAATAAAATACAAAATAATACACACAAACACACATATAAAATTATTACATATATATTTAAATACATGTGTATGTGGTTTGAAGAATTCTATGAAGTATAGAAAGTCCCACTATCCACCTTTATAAACCCATTGACCAGTTTATCTACAGGATGGTGGGACATGTGGTCCTCACTACCCCTAAACTGAGGAGGACTGGCTCCGTGTTGCTGAGGGCTTACCTGATGAAGGTCTGTCTGAATACCTGGTGCAGTAGACCCAAGCTGGCCACAACATGGGTTGTTGGTGGTTGGTGGAGCTGGCTTGGGAGCTATCAGAGTCAGAGCTCATGGAGTGGTCTCCATTAAGTCCTCTGGATTTCAGAGACCCCTCCATGCCCCCTTCGCATTTATTGTCTCCAGTGGCAGTGATGGTCTTGGGGACCCCTTCTCCCTCAAGGGCCACAGCCCTGTGCTGTCCAGGCTCTGCCCCAGAGCGGGTCCCCCCACTGTCCCTGGCTGGGAAGACCTCATCTTGCTGGCTGGTCCCCTCTTTCCTCCTGCCGAATTCTGGCCGCAAGATGTTGTCAATGAAGAAGTTTGTCACCCTGTGATGGGGCTGGTGGTTCCCAGGAGCCTGGAGCAGGGGCTGGACCCCCCTATTGGGTTCCTCAGCCGACTCCTGCTGTTGATCCAATTCCCTTGGATTCTGGTCATTCTCCTCCATGCTGTAAATCCCAATCTTGCTGATTCCCCCTACTGCCTTTAACCCTTTGTGCTTCCTCCTGCTCCCGTTAGCTGCACATTCAAACCCCCCAACCAGGAGGAAGCTCTGTGTTTGGGATCTCAGTGATGGGGCTCACCCTCCTTCTTCTCTGCCCTCTGCAGACCTCAGAGCTTTAACTGTGGGAGCCAGTGCATCCTGTTCTCCAGGACATGCTGCCCCCAGCATCCAGCATGCAGTGTAAGGCAGATCCAATTCTTCAGGAAGAGCCAGAGGAAGAGGACAGGGGTTTAGCAGAGCATGGATGCATCACAGCTGCCAGGAGAGTGTGGGAGATACAAAGTATACAAACATAGAACACTCAGCGCAACCTCAAAAAAAGGCAAAACAAAAAAACAAAAACAAAAAAGATCAAATCAAAATAAATGGAAGTCACTGCTGTGTGTCTGCTCACAAGGCTGGGGAGTCCCTTTGCTGCCAATAAGTCCTGTCCTCAGTGCTGTAGGAGGAAGGCTGTATAGTGTAGGTATTTTTCAAGCACTCACTGGACCTGAAATACTTTCACTCTGGATTTTCTGTTCTTATTTTTAATAGAGCCTCACAAGTGACGTTGGAGCCCGGTATCCTAGACACGTGCCTCCAGCCAATCAAAGGCCTCCTCTCTGTCACATGACCATGAGGCTCTGTAGTAAATTGACAAGTAGGGCTCCCCCCCCATGTCCCTCCTCCACCATCACTGATCTCCCCCCCTTCCCCCCACACCTTCCTTTTTAAAAGCTGCAGGGTTCAAGATTCAAAAAGCTAGTGTATGTGTGTGTGTATACGTATGTGTGTGTTTGTATGTGTGTGTGTGTGTGTTTGTATGTGTGTGTGTGTGTGTTTGTGTATGGAAGCATATGTATAGTTCTGTTTGTGTGTTTATTTATATGTGTGTTAGTGGATTTTTGTGTGAGTATGCATGCTTCATTAGTGTATACTGTGTGTATGTGTCCATGTATTTCTGTGTGTATGCATTTATTGTGCTCATGTGTGTGAATGTAGGCATTTTTGTGGAGTTATCCATATATGTGCATGTGTGGATACGTATATATAAGTATGTATGTGTTTTTACGTGTGTGCATTTTTGTGTGTTCATTTACATGTCTGTGTGTTTGTGTGTTTTTACATGTCTGTTCTGTATGTGTGTGTATTCGTGCGTGTATACAAAAGGACACATCAACTCTAGCTCGCAGTGCTTAGTATCGTTCTCCCATCAGAATGCACAGCCAGTGCACTATCAGTGGGTAATTTTGATTGCCTTAGTAAAATCCCAGAATAATCCGGTTGAGAATGAATAAAACACATTAAATGAGATCATCGCACAAAGGAGATTACCTCGGACGCCCCCCTGAAACCTGGCTTTATAACTCGTCCTTCCTTATTAGAAATTATCTTCTTTCTGCTGGACCTTTCATGCTGCACTCAGAGACATATCTATCAAGAAATGACACTAATATGCATGGTAATTAGCAACACGCGTGCGTGTGTGTGTTTGTGTGTGCGTGTATGAGTGTGTTTGTATGAGTGTGTGGATGAATGTGTCTGTGAGGGTGTATGAGTGAGTTTGTGTCATTGTGTGTATGAGTATGTTTGTGTGTGTGTGCGTGTATGTGTTTGTATGAGTGTGTCTGTGTGTGCCGGTTTCAGTGTCTGTGTGTGTGCCTGTGTGAGTGTGTTAGTGTGTGTTTGTGTATGTGTGTTTGTGTGATAATGTCTATATATGTGTTTGTATGTATTTGTGTGAGTTTATGTTGGAAAAAATATAATAATATAACTAAGCGCTTACTGATAGGAATCTAGATAGGTGATAACCTATATGGTTCGCTACTCAAATTCTAAATTTTTGGGCCAGTGGAAAAAAAAACATTTGTCTTTTTTCCATTAGTACGGTCCAACTGGCAGCGATAGCGTTAAATCCCTCAATCAAATCGGCCACATAATTTAGGGATTATGAATAAAACAAGAGGGAATGAAAAAAAAAATAACATAATGTGGTATTTGGATGTTTGCTTGAATGGTCTCGGGTTGTGAAAGTCATGAAGAGGTCAGTGAATGGAAGAAGGAGTGTGTTTTATAGAGAGGCACATGACTCAGTCACAGCCAAACAGCAAACTCCATGCAAGGTTCACAAATAACACAGCAGCAATCAGGCCCCAGCACTCATTGTGCATTCAGAGATACACTCATTACAGCCACTGGGTATTGTAATCGGGTAGAGAATAAGAGAGGGTTACATTGCATTAATACACATGCACTTTCTTATTCTCCCTTCAAACTGCCTGATCTTTGGAAATATTAGAATTTCTGCATGGTGGGACAGTGCATTTAGTTGCTTTGTACCATGCACCAGAACTGCTGGATTTTTAAGAAAGATAACACTTATTCCAAATAGAATTTCTTTGCTAGGGAATGGCCTTAGACAGCATGGTTTTAGGTAATAACACTGAATCAATTAAGAATAGAAAATGTTAAAAAAAACAAAAAAACAAAACACATTGTCAGAAATGGAGAAGCTGTGGCTCGCCTCCTTCCAGGCGGACTACAACCCTCATTACTTCAATCCATGCCCTGAAAGGTCCAAGTTAATTGTTTTCAAAATTGTTAGCACCATTGCATGATGACAGGCTGAGGATTATTTACAATTAATAATTCCGGGGCAACGTTCTAAAAGTGTAACAATCAGCAGGAACGTTCCATTGTTTCCATGGAGACTGCTGTACTTTTAGAACTTTGCCCCATAATCTCCTGTGACCAATGTTAAACAAAAACCTGCACGTTACACCTCCCAATACCTGAAGATGTCGAATTGCTAAATTTGGAGAAATCTAAATTTAAATTTATAAAATGAATATTCCACTTTTAATACTTCAGGGTTCCCCAGGATCGTTCCAGTTTGAATTTAAATATGGCCCACAATGTATTTTATTAGATGATCACCCAATCTCCATTCAATGGTGTCCAACAGTGTTAAAGCTTTGGCATTGACCAAATATAATTATAAGCAATTAAGTCACCTATAATGATGGGGGTGCTGGTCCAGTGATTGGAATAAGTAGCAAAAATACAGTGTGGAATAAGATTCTCACTACTGCTATATAACAGTAACTGATCCAGCATGAAGGAAGAGGAGGGGTAGAGGACAGAATTAGTTTTTAGTTATTAAAGACAATATCGGTTATGTGTATGTGACAGATTATGTTAATGATCCTGGTTATTAAGTGCAGGGATAGATATGTGTTAGCGCTCAGAAATGATTTATTTCACTGTAATGAAGCCAAGTGCAAACTGTCTAGAATTTTTTCAGAATATTGGGCAATTTTAAAACAAGTTGAAATTTGTATCAATTTGGGAAATATCTGCAGTTGTGTTTTGTGTCTACAGAGTTAGATTTCCACAGTCTTAATATATTCATTGATGTCCCCCCAAGATAAAAAAAAAAACTGTCCCTCCAGAAATGAACTGGAATTAGTTCATTCGAGGTCTAGTATCTAAGCAGTTATTTTGCGGTCGACTTGCAAAATTTGCTACAAAGTGTCCTAATTAGTAAAACAATTCCTCCCCTCAGTATTGGCAGTAATTACGGTAACCCCCCCCCCAATCAGTGAATTGGGGTGCATTGAGTTCCAAGCTGTATGATCTAGGCCGACATTGCTGCATTGATATTTCCAAATCCTATCTTTACATTTTTGTCTATTTTGGCCCAAATCTTGCGACTCCTGTCTTCATTCAGTAAAGCTAGAAGTTTAGCGAATAAACCCCTTTTCCCACTTGTGTCACTCTCCCAGTCCTATAATATGAGCAGGTAGCTCCCAAGTGGCCCTTTTATTGAAGTCCCATACAAGGTTCATGTCCAGTAGGGGAAGGTGTAAATATATTGGTTTAATCATTTTTCCTGCAGCAGATACAGAGAATGACCCAGGTATTATATGTTTCCATTTCAGAAATGACCAAAGATCGTCTATAACAGTCACACGTCTTATTGGATTCAGGTTCCCTCATGCATTTTTAAGGAACAGACAAACTCTGTTTGATACTATAGGGACTTGACAGTGACACATTTTAACCCAACACGGTGACAGGAAAAATAACCAGAGATTCTCCAAGATATCTGGCCCTATGGGGTTTTTGGTTTATATTGTTGTTTTTTTCTAATCTTCTAACACTCCAAGGCAGAGTCAAGAAAATGGCTCCATACACAATAAAGATGGGGAAAGATGGGGAAAGATGGGGAAAGATGGGGAAGGATCGGGAAAGATGGGGAAAGATGGGGAAAGATGGGGAAAGATGAGGGAAAGATGGGGAAAGATGGGGAAAGATGAGGGAAAATGGACGTTTATAGATATTAACAAAATCTAATGTAATGTAATTTAGTAGGAGACTCCCCCAAACCCATAAGGGTAGACCCCTTAATAAGGAGACCTTCCAACCAAAATTAGGGAAATGTTAATAACGTGTTAATAATATGTATGTATGTACTTATATATTAGTATGCATGTGTGTATGTACTTATATATTAGTATGTCTGTATGTACTTATATATTAGTATGTATGTGTGTATGTAATAAGTATGTATGTGTGTATGTAATATGTATGTATGTACTTATATATTAGTATGCATGTGTGTATGTATGTAATATGTATGTATGTATGTACTTATATATTAGTATGCATGTGTGTATGTATGTAATATGTATATATGTACTTATATATTAGTATGTCTGTATGTACTTATATATTAGTATGCATGTGTGTATGTATGTAATATGTATGTATGTACTTATATATAAGTATGTATGTGTGTATGTATGTAATATGTATGTACTTATATATTAGTATGTGTGTATGTAATATGTATGTATGTATGTATGTACTTATATATTAGTATGTATGTATATGTAATATGTATGTATGTACTTATATATTAGTATGCATGTGTGTATGTATGTAATATGTATGTACTTATATATAAGTATGTATGTGTGTATGTATGTATGTAATATGTATGTACTTATATATTAGTATGTGTGTATGTAATATGTATGTATGTATGTACTTATATATTAGTATGTATGTATGTAATATGTATGTATGTATGTACTTATATATTAGTATGCATGTGTGTATGTATGTAATATGTATGTATGTACTTATATATAAGTATGTATGTGTGTATGTATGTATGTAATATGTATGTACTTATATATTAGTATATATGTATGTATGTAATATGTATGTATGTACTTATATATTAGTATGTATGTGTGTATGTAACATGTATGTATGTATGTACTTATATATTAGTATGTATGTATGTGTAATATGTATGTATGTACTTATATATTAGTATGTATGTGTGTATGTAATATGTATGTATGTACTTATATATTAGTATGCATGTGTGTATGTACTTATATATTAGTATGTCTGTATGTACTTATATATTAGTATGTATGTGTGTATGTAATAAGTATGTATGTGTGTATGTAATATGTATGTATGTACTTATATATTAGTATGCATGTGTGTATGTATGTAATATGTATGTATGTATGTACTTATATATTAGTATGCATGTGTGTATGTATGTAATATGTATATATGTACTTATATATTAGTATGTCTGTATGTACTTATATATTAGTATGCATGTGTGTATGTATGTAATATGTATGTATGTACTTATATATAAGTATGTATGTGTGTATGTATGTAATATGTATGTACTTATATATTAGTATGTGTGTATGTAATATGTATGTATGTATGTATGTACGTAATATGTATGTATGTACTTATATATTAGTATGTATGTGTGTATGTATGTAATATGTATGTATGTACTTATATATTAGTATGTATGTGTGTGTATGTATGTAATATGTATGTATGTACTTATATATTAGTATATATGTATGTATGTAATATGTATGTACTTATATATTGGTATATATGTATGTATGTAATATGTATGTATGTACTTATATATTAGTATGCATGTGTGTATGTAATATGTATGTATGTGAGTGTGTAATATGTATGTAATATATATGTATGTGTGTGTACTATGTATGTATATACTTATATAATAGTATTTATGTATGTACTTATATATTAGTATGTATGTATGTATGTATGTAATATGTATATATGTTCTTATATATTGGCATGTATGTATGTATGTAACGGGTATATATGTACTTATATATTAGTATGTATGTATGTATGTATGTATGTATCTATCTATCTATCTATCTATCTATCTGTGTAACATGTATGTATGTACTTATATATTAGTATGTATGTGTGTAATATGTATGTATGTATGTATGTATGTGTGTAATATGTATGTAATATATATATATGTGTGTGTACTATGTATGTATGTATGTACTTATATAATACTATGTATGTTTGTACTTATATATTAGTATGTATGTATGTATGTATGTATGTGTAATATGTATGTATGTACTTATATATTAGTATGTGTGTAATATGTATGTATGTACTTATATATTAGTATATATGTATGTATGTAACATGTATTTATGTACTTTTATGTTAGTATGTATGTATGTACGTATGTATGTAACATGTATGTATGTATGTATGTATTTATGAATAACCAAAAATAATACATAGAAATGTCCCATGTCTTGGAGAGCACATACTATATGCAATGTGGTACATTTAATGGGAGGCATACACACTACCATTATACAATCACAATGAGAGCTGCTGATTTTTTACTAAATATAAATTGATGCAATTTGTTTTCAGGGCCTTCTGACTGGAGTCAGATTTTACCGTTTCAAGCGTGTTATGTACAAAACATGCGAAGTCCTACATCTTATTTATCACACCAATGACTACCATGCACACAATGAACTGTAATAAGAATTTCCAGTAGCCTGAAAGTTAGTTATAACAGCTAAGTGACTGATGGTGGAATAATCCCATGACCCCCCAAAAAATCTCACATGACTCTGGCCAATAGGGGGTTAAAGGAGCACTAGTTTATTGCAGGCTTATTATGGGGTCTTTACCCTTCTGAGAGGGGATACAATGTGACCAGAGTTTGGAAGGTTTTTCTTTAGAAACCTGAATTTAAATGTTCTAAGGTAACATTGTGGAATATGACACAACGCACACACCATTTATACAAACATATTTATATACATAGTGAAAATTGGTCATCCAACTACTGGGGGCCAATTGCCCTGGAGACCCAGGACAGACTTTGTTTTTTTAATTTGTTGATATATATATATTTTACTTTGCTAATTCAGTACCAGGAATGACAATAAAACTCTAAAAGGTTCAGGAATGAAAATTTTTACACACCCTAGCCTGGGTAATATTTAGATTGTGCATAGAAACATTGTATTTATATTAACCCCTTACATGATTGCAGAAGTCATGCTCCCTGTATAAAGACTTTGCTTGTTTGGAATTGAGATAAATGATGAGAGTTGTGTCCTCTGCCAATGCAGGTAATGCAGGCTGTCTAGCAGGTGCACACATTGCTTTATTGCATCCTGGGAAGGTTTATTAATGCCATATGTTTATTTACTAACAGAATGGAACTCAAATAAACCCAATAATTAAACACAATCCCCAGAGGCAGGGAAGCCTGCAATCATTCTACAATGTGCAGCTTTGTTTTTGGGATATTTATTTTCATTTATTTTCTATTCGAAACCCTAGATATTTCATTGCATTAAATTGTAAGCAAAACAAAATGCAGTGTTTGCAAATCCTTTAACCACTGGAGGGCCAATAAGGTGCCAGGGAAATCTCACTTTCTGCTGGCTCTCAGGAGGCTCCAACGGTCTATTAATATTTGCATCAAATCATTAACTGCTCGTCAACTGAATTCGGGTGTTTTTCTAAACGTGACCACCTTAAACATTGACATAGACCTGGGCCACTGTGCTACTTACTACCCCAGACAATGGGCAAATACTGTATAATCCAATCCTAGCATCTATCTAATGGGGTCATAGAGTTCAAACAAAGAGTTTTCACCTTGTGTACCAATATCCCTGGCCCTTGTGTACAAATATCCCTGGACAATATACATGTTCTCTCAAGCTGATGTTGTCCATCATGTGCATGCCAAAATGTTGGCTTCAAACATATATTTTTGTGCATTTCTTCCTTAGATTATTTTTCTGGTCCATTTTTTATTGCTAATTTAACCAGGAGCAGGATGAATTGTATGGGTGTGATTGAGTTCTAGATACAAATTGTGGTGTCCTTGTTAAATCATAGATGAGACCCTCAGGTGCCAGTTTCTGTGCTGCATTTTATTAGAAATGGAAAATCTCTTGACTAAAGACAAAAAAGCAGGCCAGGGTGGTGTCTCTGACCCGGGGGAGAGAAGAACTGGAGTCCTAGCAAGGTTTCACATACACAGCAGAGCAGGGTGCAAAGATGAGGATGTTATATTTGACTTAATAGTAAGAGCTGGTAATTAGGGCTACCCTTAGTCTGACAGCTGGAGTAATAGGATGCCTTTGTGGGTTTGGGTTTGGGGGAGGAGGAAAGACATCTCTCTCCAGTGACTGCAAGAAGCCCATTTTGATCTCTGTGGTGGGATTCTCACTGCTAACTATATTTTAAAAACAAGAAGGTCACAACCTAACAGTATATATTTGCTGTGCTGCCCTCAAGTCATCAAACCCCACTGTCTGACAGCACTAAATGACTTAACTCTTCATCCCCCGAGCCCTTGGAATGTCCAGGAATGAAATGCATTCAACTTTGAATCTGTATCAACCTGTAAAGATTGGTGGCATTCTAAAACTGTTATTTACAATCAATCAACACTCAAAGAGGATGATAAACATTTCAACAAATGATCGAAGGAATGAAAGGGTGGATTGAAGGAGTTTAACACTTTGTTGGCTCGAGGGCTGAGAAAAATAAACAAAGTAGCTTGGCACTCAAAAATTAACTGGTTTAATTTCGTTGGCACCCTATAGGGTTAATATAACCTTTCATATATGCAAATACTGACCAGCAAATCTAAGAGGGCATTCATAAGTAGAGACATGTATTTTGGGAAGATCTTTTTAGATAAAGTTGTTGGTGTAGATTATTGGGGTCAGGGTAGATCATTTTGATGTCTCAGCCTCAGTTTGAACTGTTTTGTAAAAGAAAGTGATCTAATTTGTCTCTTCAGAAACATTTTTCAGTCTCTTGAAGTCCTGTTTTGAAATACCTGATAATTACACTTTATTAAATGTCTCACATTCCAGGCACCCCCTAAGGGCGAGACCAAAAGTCAGGAGTAGATCGTTGTATTCACAACAAGAGACTCTGACCTACACCTCATTAATTGAGTCTACATTTTAAATTCATGCAAAAGACAACGGTTTGGCTCGTCTGTGCGAATAAAACCCCGGGTAAATGATGTCTGAATTAAACAATTTCTCTGATATATTTTTTTTTATTTTGCATAACCAAAAATATACACTGAAATATGATTTACTAATGTACCTATAAATTAATGTAGAATTAACAAACTACTCACAGATTCTAAGTCACGCTGCGACAGAAATTCTTTTTTGGCTTCATTTTGCAAACCACTGCTCACTGTTTAGTGGATATACCCCAGGGTTCATTTTTTCAGTTTGCTAATATTATCAAATATGTTATTTATTAAATAATAAATTAATGTATTATCATTATCATTTTAGGAGTTTTATCCCATCCAGTGCCAGGGAGAGGTTATTATTTAACCCTAGTGCCATCACTGCTCTATGCACTTGGCATTGTAACTCCCTCAGGCACACAGGGGTTAAACCTCCAGCTTGATTGCTGCCTTGTTAATTGGATGTAGTGACAATTAACTCCTTGCCATTAAGGAGACCCTCAGAATGTGCTTGTTGTTGATTGGCATGCAGATACACTGTGTGCTGTCTGTCTGTGCAGCCTGTGCCTGGTGTCACTGCTTATTATGATGGATGTAAATTATAACCCCCCCACCTCCAGGCAGCAGAGTGTCAGGGCACAGCACCTTCAGTGGAAAGGTCAGGGGGTGCAGGGTGGCTCCTTCCCCAAACTCCTTCTTTTTCCCTGAGTCAGCAGTCCCCCAGTGTCTGTCTGAACAAGCCTGCAGCGGATACTAGAGGCAGTTGGTGGGGGTGTACCCTTTCCATACGCAACCGAACTCTCTGCTGTAAATATTTTCCCAAAATTCCACACATTAACACGGATTAGTATTTTCTTTATCCTACTCAGAGACTTGGAAACGCTCACAATAAAGTGGTATAAAAGTGGATATTTGGTTTTGTAACATTTTTCTTGAACAATTTAACATTTTGCGATTAAACAAAAATACATAGTTTTTATGTCTGTCTGTCTATCTATCTATCTGTCTGTCTATCTATCTATCTATCTATCTATGTCTGTCTGTCTATCTATCCATCTGTCTATCTATCTATCTATCTATCTATCTATCTATCTATCTATCTATCTATCTATCTATCTATCTATCTATCTATCTGTCTGTCTGTCTGTCTATCTATCTATCTATCTATCTATCTATCTATCTATCTATCTGTCTGTCTGTCTATCTATCTATCTATCTATCTATCTGTCTGTCTGTCTGTCTGTCTATCTATCTATCTGTCTGTCTGTCTGTCTGTCTATCTATCTATCTATCTATCTCTCTCTCTCTCTGTCTATCTCCCAGGGTAATTCAGAACAGTATGTTTAATTGCAGTTAAATCGTTATTTGTGTCATTGAGAAATTTGTAAAATTTGAAATTGTACATATTGTTACAAAATACCAAAACAATAAATACAATTTGTAAAACTCCACCTTGTTTAATTTAAGTTTCCAAACTGCTCTTTGTAAGTGAAGTATATACGGTAGGTTCATTTTCTTAAATACTGGAAGGATGTATTTATCAGAGCGATATTACAGGCGATACATCGATTATTTTTCCAGCACTTTTATTATATGTTTTTATTGGAACTTGTGTTGTTGGAGAATTTTAGAGAGTAATATCTAGTAAATATTTGGAAAATTTAAAGTTATAAAATATGGATAAAACATCTAGATATAATATATATGAGCTATTTAAGGTGCACAGTTCAGAATTTACTTGACACACCATATGTTGCCAGTCCCCAGTTTTGGATACAATTGGATATAATTAGTGTTTTATAAAATCCAACTCAATTTCATTGTATGGATATATTATATGCACAATCCCAAAATAAAAGGCACTTTTTTATTTTTATCTTAATTATTGAATTATGAGCAATTTGTTAAGGTGGAAATGATTAAGTTTCCTATAATATTTGTACATAAATATAAGCTGTAGATCTGGCTGATCAGAGAATACAGATTTACTGCACCCCATACACAGGCTCTATGGCTGAATGGGGCTCAATAGATCTCGCAAGCACACATGGAACCCAGAAACACAATCACTGCAACTGAACTGATCAGACGCTGAATTCTGCAGAGTTCATTGTTTACAGCAAAATGAGAATAGGTGAAGTATCAAACAGTAACCTCAATACACAGACACACAAACAGACATTAACACACACATTGACATACACTTACACAGGTACATGTACAAAAATGAACACACACCAATTAACACATAAACACCCACCCACACAGATCTAAACTCAATACAGAAACACACACACACTCACACATACATTAACACACACATTGACATACACTTACACATACACAGATACATGTACAAAAATTAACACACACAAATTAACAATCACATAAATACATACACACATCTAAACTCAATACAAAAACACACACATTCAAACAGACATTAACACACACATTGACATACACTTACACATACACAGATACATGTACAAAAATTAACACACACAAATTAACAATCACATAAATACATACCCACACACATCTAAACTCAATACAAAAACACACACACACTCAAACAGACATTAACACACACATTGACATACACTTACACATACACAGATACACGTACAAAAAAAATAACACACACAACTTAACAAACACATAAACACCCACCCACACAAACCTGCTAGTTTATTATTAATCCATACAAACTAAGGAACATTCTGTTTAATTTATTTATTTTTACCAATTTTTTGTATTCTGGGAGTGTGATGTTGGACTATCCCAGCGGCTTTGCATGAAAGGGTTAACTGACTTGGAACAGTTAATCCCCCCAGACACAACATGTTTCGGTTTGACTGTGATATACAGTCTTGGACCATTTAAAGAATTAACACGGAACAAAAATTTGAAATCAGATCCATCACAAGACTTTTCACACGTGAGACTTTACCCCCACACCCCCTGCTCTCCCGAATTCCTCTCCATTTACAGACTAATAAGATCAAGAGATGGATCCAATTAACTAAATTAGCTGAACACTATACTCACAGCTATAATGTCTACACTAATATAACACTGGGTTACGCCATCATATAACATATTACAATTTAACTGTGATATAGAAAAAAATAATAATAAATATATATGTTTTGTTTGCTATCCATCTTATTAATAGAAAGGTAAAAAAGTGAAAAAACAAACAAAAAAAAACATTAAAAGTGGCACACAAGGGTTAATGTAATTTATCTGTTAAGCTGATTTAGAAAACACACAGAAACACAAAAACAACTAATAAAAGATTACACAGTAAAAACAGTTCGGTTTAAATCGGATGCATATTACATAAATGAGAGAAAACACGATTAACCCTTTCCCTTCCACAACACAAAGAGAACTCTGTGAAATTCGAATATTTTGCTGTTAAAAACATCGAAGTCTACAGATCTAAACCGTTTTATAAGTGACTAATATGCTCTCATGAGATGGGAATATTTTACTTCATTTCGTGTTAACTACGTGTTTGGTTAGTGCTCATTAATTTTTTTTGTTTGTTTTGCACAATTTGGGGTTCTCCACTAAATACTGAATTTGAGGAAAGTAAAAAAAAAAATCGAATTACAAAATTTAGACAAAAATATCAGATTTAAAAAAAAAAAATTAATAAATTACTTCCTACATTTTGCAATTCGGTCTTTAATTGGCTCCAATTCGGTATTTAGTGAATATGCCCTCTGATGGTGATAGGAGTCAATAAACAGGAAGTTTATAAATATTAATATTTGATGGCTAGGTTATTACAGTAGATGTATTACCTGTACACAGATACAGATAGATACATTGTATATCGCTGCAGAGTTCTTAAATCCCAGTAAGTGTACACTAAGCTGGGAGTTAACCAGACAATGTTACCTCTCTATACTGAGTGCCATACAAACCGCTTTATCCCATCAATGCACAGAATACTAATCTAGATCATTAGCATATCTGGGTTTTGTATTTTTTTGTTCTGAGTTATGATCAATTTCCGTTTCTATTGTTCTCTGTGTCTCTGGTGGGTTTAAAACCGCCCTCCTACCATGAAGTGTAATTTGTGTTGAATAAGAAAAGGTTAATCCATTTCCAGGACCTTCTCATGTTAACCTTGCACATCACAAAATCTGACTTTTTATTTTTATTAAGAGCTGCCTCTTACACAGGCCCCATCCAAACATTAAACATTAGATTCGGTGAAAAAAGGAGTATCTTAAAAACCAAAATATCTAAATATCAAAATTGTTCTAAACTCTTAAATTGTAAAAAAAAAAAAAAAAAAATGTTGAATGTGTGTTGCTATATATATATATATATTACTAAGTAACACGTATAGTAATTTTGTCTTATTATTAGACATTCTGTTTTTTCAATACCATTATTTTTTATTGTTGTTGTTATTATTATTATTGTTGTTGTTATTACTATTACATCCATTAACCTGGATGTGTGATAATAAAAAGTAAATTTAGTTAAAATTTCATGGAATCCCTTGTGTTAAACACACACCTTGTTTTTATTTTGTATTTTGTATTTTTTTTTTTTACTAATTAGTAGTGTTTATGTAATCTGATAAAACAAGGACTGAGCAGAGATAAATACCACAACGAGAAACATCCACAATAAAATGTATTGAAACCTTTTTGTTTGTTGTGTTGTTTACTAGAACATTCATTAACCCTTTCACGACTGTAGAGAAATCTGGATAAACACAACAACATAGAATTTGCCTGACCCTCCTCCGAAGGGGGTAAGTATAAGAACCTATTTATTTCTACAACAAAATATTGCTAAAATCATGTTTGCAAATATTTCTGCAAACACACAATGCAGCTCTAATAATAATAATAATTAATAATAATGAAAGGCAACCACAAAGAGTAACTTGATAAATTTTCTTTATTTATATATTTTCTATTTTTTTATTTTATTTATTAAGAAATGCTGAGGACTGGTGTTTTTTTGTGCAGTAGCAAAAAAAAAAAGAAAACAAAAAAAATCTAATGCAATATTCATGTATAGCGTCAGAGCCAATTCAATTCAAGCAGTGTTCCTAGTAAGAGGGGGAGTCCTAGTGGCTGATAGGCCAAGCATTGAGCAGGATTTGTGAATGAAGCTTTGCTTGGTGTCAGCTCACAGATCATAAGGCTGAGATCACTACACTGATTTGGTCCAATGACTCGATGCAATATCTGCTTGATTACAATGCAGCCGGCTTCATATACAAGCCTTTCAAAAGTCAGATACTTCAAAGGCAGGTTGGAGAGTTTCAATGAAAAGGTTATGCTCTCCCTAGGCAGCTGAGGCTATTTGCATGAAACAAAAATAAAAGAGGATACAAATCGCCACATTAGGGCTTAAAGGTGCAAAATGGCATTTATTTACTGCCTCAGATTACTTTTTTTTACTTTTTTTTTTTCATAATTGTGTGTGCAGTTTTAAAAAAAAAACCAAATTTTATTATTATTTTTTTTTAATAAAAATACATCCACATTCAAAGTGATTGGTTTAAAAATAAAATAAGGCATTGGACAATAGAACATTCTGTGGTAGATTTAGAGAAATAATGGTGGTTTAGCTAACTTACATTATAAGCAGACAAAGAAAGGGGTCTGCTCACTAAACATGATGTTGCATTGACTCTATCACCAACTTGCACGATGCCAGCTGAGGTACCAATCTATTCAGTGGAGTTTAGGGAGAGACTTGTTATTCAGCTTCCAGAGATAATTGCATCTATGTTTGAAGAACCCAGCCCAAAGTCTACTGTCCTACAACTGGCATTGCTGGCCACCATTAATGGGGGTAGGTAGAAAACAATCTCCTGCAGATAGAAACATTATTGGTGAGCTTAGTTTTTCAAATTGGGACAACAAAGTCTCAATTCATGGTCCCTCTCCTCTCATCCTAGGGGGTTTTATCTGGGGACCTAATGCTGGGGAAATGCTCAGAGCTGTGCTAGAATTAAGGATCCACCTTTTAGGCTGTGTGCTACCAGTTGATGTAAATCAAAAATTGCTTAAAGGACAACTTTTGCCTCAAAAAAAGGTTTTAATATAATAATCCTTTCAGGAAACAGATTTTTAAAATTATGAATTATATTTAAAACTCATCTCTACCTTTAGAATATGACAGGATCCTTCAGCCATATATATATACACCATGGATCGTCCAGTGCTAGAAAATCAATAGTTAGTGTCTATGGTTTTCCCTGCTATTGTGCAGGGAGTGAAGCAGGGAAGACCATAGAGGCTAACTGTTGGTCCATTAATTATCAACCGTTTTACCTTGTCAACAACCCCCACTGCCTACCTCTAGCAGTAAAGTCATACTTGCCTGGTATAGCCACTGTTGACAAGTATACAATATACCAGACATACCTATTTATATCATGTAATTGTACATTTATTTTTAGATAAGGAATAAGTAATACTCTATATAACTTGAGTGCCAATTTGCCCATCTTCAATAACATCAAAATAAACAACCAATATTCTATGATCTGTAGTTGACTTGTCTAGTAGCTAGATTAACTAACAGGGTTATCCACTAACGTGTAAATTGTCCGAAATGTTTTGTCGCAATAGCCAAATCAGAAAATGTGTCCAAGTCAGCATGTTTAGAGTTTGTTTATTTCAGGCCTAGAATTTTAAATTAATTTTGAAATCAATTTAAATTCCTGATAGCTCACACTTCATCGAAAAGCCAAGTGAGCTGTTCATGTGGGAGTTTAAGATTCGTACTCCTGATCTAGTAGCAAAAATAATTATTTTAATGGTAAAAAAAAGCAAAAACATTTAAATATATTTAAAAAAATTAAAATAAAGATAACCTCACCCACCCCCACCCCATAAAACTAGTTGCGATAAAGTGGAAAGCCGTCCAATCATGGCTCTCTCGCCTTAATCCTCAATAAGTTAATCATACCATTGAGTGTGGAGTAGGGAAATGAATTGCTGATTGAAAATAATTATTATGTAGCCTATCTTTATCTTCTGTCATTTATATTCCATTAGCTCTGGTGTGAGTGAATTTACATTTAACGTATAGGTCCTGTTGGTAACTAAATCATTTATTTTAGAAACTCTCTTTGCATTTCACATGCTTTAATATTATTCAACAATAACGTATAATTGAGACAGAGTGGTGTTTTCTTTCTTTCTTTTTTCTTTGCACTGGGAATTAAAATTTAAATACCAGTGTACAGATTCAGAATTCGTACAGAATCGTATTAAGCAAAATAATAATAATAAAAAAAATAGTTTTATTTAAAAATATGTTTATTGTAGTGTTGTAACATTACATTGCTGTTCTTATTTTACCATATACATTTTTACTTTTAATACTGTAGATTATTTACTATTATTTATAATTCATGTATCTGGTGAATCAAATGAATTTGCAGGAAAGTACTTAAAGGACCACTCTAGGCACCCTGACTACTTCAGCTTAATGAAGTGGTCTGGGTGCCAGGTCCAGCTAGGATTAACCCATTCTTTTATAAACATAGCAGTTTCAGAGAAACTGCTATGTTTATGAATGGGTTAAGCCTTCCCCCAAAGCCTCTAGCGGCTGTCTCCCCCAAAGCCTCTAGCGGCTGCTAGAGGCGCTTGCGTGCTTCTCACTGTGATTGCGTGCTTCTCACTGTCACTGCGTGCTTCTCACTGCGCACGCTCTTGCCGCACGTGCGTATTCAGCCGACGGGGAGGAAAGGAGGAGGATCGGAGGAGGAGAGCTCCCCGCCCAGCGCTGGAAAAAGGTACGTTTTTACCCCTTTCCCCCTTCCAGAGCCGGGCTGGAGGGGGTCCCTGAGGGTGGGGGCACCCTCAGGGCACTGTAGTGCCAGGAAAACGAGTATGTTTTCCTGGCACTATAGTGGTCCTTTAATTGTGTATGCTCTCTTTGTGTTCGGTTTGTTACTGGTTGCAGTATTGATGATATAATTTTATAAATCTTCAGCTGTCGTGTTTTAAAATGTGTGTTCCCTCTCTAGGGTGAAAGGTCTCTGATGAAGGACATTTAAGAAGCAACCAGTAATCTGTTTTTTTTTTGTTTTTTTTTAACAAGGTCTGTAAATGTTTCTCAGTATACAATATGTTGGTGATGACTGCTAGTCCAGGCACTTGCTCATCAAGTCAAATAAAAAACAAAGTCAAACTAATGTAATCTAATACTCAATCAAAGGCATGATTATATACAGTCTATGGTGTTACACTGGGTGCTGAGATATTAGACTCATTAATGTCTCAGAGGTGTAAGTAGTGAGTTGCAGTGAGTTGAAAGCTAACTTGTCAAATTTAGGCCAAAACTACATCAAATAATCTTTTCTGGTTTGCATAAGATTTTTATATCAACTGTATAAGTTTGGTCTAAATGTTGTAGGTTTATAGTATTCTCACTAAATGCCGAATTTTAGTAAACAGAGCACTGACTTCTCCAACTCAATTATAGTGGACAGGTGTCGTTTTAAACACACATTTTACAGTGTAATTTTCAATTCACTAAAATTCAGTTTTTTTCAGTGAACAGGCCCCTAAGAAAATCTCATGCGTCGTCCCTCGGAGAAGGCACGCGTCTTCTGGATTCCATATTTATCTACATGTAAATGTTGCTCTGTGAAATGCATTACCCTGCATTTTCTAACCTACCTGTTAGCACGAGGTTCTAGATATCAAAATCTAATAAGCACTTGGTTTTATTAAAATGTCATATTAATGTTATTATTATTTATAAAGTGGCAACATTATCTGCAGCCTGGATAATGAAAACCTTTTTATTAATCAAGATATACAAACATAGGGCTATTCATTATAGTGAGCATCCAAAGTGAATTTAAGTGAAATTCAAATTTAAGGACAAAGTAGCTGAAATGGAAACATTCTCTAAGTCAGCTATGCTTTTAGAGGCGATGAAGGTCCTGCTCCAATAGTTAGTCCAATAGAGTGTTTGTGTGCTGGGTTAAGGCCCAAATGGGCCTGTGGCTGTCGACTATGAAGGCCCAATTACTGAATCTTATAGATATAAAACAGCCATATCTCCCAGGTGTCTTGGATCTGGTGGGACAGTTTCAACCTGAGACCTTTATCCTGCTGACCACGGCTATCTCCATGGTATCCTTCTTCTCAGGGGCACCAGAATAAACCTTGTAATTCCAAAATTCTGTCCCCGAGAATTCAATATGTAATCAGGGGATGTGTTTGAAATAAACCTTGTATCAGTGGTGGGATGTCAGTACGGTATGGTGGAGGGGGGGCATTATTACCATTAAGGTTGTGCTAACTCTGTGTACTTGCAAGCCAAACTGATATATGCAAGCTGAGAACTAGCTTGTCTTACGTTACCCCTCCCTCCTAACTAGCAGATTTTCCCCTTTGGTTTCAAAAATACTACTTTGCAAACTGTTGCGATTGAGGCCTCTGGGACTGGTAGTCCAGCTGGTTGTTTTCTACAGTCAAAAGATTACAATAGTCCTCCCCCCAACATTCCTCCTTTTAGCTCTGCTGTAGGAAACTGAGGAATAAATTCAGGGGGTTTCTTGGCAGCCCCCCTGAGTATTTAATCCAACGCCTACTCATGCGCGATGACTTTTCTTCTTACTCTGAGCAGAGCTCCCACTGAAATCAATGGTGACTCCTTTTCTGGTAACAATGCACTGTTAGGGGGACACTTCAAAATTAGATTTGCAACTTCAATAAAGGTATTTAAATGGTCTCTTATTATTGCACATATTATATTATATATTATTACATAATATGCGACAATGCCAACTTAATTTGCAGTTGATTATACTACACAGTGTGGGTATTGCAATGGATTCAGACTGCTAATGCAGTTGGTGCAGGTTTGGGGTTAATGCTAAGGGTTGAGGGTTAATAGAGTATGGTATAGGTTTAATACAGTATGTGGTGGGGCTTACAAATATAGGTTTATATAATATTCTGAATTCATTCCTAGATTAAGGAAGATATTTATCAAAGAGTTCTGAAAACTGATAGTTAAATTCTGTCCTTATTTTGATGGGATGCATTCAATTTGTGCATTCGGTTTCAAACAAATTCTAATTTGTCTGAATTTTGAGTTATTGGGGGTGTGTTCTCAAATTTCAGAAAACTGAAAGGACGAATCACGAAACAAATTAAACGGAAGAAACAGTTTCATTTGTTTTGTCATTTAGAATTCCATCCATCCAAGAAAAATAAATGATTGATGGGAAAAAGGATGATTGATGGCTAGGGGGCAGCAACTAAATTATTTTATTCAGGGATCAAGAGAAGTAACCATTAGAGGGGGAAAAAGGTGGAACGGTAGAAAAATAATCTATATTTATATATTTATATATTATATATTTTAATAAATATATAATAAATAAATATAGATTTTTTTTCACTGCTCCTCTTTTTTGCCTCTATTGATCTATGAATCCTTTGATCTATGAACCAATGGCGGCAAAATACTCCTATCAGTGTACTCCATATATATATACATCATATTTATATTTTGCTATACACGGATTGGCCAGGTTTTGAGCAATCTTGGTTGGTTCGAATACTTTCTTCCAAAACACTACATGGACAAACCCCCAAATAGTTTTTTTCAGACAAACCAATGCAGATTAACCATAAAAAAATAAATAAAAATGCATTAAAGTGTTTTAAAAGTCATCTATGAAGGGGGCGGGGCCAAACTACAGAGCTGAGTGGCAGCAACCCTGCGAGCAGCACCTAAAATATGCGTAAATGGCACCTAAAATCCAGACAAGGTCCACCAATCGATGGGGGACAACCGACCCGACCTACCACATACGCAACGGTGAGGCCTACTGGCATGGCGGGAACGGGAGAGGCAGACGCTCTTCTGCTGCCGGGACCAGAGGAAATCTTTACATAAGTTCTCGGTATTTCCCATGTACATATTCTACCTAGTCTCCAGAGATGGCACCTCGTCTCTTAGTTGCCTTGTTTCTTTCCTTGTCTATATGCCACATTTTATGGGGTGCCTGTATTCGTCCCACATATGCCATGCATCTATCCAAAAGTTTTTTGGCGCCCTATGTGCCCGTACAGTACATTCATAAAGTCTGATGTTATATAGGTGTGAGATGATCGTGTCTATTAGTGGAGGATCTTTTTGAAGCCACGCCTTGGCTATAGCTGTGATTGCTGCTATGGCTATGTGAAAAAGGAGGTATTGTTGGGATTTTGAAAGGTTCCGTGGTATATGTTGTAGAAGGAATATCTCAGGCGCAAGTGCCACGTCCATATTCCCTATTTGTCGCATAAGGGACTGTATGGACTTCCATAGTTTTGTAATGACAGGGCATGTCCACCAAATATGTATGACATCTCCCTTGTCATCACCACATCTCCAACACGCTCCTGTCTGTTTCGGGTCAATATGTTTCAGCTTGGTAGGTACCATATGCCATCTATAGAGCATTTTCCTCGACATTTCTATTTGGGCTGTGGATAGAGTTAGGTATTTGTGGGCCGTAAAGCTTTTACGCCAGTTGTCTTCTGATAATTGTTTCCCTATGTCATATTCCCATTTTTTTATAAAGGTCAGGTCCCTTATCTGTTTTGTGGGTAAATAACTCCTATATACTTTGGAGATGATACCAGCTGTTTTGTTAGAGTTGGTACATAGTTGTCTCAATGCCTCCATATTTCTCTTTGTTTCTGTGGTGTATGGTGACCCTCTGTATCTCCCTATCCACGAGATTATCTGTCTATGTGCGAACTCCGCTGTAAGTGGGAGCTTGTACGCTCTTTGTAGTGAGGCAAAGGCTGTATATTTATCATTATCCATGAGTTGGTGTAAGTGTGTTAGGCCTTCATTGTTCCATTTTCTAATGTTTAGTTGTGGGATCAGTACTTCAAAGGAGCGCAGGAGCATTGTTGGGTGTAGCTCTGTATCAAGATTTAAGAATTTCGTATATTTATCCCATTCTTTCAGAGTTAAGGATGTTATCGGGGAAATATCCTGAAACCTTTTCCTGTGAGTTTTATTGATTCCAGCTAGTGTTGCCATGTCGTGTCCCTCTGTGTGTGACGCTTCCAAGTGTACCCACGCCGGGGGTGTGGAATGGGAGCGGAATACTGCCACTAGTGTGCTAACTATCGCCGCTTTGTAATATAAGTCTAAGTTTGGGAGACCCATGCCCCCCGATTTTTGTGATAGGTAAAGTATATTTGCTGCAACCCTGGGTCGTTTCTTAGCCCAGATGAAGGCGTTAATCATTTTCTGTGCTTCTTTGATGTATGCTGTAGGTAATTGTATGGGTAGGGTGCGGAATAGGTATTGGAGCTTGGGAAGAACCATCATCTTAATAGCGGCTACCCTCCCAGACCATGAGATATATTTGTTTTCCCAGCTTCTAAGTTGAGTTTTGATACAGTGGAGAAGTGTGGTATAATTGGCTTTGAACAATTTGTGTATGTGATTTGTAAATTTTATACCCAGGAACGTGAGGTAGTCTTGTCTCCACTCAAAGGCAGTGGATTGTTGTAGGGTGCTGTGTGCCTCAGGTGTCGTGAATAGGCTCATTGCTTGTGTCTTAGTCACATTTAACTTGTAATATGAGCAATCACTGTACTCCTTCAGTATAGTGTTAAAGGTTGGGATGGAGAGTTGTGGATTAGTCAATGATAGCATTACATCATCGGCAAATGCTGTTATTTTGTATTCCCTTCCCCCTCTTACTATGCCTGTGATTTGTGGTTCGTCTCTAATGGCCTGTAACAGTGGCTCCAGTGCTATGATATAGAGGAGTGGTGACAATGGGCAACCCTGCCTAGTTCCATTAGTTATGTAAAAGGGCTGTGATGCGAAGCCTCCATTTGTCACTCTAGCCGAGGGTTTGGAGTATAATGCCGTTATTAAATTTAGGAATGGTTGTGGGAATTGGAATTTCTGTAGTGTTTCTCGTAGGAAGCCCCAGTGCAACCTGTCAAACGCTTTTTCAGCGTCAAGCGACAGGAATACACTGGGTTCTCCCTGTCGTTGCTTTGTGTAAAGTAAATTGTATAGTTTCCTTGTGCCCTCAGCCCCTTGTCTGCCTTTAACAAACCCCACTTGATCTTGTTTGATTATTGTAGGTAGCATATCTGCGATTCTTGTGGCATACAGTTTAGCTAGGATTTTGGTATCTGTATTTAGGAGGGATATGGGCCGTAAGTTTTGAGGCTTAGTTGGGGGTTTACTTGGTTTCGGCAGGGTAACTATATGTGCCATCAGCATGTCCTGTGGCATCTTGCCCGTGGATATTATGTGGTTAAATGTATCTACTAAATGTGGTCCTACAATGTGGCTAAATGTTTTATAATAAGAATTTGTAAGACCGTCTGGTCCCGGTGACTTGCCCGGGGGGAGTGATTTAATTATTTGTAGGATTTCAGACAGGGTGACGGGATCGCAAAGCTTTTTATTTTGGTCTTCTGTTAGGCTGGGCAAAGAGATGTTAGATAAGAAGTTTTGGATGTCGTGTGCGGACGGTTGATGTGTCTGGGGGTCCTGTTTTATGTTGTATAGTGTGTCATAGAAATTGGCCATTTCTGCTAGAATCTCCTGTGGGTCATGCGTTTTTCCTCCTGTGTGATTATGTAGGTATGGGATTTTTGATTGGGCTTGCTTCTGTCTTAGGAGCGATGCCAAAGCCTTGCCGGCTCTATTACGCTGAGTATAATTGCGTATCTTCAGGTTCTGAAGCGTATGTGCCGTTTCGTCTAGTAGTAGCTCATTTATTTGCTTTGTGATCGAAATTATTTCCTGTGCCAAGTCTGCTGTAGGGGTTAGATAGTGGGCGCTTTGTAAATCCCTCAGTTTTTTTAATGAATCAAGATATTTTTGGTCTTTAGCTCTTTTTATATACACTGCCCTACTAATAAAGATCCCTCTAACCACTGCTTTATGAGCTTGCCAGGTGGTTGTGGGTTCCAATTCTGGTAGAGTGTTGTTGTGGAAGTATTCTTGGATATCTTGACTTAGTTGAGTGCGGAAGTCTTTATGCATGATTAGAGCGTCATTTAGTCGCCACGGGGGTTTCCCTTTATGGTCAAATTTGGCTCGCAACCTTACTGACACTGGGGCATGGTCAGACCACACTATGTCCCCAATCTCACTACTTGTCATTCTTGGCAAGATGTCTGCAGTAACGAGAATCATGTCTATTCTGGAATGGGTTTTGTGGATATGGGAGAAATATGAGTAACCTCTTTCGGTTGGGTGTTGTAATCTCCAGATATCGTATAGGTTGTGTTCTAGGAGTACTTTAGTCAGTGTTTTGCATTGTTGTGTGAGGAGTCTTGACCTGGGGGCGCCTTGGGCAAGGGAAGTGTCTGCTACCGGGTGTAAAACATGATTCATGTCTCCACATAATATCATTGAGGTTTTTTGCCTGGTTGGAATTTTGTTAAGGACTTTAAGTAAAAAGTTCCTTTGATTAACATTTGGACTATAGATCCCCACTAATGTGTACTTAATAGTGTTAATGTTGCAATAGATTATGAGATATCGGCCTTGCGTGTCTTTTTTGAGTTGCAACAATTCAAACGTAAGAGATTTGTTAAAAAGGAAAGACACTCCCCTAGATTTGGAGGAGTGAGTCGCGTGAAATTGAGTGGGAAAGTCTCTGGTACCAAATTCTGGGACTTTATTGTGTTTAAAGTGCGTCTCCTGTATGCACAGGATATCTATATGGTTACGTTTCGCTGCTTCTAAGAGTACTCTCCTTTTATGCGGGGTATTAAGGCCCCTTACATTATGGGATTGTATTGTCACACTCATTGGTGAGTGATAAAGTCTTGCGTACGGGCCACTCAGGTTGCCCTGTTTTCGTTACCTTGTAGCCTGTGTGTTGTTTTTTCTGTATTGTTTTAACCCATACATAAATCAGAGGTAGCATTTGTAGGCGTATGTCGCACATTAAGAGAGCTTCTGTAGCATCATAGGTACATGGAATACGGGAAGGGTAGGGAAGTTGCGGGTAGTCGGGGGGGTATAACTTGGTTCATTATAACTCACCCCAGTTGGGGTCATGGCGCCCATCTGCGGAGCCATGGGGGGGTAGATATCAAGATATCTGTTTGGGTGGCTAACGGCCTTAACGTTCTATTTATATAGAATAGGACCTGGTTCTGTGGGTGGTGACCCGTGCGTGTCTTGGTGTGATCTCTTTGTGAGAGCCCTCTTGCCATACCTAGGTATCTCCATAACCACCTAATGCAGCAAAATTTTTTTTATAAATCGTCAGCTGTCGTGCTTTAAAATGTGTGTTCCCTCTCTAGGGTGAAAGGTCTCTGATGAAGGACATTTAAGAAGCAACCAGTAATCTGTTTTTTTTTTGTTTTTTTTTAACAAGGTCTGTAAATGTTTCTCAGTATACAATATGTTGGTGATGACTGCTAGTCCAGGCACTTGCTCATCAAGTCAAATAAAAAACAAAGTCAAACTAATGTAATCTAATACTCAATCAAAGGCATGATTATATACAGTCTATGGTGTTACACTGGGTGCTGAGATATTAGACTCATTAATGTCTCAGAGGTGTAAGTAGTGAGTTGCAGTGAGTTGAAAGCTAACTTGTCAAATTTAGGCCAAAACTACATCAAATAATCTTTTCTGGTTTGCATAAGATTTTTATATCAACTGTATAAGTTTGGTCTAAATGTTGTAGGTTTATAGTATTCTCACTAAATGCCGAATTTTAGTAAACAGAGCACTGACTTCTCCAACTCAATTATAGTGGACAGGTGTCGTTTTAAACACACATTTTACAGTGTAATTTTCAAATCACTAAAATTCAGTTTTTTTCAGTGAACAGGCCCCTAAGAAAATCTCATGCGTTGTCCCTCGGAGAAGGCACGCGTCTTCTGGATTCCATATTTATCTACAAGTAAATGTTGCTCTGTGAAATGCGTTACCCTGCATTTTCTAACCTACCTGTTAGCACGAGGTTCTAGATATCAAAATCTAATAAGCACTTGGTTTTATTAAAATGTCATATTAATGTTATTATTATTTATAAAGTGGCAACATTCTCTGCAGCCTGGATAATGAAAACCTTTTTATTAATCAAGATATACAAACATAGGGCTATTCATTATAGTGAGCATCCAAAGTGAATTTAAGTGAAATTCAAATTTAAGGACAAAGTAGCTGAAATGGAAACATTCTCTAAGTCAGCTATGCTTTTAGAGGCGATGAAGGTCCTGCTCCAATAGTTAGTCCAATAGAGTGTTTGTGTGCTGGGTTAAGGCCCAAATGGGCCTGTGGCTGTCGACTATGAAGGCCCAATTACTGAATCTTATAGATATAAAACAGCCATATCTCCCAGGTGTCTTGGATCTGGTGGGACAGTTTCAACCTGAGACCTTTATCCTGCTGACCACGGCTATCTCCATGGTATCCTTCTTCTCAGGGGCACCAGAATAAACCTTGTAATTCCAAAATTCTGTCCCCGAGAATTCAATATGTGATCAGGGGATGTGTTTGTAATAAACCTTGTATCAGAGGTGGGATGTCAGTACGGTATGGTGGAGGGGGGGCATTATTACCATTAAGGTTGTGCTAACTCTGTGTACTTGCAAGCCAAACTGATATATGCAAGCTGAGAACTAGCTTGTCTTACATTACCCCTCCCTTCTAACTAGCAGCTTTTCCCCTTTGGTTTCAAAAATACTACTTTGCAAACTGTTGCGATTTAGGCCTCTGGGACTGGTAGTCCAGCTGGCCGTTTTCTACAGTCAAAAGATTACAACACAAGGGTTGAGGGTTAATAGAGCATGGTATAGGTTTAATACAGTATGTGGTGGGGCTTACAAATATAGGTTTATATAATATTCTGAATTCATTCCAAGATTAAGGAAGATATTTATCAAAGAGTTCTGAAAACTGATAGTTAAATTCTGTCCTTATTTTGATGGGATGCATTCAATTTGTGCATTCGGTTTCAAACAAATTCTAATTTGTCTGAATTTTGAGTTATTGGGGGTGTGTTCTCAAATTTCAGAAAACTGAAAGGACGAATCACGAAACAAATTAAACGGAAGAAACAGTTTCATTTGTTTTGTCATTTAGAATTCCATCCATCCAAGAAAAATAAATGATTGATGGGAAAAAGGATGATTGATGGCTAGGGGGCAGCAACTAAATTATTTTATTCAGGGATCAAGAGAAGTAACCATCAGAGGGGAAAAAAGGTGGAATGGTAGAAAAATAATCTATATTTATATATTCATATATTATATATTTTAATAAATATATAATAAATAAATATAGATTTTTTTTCACTGCTCCTCTTTTTTGCCTCTATTGATCTATGAATCCTTTGATCTATGAACCAATGGCGGCAAAATACTCCTATCAGTGTACTCCATATATATATACATCATATTTATATTTTGCTATACACGGATTGGCCAGGTTTTGAGCAATCTTGGTTGGTACGAATACTTTCTTCCAGAAATTATTGCGTGGACGACATTCGTCTGGACCAAAACACTACATGGACGAACCCCCAGATAGTTTTTTCAGACAAATCAATGCAGATTAACCATAAAAATAAAAATGCATTAAAGTGTTTTAAAAGTCATCTAAGAAGGGGGCGGGGCCGAACCGCAGAGCTGAGTGACAGCAACCCTGCGAGCAGCACCTAAAATATGCGTAATAACCCTACTGAAACGGCAGCTAAAATCCAGACAAGGTCCACCAAGCGATGGGGAACGTCGGGACAAACAAATTGATGCATTTCCCAACGGTGAGGCCTACTGGCATGGCGGGCGCGGGAGAGGCGGACGCTCTTCTGCTGCCGGGACCAGAGGGAAACCAGACTCAGAGCCCCCGCTACCCCCCCTTAGGACCGGTGGGGCATATCCCGGTCCAACACCACAAGCTCAACTGGTCACACAAGACCCAAGAGACAGGACCAAGGAGTCCAGAGGCCGCAGGCGAGGGCTGCAAAATGGCGGCTGACCACGCCCCACCGACATGCACCTGATCAAGAATGAAACTAAGCTCCGGTGGGACCGCATGTTCAGGGCAATATGGAAGAAGCTGGAAGCTCTCCTGCGGTCCCCGCAAGCGGAAGACTCACGTGGCGGTATGCTGCAGAGGCCGAAACGTAGGAGCAAAGAGATGGAAGAGGAATCTCCCTCTCTCAAAATGGCCACACACAAGAAAGGGCCCGGCCCAACTGCACCCGAACAAAGCCCACAAAGCTAAGGGGACTCCTAAGGCTCCACACCAAAGACAGCCTCGCCAAAAAGCTGCAACCCAATGCAGACTCAGGAGGAGCACAGCTCGTCTGGACGGGCCGAGGAGGGAGCGGACAGCCAAGCCTAAACTAGCAGAAACCGCTACACTGCCACATCGATTCGGCAACGGCAAACGACCGCACCGACCAGCGCAATCCACAGCCGGGACACCAAGATACCCACCGAGCCAGCATCACTCCACTCCTCTGCACACCCAGAACGCGGAACAAGTGTTCTGGGCACAGGGCGCAGGCTTGCACTCTGCCCACACGAGGCATCGGCTGAACGGCACCGCGGGAGAGAGACTCAACCCCAGGGTAACAGTGAGACCAGCTGCCCACACCTGCCTGAGCACTCGCTTTACTGTGCAGCTTCCCCCTGAGAGACTCACTTAGGATGGCAGGACTGTCGTTTTTTCACTGGCCACCTAAACCCCTTGATAAGCATAGTGATGACTACCACCACATAGCACATAGACGGCCCCTGGGGATAATTCACACCATTTGCCCTAGCTTAAGGCCCAAACCGGCCCACATATATCGAGCAGTTGACCCTACGAACTGACCCTCTTTCTCAGGCCTGGAGAGCCTCTTGCTAACGTTGTTTCATACCTGTAATACTCATGCTATTAATCTCTTAATTTACACTCTGACTAAGCTTGCCTTTAGCATAAATGTATATTTACAGCTGAAGCTATACTGCTAAGCCTGCCTATATCATAAAAATATGCGTTGGTGCTCTGACATAGTCTTATTATAATTTGCAAAAATTCTGTGCAAATAGGCGCTTAGTGATAATACAAATGTAAAAAAGCAGCTCAAACACACGTGCAGGTATCCCAATCCTACACAAACAAATATGTGAAAACAAGAAGTGAACTTTAGGTTTGATTTTTTCTTTATCATATTTCTCAAGAGTTCCAACCTCCCATTTAGTCTTGATTTCTTTTCCCATTACTCTTTCAAGTGTTTTTCTACAATCATTAACTTTCATTCTTGTTTCTTCCCTTCCATTAGGGGGAATGATATTACTGGTGGGTTGATCTTCAAAAATGACATCAATGTCCTTACTACATCTATTTCGGTTTTCAAAGAATGACATTTTGAGGTAGCAGTGGGACTCATATACTATTTGATTCCTGAAAACGGACTTATCTGTGGAGCAATTGCCCATTATCAAGATGGCTCCTCAGATTTCAAAGTAACAACTGAGCATGCTCCGAGTGACAACACCTAAACATGGCAGTCAAGCGAATCAGAAAGGACGGGTTTTGAGATTCCGGACTCACGGCTAGCAGCTGTGGGACACACCTCCACATTATACACACTATGATTGGTCGCCCGGAAATCAACATGTCCAATTGGACGGACTACACTAATATTTAAGTACAGGAAGCAGATTCATCTGACTGAGAAAGCCCCACCGCGAAACCTGTCTCGGACCTTCAAGGAAGACCACTTCAGTGACTTTTATTTTGGTATCTGTATATACTGTAGTTTTTATTTGTTTTTTAAATAAATTGTTACTTTTACCATATATTAAGTAGTGGATCTTCAACTGCTTCCTGCATCTTTATAAAGGAGGGTAGTGCCTCCCTTAAAGGCACATAGGCGTATATACATAGAGCCTAGTATAACTGGCTCTATTCCAGGTGAGCACATTCATGCACCTTTAAATGTGATTACTTCTTTATCTACAAGTATTTGCACCAGGATTTTGTCTTTTTTATCCACATATTTTGTGAGCCGTGTATCTGGAGAAGGTCTGGTATTACCATATATACCCAAGCTGTTGTGATTTGAGCCAATCCCCAGGCTCTTCACCATGTGAGTTGGATATACATCTTCTTTACACTTCATCCAGATTATACAAGCATACTGCACCATGATGTGTATTTTCTTATTTTAGATTATATTGTTCTGTATACCCCTTTAAGTGGAATATATGCTATATCAGTAGGGGTAAGACATTCATTTCTAGCGCTCTACAGAGTGATCTTTGTGGTGCTAGCATGATCCACTAAGTTCACTTCTTCTTTTCACATAATTACAATTTACTTTTACAACCGATTGCTTAAGCTTGACCATAACATAAAAATGCGCCTGTTAATTGTATGCCCCACATGTTACGCATGGAAATTGCCTGAGGACTGCTATTGGGGCACCTCTTGCCTGGTTGTACTATCTTCTGCACTACAAATATAAAAAATTGGAAAAAAAAGTGATCTAGGAAATACATCTCTCTTTTTATTAAAATCCACCAGTTTTTGCAGAAGTTTACATTTCATAGGCCCGCTAAATTTACAGTGGAGGGAAGAAGAGTAGTGAAATAGAACATTATTCTGTCTTGGAAAGTGTGGTTGAAAATTCATAAATTCGTAAATGAATGCTGATATCCAAACATTACAGTTAGGTTTTAAAAAAACCAAAACAATATGTTGATTAAAAAATCCAAGAAATTCAGCGACAAACTTTTGCTGAAAATTAGAGATAAAAGTGTAAATATCTCCCTTTAGTGTGATAATGTGATTGACAAAATATGTTAGGGTTTGAGGTTTGGCAGAAAGCATAAAATGTATCCTAGGACTGAAACCCCTGGTTTTTGTCACTTAGCAACTCACCTGCATCTAAGGAGGATGTGCATCTGAAATAACTCAATAACTTTTATATATAAAAATCATAAAGGTGCACTCCTGGATTTGAAAATTATAACTTTTTTTTGTGCAATAAAAAGGTTCAAATGATCAACGTTTCGACCTCTAAAAGGTCTTTTTAAAGATCAGATCTTGAGAAATCTTGAGAAAGACCTTTTAGAGGTTGAAACGTCAATCATTTGAACATTTTTTTTGCACAATAAACTAAGTTATAATTTTGAAATCCAGGAGTGCACCTTTATGATTTGTCTATATATACATTGCGGGTCTTCACCCTGGTAACAGCTGATAATTTCAACTAATGGAAAGAGAGACAAACTTACCTTTTGAGAAATATATATATATATATAAAAATAAATAATAATAATAAAAAAAAATATATATAAAAATAAATTTTTTAAAGTTTCATACTTTCAGTTCATATATTAAATACAACTAGTTAGGAAAAACAGAAATAGTTAATTAAAAAAAACAATTCTCCCTTTTTAAAAACATTGTACAAAGCTGACCAGCTAATTCAGGAGAAACTTAATGTTGAGAATGTAGATTGTGTACTACGAAGAATAATTTCCTCAGTTTAAATGTAGATAATGTACATATTACACCCAAAAGTATTTATTGTCCATTTTTTTAATTAAACTTTACGGTTTGGGTTTATTTTAAGGAACACTATAGGCAATTTAATAACTTTTCCTTACTGAAGTTGTCATAGTGCGTGCAGTACTGACACCCTGTCTCCTACCCCTTCACAATCCTTTATTTCACTAATTAGAAGACTTGGAAGCACAGCTTCAAGCCACGCCTCCAAGACCTCTAACTTCTCGGGTCCAATACCATAACATACCATGATCCATGATATCACGCCTGTATCCGCGTTGCCATCACGGTCTACCAAAGAGAATCATTGAACACAATGATTCTCTATAGAGGAATCATACCGCATTGCGACAAGCAGCGTTCATGTGCCCAATGGTTCTATATTTATTTATTTATAAAATATTTTATAAAATATTTTACCAGGAAAGATACATTGAGATTTCTCTCATTTTCAAGTATGTCCTGGGTTCACAAAATATCGCATTGCATTATATATAGAGCATTGGATTGATGTGTGATTCTGGAGGCGTGCCTCTAGAGAAAAGGTAAATAGTTTATTTTTAATTTATTTTTTTTTTTATTTTTTTTACACGAGGGGGGATGAGGGAGGTAATTGATGAAGAGCATCAGGGCTGTAGCAATAGGAATAGAGATACGTATGTCTAACACTACTGCGTTGCTTTAATCTCTCAAAAACAAACAACTGGTTAGGTAGTATGTACTAAGGCAGACAGTCTGTAAGACAGAAAAATTATATACAGGTTAAACTATAGTTAAATGGTGCAAAAAAAAATAGCAGAATTCAGAAATAACTATTATAAAATTAAGTATCTGGTACAAGTACAATGACATACAAATTGTATTGACACAATTTATTAAAGATGCATTGTTATTGAGGAGGCTCATTGCAGTAGTAACCATACCCTACATCCTGTTACACGTAAAAATCTTCCATTATGCTTATTTGACTAAGATGTTTTGGTCCTGATTCTATCCTAGAAATGTATAGAGAATGTAGATATTTATTTTAAATTCACATAACTGACAGTGCCATTATTTGCTTGTTCGGTGGTCTGTCCGGAAGACAGACTGAGATTTGTTTCCAGTAGAGGGAAAAGAGTTGAAGCTCTTTGAGCCTCACAGAATATGTATTAGTTAAATCTCACACACATTTCAAAAGTGCTTATAGTCACATATTATAGGCCATACCTTACTGTATATGATTAAGTACTGCAAGCTATGCCTGTAACTATATGTCTTATGAACATATGGAAAGGGAAAAATAAGAACATACATAGACTAACAATGATGGAAAAGAAGGCGAAAAAAGACAATTAAAGAAAAGGTCACAGGGTTATTCATTAAAATTCAGATTATAGAAAATTATAGCTTTTATTTCATTTTTTCGGATGAGCTTTTCAAATTATTTAATTTTTTTTGGCTAAACATTTAAAATGATTTAATCAAAATAGCAAAAATCTAAAAAGTATATATAAAAAATATCAATATATCACAAAGTATATTAAAATATTAAAAAAATATATTAAATCGGGGGGCGTGGCCTGGCTTCCAACATGGCCAGACGTGTTTTCCTGTAGCTCCCCAGGGTTTGAGCTGAAACCAAGTTTTTGCGGAAAATATTACTGCTAACATTGATCCTAAACTACAAATCGAAGCTTGTATAGCATAGCACAACCCTTTGGACACGATTTGGGGTGCTTTTCTTGTCTTCACCCACATCTGGGTTTGAGGCCTATCGAGTTGGAAGCGTGGACTGCTAAGGGAAGTGGATGGTCTCTGGACAAGAAGAGCACCTCTCGACCCCAAAGAACATCATCCCAGTAATCACTCCCCCATGGGGGTTATCTCGGTCCCCTCTGGGTCTATAGACTTTATAGCTGTCACCATACCTACCACCCCTATGGATTAATCTTTAACCAACTGCGACAATCTAAAATGGCAGACGTCACTATCATTAATTAACATGTTGTGAGTTCCACTGAGAAGGATCACCGCGACTCTACAGCTAGCTCCCTGTTGCGACTCGAAGAGCTGTTTCAGTGCTTCTGGCAAACACTGGAGCGACGCAATGCTGCATGTCACTCTAAGCTTAAGAGAGTAGATCAGAGCAGCATGAAACTGGAAGGGCCCCTCCAGGGCAAAATACAAGTAAGAAAGACTATGAAATCTAATGCTCGGCCGCCTAGGCCAAGAGGCATGCGAGGCTTAGCTGCCTCTCATCGCCCACACAGGCAGAAGATTGCCCACAAACAGCAGAACTTATCATTTCAATCCTCCATCTCCCCACGACAGGGGTTAGACCCGGACTGCAATAGTTTCCTGGTCTGTGGTTTAATGATGATGGCACTCATGCAGGTTCAGGGCAGGAGGAGCAACCGATTTCAGTGTATAACCTTCTCTGGCTGTGAAGTATCTTCGCCACCTCAGGGAGTCGTCTGATTTGGTTGCAGGCGACATCTTATCTTCTCAAAATGACATGTACCTATTAACTGTTATTGTTTCCCATTGATACTCTGCAGCTTCTGATGGTAGCGACGTGGTATTATTTCGATCTATCTTACCCCAGTGGCTAACTGTAATTGTTTCCTATTGATACTCTGCAGCTTCTGATGGTAGTGATGTGGTATCATTTCGATCTATCTTACCTCAGTGGATAAATGTCCAGCAACTTACCCTAGCAGGATTTATGTTTTCATGTCTCATGTTTACTATCATAAAAAAAACAAAAAACGCTATATTCTGACATTTGCCATTGTTGTTATACCTGTGTATTATTGATCATACTCATGCGGAATGTCAAAACCTGTCTGTTATGCTTAGCACTACCAAAATAAAGAATTAATTAAAAAAAATAATAATTTGCAATGTGTATCCAAAAATATTACATTATTGAAAAGCTAATAAAAAATATTAAATCGAAGCTTAAATCATTTATGAATCACACTATAGAAGGGTAACATTTTGAACAAACGTTGTAGATCTTTACCAAGGCTTGATGAGCATCAATTAAAGGTATCAATTATAAATGTTGCTACTCTATGACAGTGAAGAAAGGTTGTTTTAATTGACAATTACATTTGCTGACTTTCTGGATATAGTATAGTATTGGGTTTGGTGGAGAAACAACCTCATAGAAACATAGAAACATAGAATGTGATGGCAGATAAGAACTGTTTGGCCCATCTAGTCTGCCCAATTTTCTAAATACTTTCATTAGTCCCTGGCCTTATCTTATAGTTATGATAGCCTTATGCCTATCCCACGCATGCTTAAACTCCTTCACTGTGTTAACCTCTACCACTTCAGCTGGAAGGCTATTCCATGCATCCACTACCATCTCAGTAAAGTAATACTTCCTGATATTATTTTTAAACCTTTGTCCCTCTAATTTAAGACTATGCTCTCTTGTTGTGGTAGTTTTTCTTCAGGAAGAGTGATCTTTAGTTAACAGTGGTGTTCATCGTACTTTATTAAAAGGCAGATAAAGAGCATGTTTTGGGCCGGAAAATAACAAAGAAGTGCATATTGTAGTTTAAATATATGTTCATGGAATGGGCATTTGAAAAAGAAATATAGGGCAGATTGGAAAAAAAGCAAAATGCAGGAGGAAGTGAAATACAGAAAGAGATATTCAGAAGGTCCTAAATTCCTATGGGATACAATGGATTAAATGAAATATTGGGTTTAAAAGAACTAAAGAGAATGGGTGGAAAATGTTTTAAAAAGGAATGAAGTTATAATAAGAAATACAGGAAGGTTCAGCTTGATACATTTTATGTATTGTCAATGATTCACTATGCTGGAGCCTACAAGACTCAATTTTATAGTGTATGGAAATAAACCTCTCGAACAGACCTCACGGGTTCCTCGTGACTGTGTGTAGAGGAAAGAAAATTACATACAAGTGCAATATACTGTATTCAATTTCAAGGGTGGGCAAATTCATATACAGGAAGTTTTATTTAGCAATATGGTCTTGTCTAGCTATATTTTACTTATTGTGCTGCCAGTTTTGGGAATTTTGTATCCCCAAAAAACTGCAGATTCCTGCAAAATTCACGACGCTATGATATTTGATATTTTTACACATTCATCTAGCACTCTGGTATATAAAGATAAGATTTCTGTGCTGCACAATGTTTCAGAAGGGACCCAATCTCAAAATTCTTGATATTTATGCCGTGCATTAAATAACAAAAATTTTTAAGTTTAATGTTTTTGGTTTCTGAACAGCACTACCTACATAAATTTTTTTTGCTTTCATTAAACTCCTATCAAAGCAATTCCTTGTTCTGGTATTATTGGATTAATAAAAGCTTTATCATGACAAATACTGTATGTGACGAAGTGCCCTTCGCCACTTGTGCCTGGAGGGGACTACTGGCTAGCCTCCTGCCTTCCGACTATGGCCCCTGTGCTGATAGCTATTTTTTTCCCTGCAGAAAGGATTATTTGTGTATTTCTGCTGGGGCGTTCGGGACTTTCAGTATGTGAGTAGTGCTACCCCAGATAGCTATGCCATGGAGCTTATTCGTGTAACAAAAGACTATGGAAAAGACTTTGGCTCCATGGCGATTGAACTGTGTGTAGGTGATCTTAGCGCCATTCGGTAATAATTTGCGCTCAGATCTAAGCCATCTGGGGATATGTTGCATGTATATATTTTATGTAGTAATTGTAACATTGTGTAATTTTATGTATTTTTGTAACCATGTGGTTAATGGAGTCTTGCCTCTGTCCTGGGAGATAATTTGATTACTTCCCAATTATCTCCAGGATAGAGAGGAGGGATTGTGATGTCACTGTGGGAGTGTTTTGTTTGTATTGTCTGTGATTGGCTAATATCCAATATGTGTCCCATTGTTCCATCAGATCCCCTAGGGGAGTGTCCACCTGGTAGACACTTGCATAAATACCGGGCAGGTAGCCCTCAATACTTGCACCTTTCTTGAAGCCTTGGCTCATGCTTGGGGGAAGGGATACCTACACTCTGGGGATTGCTATAATCACTTACTCCCCAGAGTAAGTTCTTGTAAGAGCTTGATTTGTTCCTGCTATGCTCTCTTGATTTAGGAGAGGTTCACCCACTGGGAGCTGGATCCTGGACATGGATCCAGGGTGGGTGAGAGACGGCGAGACCCCGGCGCAGATGCATCGCTGGAAGTGGGGTCCGCAGTGCTGATGGTGTCGGTTGGAGTGCTCGGAGTCCTCGGCAACCGCTAGGAGCATCGATTGGCAGAGGTACTCAGTCGGAGTGCCAGCGGTCCGTCACGTTGGGCTGTCTAACTTTTCAACCAATCTGTAAAGAGACAACAGATGAAATCTACCTATACACGTCTGAGTCCTCCAGTTGTACTGAGCACAGTCACCCAAATTAGCAAATTACATAAATTTGACTGCAACATCCAAGTCTGTTGACCTGACAGAACTTAGTCTGAGCAGTCAGAGGCCAGTTTCATCTCTTGGTTCCCTCTTTGTTATTTATTTTCCTTCTCTCTCGTGGTTTCAGTGGTTCTTTGTAAGGTCAAGCAGAAAAAGGCATTTATTTTAACTTCAGAAAACATTGTTTCCTTTTTTTTACTTCAGTTTTTCAAATTCCTCTGTGGCTCCTTCCTCAAATTCCATATATATTGTCTTGGGGTCTATTGGTTTATTTGTCCCTGCATGTTTATCATGTCATGGCCAAGAGATGAAGTGCGAGATTGTGACCATATCCAGTGTTGTGGATAATATACTAAGGAGTATGGAGGTTTCTATATTCGAAACCATTACACACCCAACAATTTTTCACAAAAAACAAAAAGAATTAATTGAAAAATAAAAAAAAGATTTCTGACCTGTTTGTTGTCACAGTGAGTTGGTAGCCCATGGCTGCTCTGGTGGTTCTGATATCTCACTGCACCAGTGTGCAAGCTTCATTGGCCTCCATTAACAAAATCTTCATCACCCCCCCTGACAAAATCTCTTGTAGAATCATTGGATTGCTTCTCTTAATCTCAAGACAATCTCTGCCAGCTGCATTTCTTTGATATGGGGGTGCTACTGTATTTTTTCTTTACTTACTTTTTCGGGGATAAGATAGCATTCAAAGATCTGCAAGTGTTATTTTCCAAGCTTGTGTCCCTGATCTGTTTCAATCAGATATTTCTTGTCTTTGTTCTATCCCAGACCAAGCCCTGATCTGCATACATGTTGGTATACCCTTGATCTGTTATGGTCATAATTACTAGACCTTGTGCATTTGTTTTTAGTTGAATTGCAATTCATCTGAATTTGTGACAATCGACATGCCATCCAAATTCTGTAAGTGTGAAGAGTCATATGGACGCATAACCAAACAAACAACTTGAGCAATGTACAGCCATTTTTCTTGGCTTTGTTATTCAGAGTTCAGAGGTAATTGACAGAAAAAAATGTGATTGATGGCTAGGAGACAGTCACTAAATGTTGATTTTATTCGCAGAAAAGCTACAAGTAGAGGGAAAAAAAAGAGAAGCATTAAAAAAAATCTATATTTATATATTATATATTTAGTAAATATATAATATACAAATAAAGATATTTTTAAATTACTTTTCATCTTTTTTCCCTCCTTTGGTAACATTTTCACACTTGATGTATGAACCAAAGGTGAGGAAAATGCACCATCAGTGTACTTCAAAATATATGTACAATACTTAAATCATAAATATAGATATTTTGGATTACACTGATTGGACCTTTTTGTGCCCTTTTGGTTTGTCCAGATAGTTTTTCTGAATATTTTGCATGGACAATATTTGGATGAGTCGAATCACCGCACTAACTATCAGATTTCTTACACAAATATTTTTTTTTTATTTAACCTAACTTTTCAACAATTCACAATTTTAATAACAATTAATGGACAACTGCTTTAATAGAAGCCATTTCACTTCTTTGTTCTCCCATCAACTTGCTACAAGGCATGAGCTGCCATGCCTACTAATATTTGTCCTTAGGTGATGGCATCCATTACTAACTCCAAACATGAAACTTACTGTCACTCTGAAATTGCCCAAGCACATGACCCCCTTTGTAAAATCCAGTGAAAGGAATTTAAGGTGGCCTCTTCTAACACCTTCATTGGCCAACACGAAACCAGGTTCAGGAGCTCAACATAGCAGACAAATCCAAGAGATGGGTGTTCAATCAATGGAGACAACGACCTTTTTCTAATTTATTTATATTTTTTTTATGCCTTCACCCCCCTACCCTTACCCCTTTATTTTTGGCTGTTTGAGTAATAGTAAGCTATAGTAATTATACCACGGTCACCAAATAAGGCAACATTTTATGTTATTATTGTAGGCTATTGTTTTGATTATCACCCATAGCTGCAGTTATCTTTATTGACTGGGAGACTAAGACACAGAGTGGGCAGCAAGGAATCCGTTCATGTGGATTGGATTTAGTATCCTGCTTTATCTTTGTACAGGGGATACCTACGCTATAGTAATGCTGTCATATATAGTAAGAAAAGACAATTATAAAATTGTTATTTGTATTATTCTTATCATACTTTGTCATCCCTTCCAATGTGTTACTTCATTTCAGTATTTCAGTGGAATATTAGTCTAAAAGACTCAGCTATTTGTAAAGCTTGTAAAATGCTCAATCTCTGAAAATCTTCATTCCTTTCTGGTATATACTATAAATCAAATCTGATAAGTATCATATTTAGTTATATGGTTACATTTTATTGGAAAAATGTTTTATCTTCCTTTAAACTGTGTAACACACAAAGTCTTGGTAGCAAATTGACCAATCTGTCCCTAAAGATCGAGTTTAGAATTTTTCCTTGAACGTATGGAAAAAGGCAATGTATCTGGTGTTTCATAAGAATATATGGCAGAAAATAATATGGCCAGGAAGTCCCCAATCTCTTGATCAATAGAGTTTGGGTTAATCTAATTAAAGCAAGCATTAGGTTGCTAGGATAGGACCTGCCAAGAATGAGGTACACTGGAGTTGTGGCAGGCTTTGTATGATCAGATACTGTAACTAAGCCCCTATTGTTTTTGCTCAAGTCAGGTGTTCTGTAAAAAAACCATTACATTCTGTGAACTTTGTAGTTGGTGTTTAGTGAGTGCGTGAGTGGGCATGTATGTTTATGTTTATATATTTATATATGTTGTGTGTTGTGTGTGTAAATGTCTGCAGTTTGATAAAATATCATGGATTAATTTGAAATTAATTAAACATATACATATAACTACTTAATTGCAGTAAAGCAGTGCTGATCTCAATGGCTACCTCCTTATAGGAGTTCTGCAAAGGGTTGGGAGAGAGAGACATATATTAAGTATATCAAAAATCTTCTTGAATATGTCATAATTCAGCCAGTGCCAAGAAGCACATGATAACCAACTTCACAGTTTAAATCATACAGTTATAAGAAGATATTTACCTTCACCTACCTAAATAATGTGATACGAGCATTCAAAGCCCTGTCAATTTCCCCCACGCTTGTACCACTCTAACCTGTATGTCTATACACTCCCAGTACTCTGTATGTCACATGTTACAAGGGGATGTATCACTTTCTGCGACTCATTCTGTCAAATTCCTCTCCTTTTAGTGTCAAAACATTCTCTCTAGACTGATAAGCTCTCAACCTTCATCGCTGTGACAATTGAATACAGCTACCTCCTGCTCCCACAAAATTCAGATTTCCTGCAATTAACAAGGTTTGAGAATAGATGTACCTCGAAGAAACACACCTTATGACTATGCAAGGAAAATACTAAATGATACCATAATTGTACATTGCTACGGACACTTAATTAATTAATGTTATAAAAAGTACATACATAAGATTATAGGTTTATAAATATCTTCTTTTCTTGTTGATACTCTAATTTTTTTTCTTTAATTATTGATTCTGCATATGTTTAATTGAAAAAAATGTTTACAAACACAATAATGAAGAAAAAAAAACATGAAAAAATAACGATAAACAATGATTAGAAAGGAAAGCTTAAAATGTCATGGGAAAAGAAGGATGTATGCATTAGTTTTCAAAAAGTTAACCAACATTGTATTTTAAGGAAAATATTAGTATTACTCCATCTGTACAGACACCATATGCACAGTGGATTGGGGAACCAAAACACAAATCAAGGGAAACTAGGGCAGGGTTCCATATACTGTAATGAACATGTACCTTGATCAGCCACACCAGGTAAAGTGAATCACATTGATTATATTGTTACAATGGTAGCTGTCAAAAGGTGGGATATAATAGGCAGCAAGTAAACAGCCAGTTCTTGAATTTCATGTGTTGGAAGCACGAAAAATGGACAAGCGAAAAGTTCTGAGTGACTTTGACAAAGGCCAAATAATGATTAGCTAAACATCTGGGTCCGAACAACTCCAAAAGCAGCAAGTCTTGTGGGTGTTCCTGCTGTGTAGTGGTTACCTACCAAATGTTGTGCAAGGAAGTGAACAGGCATCAGGGTCATGGGCATGAGGCACGTGAAGAATGAAGGCTAGTCCATCTGGTCTGATCACACAAAAGAGCTACTGTAGCTCAAATTGCTGGAAAATATAATACTGGCCATGATAGAAATGTGTCAGAACTCACAGTGCATCACACTTTGCTGCTTATGGGACTACATAGCTACAGACTGGTCAGAGTGACCATTATGACCCCTGTCCATTACCTTCAGTAGCGATGTGAGCATCAGAACTGGACCATGGAACAATGGAAGAAAGTTGCCAGTTCTGATGAATCATGTTTTCTTTTAGATCAGGTGGATGGCCGGTTGCATGTACGTTGTTTACCTGAGGAAGACATAGCTGCAGGATGCACAATGGGAAGAAGGCAAACCGGCGGAGGCAGTGTTATGCTCTGAGCAATATTCTGCTTGGGAACCTTGAGTCTTGGCATTCATATTGATGTTCCGTTGACATGTACCACCTAACAAGATATTGTTGTAGACCACGTACACCCATTCATGGCAATGATGTTCCCTGATGGTAGTGGCCTCTTTCAGCAGGATAATGTACCCTGCCACACTGCAAAATTGTTCAGGAATGGTTTTAGAAACATGATAAAGAGTTAAAGAAAACTCAAGTAAATTTGAGTAAATTTGAGTAAATCTGTGGGATGCTCAAAAAATCGGATCCATGAAGGCCCCATCTTATAGGACTTAAAGGATCTGTTGCCAATGTCTTGGTTCCAGATACCACAGGACATGTTCAGAGGTCTCATGGAGTCCATGCCTCAACACATCAGAGCTCTTTTGGCTGCGCAATGGGTACTTACACGATATTAGGCAGGTAGTTTTAATGTTGTGGCAGATCAGTTACTTCAAGACAGTGAATGGGTTAATATAAATGAATGGAGTCTGACACATCTCTTTTTGTTTTTGCAGCCATTGATCTCTACAATGTAAGGAGAATTGAGAATCATCCGAATGGGTACCTCCCTTTTGCTTGTGTTGCCTGAGCAACCTGCTTGTTTTTATTTACCTGTTTATTGCTTTTTTCAAGCTATGTTGCATGTAAGATTTTTCAGTGTATGTGATATCAGAATAAGATAAGCAGTACACAAATGTATAATTGTGACAGGAAGTCAGACCTAACTAGGTTTTCAAAGTTCAAGAGAGACCTTTCCAACTTTCTATGTATGTATAGAAAACTGGCTGCGAATTGCTTACAAATATACAACCTTATCAGCCAACTCGTCATTCATAACTACTAGTCTCCTTCAAGAGTTTAACAGAGAGTATCCAGATGGGCAAATGTTGGGTTCTTGTGAACAGAACACATTGTGCAGTTCCATCTTCAAGGTACAATGAGAGGGGGAAAATTCACAGATTTTAGGAACGGTCTCAAAGGATTGCTGTAATTGTCACTGAGATGTTACATTGTTGGTGGCCATTGATCTGACTCACTGTTTGGAATCTTGGCAGCCTCACAGATAATTTGGGGAGATTTGCCAATATTTTACTCATTACAATAATTGTTATTCACAAGATTATCACATGTAAGATGGAATGGGGTGAAGGACATAAACCAAAAATTGCTCACTAAAAATAACTTTTTGCAGTAGTACAAAATGTATGGCTAGATGTGAATTCACTGTGAAATATTTCATTATTAAAAATATCAAAAACTTTACTTATTTACTAACATTAATTTGGTTGCTAAATCATATATTTGCAACTGACTCACACTGGCTAGTTGATTAGAGTTAGGGACAGGCACATCCAGAGAGCTATGCAAAAAGAACTAGCTTGGACTCAGCTCAGGAAACCTAATCAGGACTGGTTGTTTAAGGTGGACATTTTTCTGATGTCCCACCTTAAAGGTCCAATCTAAGGAGGTCATTTAGTTTTCCTCTTCCCACGATGTCTGCTGTTTTCTTGCTGTTGGATTGTGGGTAAATTTGATCAGCAGTTGAAACAGAATCTTGCTTAAGCTCTGCCCATTGTCAAGTTTTGTCACCCTGACTGCTGCACCTAAGGAAATATAGCTCCAAAAGTTCCATAAGTATTTTATGAAAACTAGAGAGCTCATAGTAGTAGCAGATTATATACAGTTTATTTGTGCTGATAGCTTCACTATAAATCACTATGTTTATACACTCTAGCCACACCTCCCCTGGCTGAGATGCGCACAGCCTCTCTATACACTTCCTGAAAATGAGCTCTATTTGTTAGCTTCTCATATTGCATAGTTTGTTACATTTAAAATGTATTATCTCATGCTCTTTTATTTGCCTGCTAGAGCCCGAAGAAGCCTCTGTGTGCGATAAACAAAGCTGGAGATAAACACAATGTGAAGAAGTAAACACAATGTGCTGTAAGATCAATTTTAAAATGAAACCACTTTTCATGTAGGAAGTGTGAGATGTAAATAGGGCTGCATTTAAAAGGGACTTGACTCCTAAATGAAAGAGAACTGAGCAGTGAGACTCCAGGGGCATGATCCATACACCATAACGGCTTCATTAAGCTAAAGTTGCTTTAGTTCTTAAAGAGTATCACTTTAAAGAACTACACATTTAAAAGGTTAAATGCTAAGTGTAGACAAACAGTTAAAAATAAATAACTAGAGGGGAATCATTGCAATAACCCCTTTAATAAGGTGTAGGTTAATTTAAAAAAGTTATAAAAAGAGTTAATTTAATATTATTATATATTTTTTGATAAATTACCAATATTTGACAGCCAGTAAACATCAAGAGTGATTGAAAGGTCAGTTGAGTATCAATTAAAATTGCATGAACTCATTTTTCAACAACACTTGTTAGATTATATCAGTATGAGCTGGGCTAATGGACCTGTCTTGCCTCATCAGACTATTTTTAAACAGCATTTAAAAAGAAAGTAGATAAACATTTAGACTATTCGGAATATTCCTATGTTTAAAACTGGCCTTCCCTCCTGAACATCTACTTAAATAAGCATTTAAAGAAGTACAAGTCACATAAAAATATACAAAAATAGAATTTAATTTTTGTTTAGCAAAGCATTAGTGCCTTGTTTTGTGTCCTGTAAATGTATATTACTGCTAGTTTCATCTTATTTCTAGTGCCCCCCTCAATTTTCTGTCTCAAACATTTCTCAGTGTTAGTCTCACCTCCATCTTAATTAAGAACACGTAGGTACATTGTTATTATTCTAAAATATGTATCAGGAACATCAAGCAAAAATAAGAAACAATGTTCGTATATCAATAAAGTTTTGTCAGATTAGTGTTTGCCTATATTAACAAGATGGCTTCCCCTGAATTCTACATTTTGCAAATTATAGCTGGGTATGTTGAAAGCTGTGATTGCCCCCTTGAAAATCAATGCAAGTAGGAAACACTACACTATAAAGGTTTAGCTATCTTATTATTTGGAGCTTAATTTCCCTTCCTTTGACCCAGTGCTTTAAAACCCTAATGTCCACGTTTAGAAGGTCATATTGTGAGTTCCAGAAAACAAATACTTCCTGCGGGCTCAGTGATTTGCCTAATGCTGTTCTCTAAACCTATTTGTTTCTTTTCAAAGATCACCCTAAATACCACCCCTTTTGCAAAGAGCTGTTTAATTTGATTAGAGAAAAATGCATTCTATGGTCTCCCACCAAAGTCTTTTGTGTAAAGTGTTCGAAATCCTAAAAAATAACTAAATGAAGCATCAGAGACTTTTCTTCACGAGAATGGACACTTTGAAATAATGTTGAAGGCAGATAATTTATCTGGTTTAATTACACTTTAATCCCCCTGATCGTCCTAGCGTGCAGGGTAAAATCCCCTGTGAATGGGGGCAGTGGGTGTGAAAGTTTTTGAGGCTGTGAAGTTACTGGGCCTTGCTGCCGTTCATTCTGGAAAAAACAAAACACTTTTTTTTTGGTTCCAGTGTATATATGAACTATATTTACTAAGATTAACAGGATATACGTCAATCGATAGATTCAAGAAACAAAAACTCATAAATATTTATGAAAAACACTATTCTATTAAAATGTTGCATTGTTTTACACCATACAGTATGTATTCTTTAAGTAGGTTTTCATGTTAAACAGAATACTTGTAAAGGAGATAAGGGGCATTTTATTTCAATATTTTATATTTCCACTGGAATTTATAACACATACAATATACTTATCAGTTTATAAGGGGACAAGAAATAAAAAAAATAAACAAGTATTAAGTATTCTATGCAATGAAGCTATTTAGTTTTATCTTATTTGCATCGCTCAAATTGTTTTTGTTTTTTGTTTTTTTGGAGTTTCAAAGTCGGTCAAAACAAGTCTGGGCTTCATACGACTAACTCTGGAGGCTTTAGTTCAGATAAGTATTTCTGATCAACAATGATCCAGCTTGTCATCCCATTAAAATTGAAACGAGTTAGCTCCGGTCTAGAGTCAAATGACCCAAGTTAGCACAGAGTTGAGGTTAAAAATTGCAAAGTTATTAAACCCTGAACTTCTAAATTTCTCAACTGATATAAAAAAAAACAAAAAAAAACATTATTTGGTGCCCATCCTGGATCACTGCAATCTGGTACTTATATAACTCCTCTACCTGATTTTAACAGCTGGTAACTTGTATATTGGTAAATATATCCTAAGCCAAACCGAAAAACAATTCAACTGAAATAATTAACATTTATGTACTCTATATTGTAAAGCACATAAAAAGCATAAGAAAGACTTATGTTGAGCTGAAACATTGCATTAGGAGTGTGCGTGTAAACTACTCTTTTGTTTTATGGATCTCGAATGCCTCAACTGTGGTATACTACATATAATGTCAAACAAATATGACTGTAGACTGTATTAGGCTAATTAACATTCATAGAAGTATGTCTGCCTATATGTAAAGGGGACTTTTTGGCCTTGAGTTCACCATAACTTTGCTGAAATCATAAGTCACCTGCTTTTTTATATTCAGGGCTTTAAGGGTTATTTAGACCTGGATACATCCACACAGACCATGATACTAGAATAATGAGTAAATGGGCTTGGGGAAGATGGGAGAAAGAAAAAAGGGCATTAAAGAGATAAAGAGAGAAACTAAGGGAATTAGGAGAGAGTGGGAAATAATGACACAAAGGGGTGAAGAGAAATAGGAATATAGAGCGAAAGGATAAGGGGTGAGGAATACAGGACTAGAAGACTAACAAAGTGGCATTAATTAGGGATTGCCCTTGGATGCGTTCATCACATATTGCTTTGAGTTAAAGACCCAGAAGTTCCTTCCAACAGACAAAGGTCGCAAGGGTCAATATTTCTGGTTGCCCAGCCTCCTGCAAAATCCTTATTTTTTGGGCAATTTTGGCAATATGTTAAATAATTTTTAATGTTTGCGATGTAGCACTTGTGCTACCACTGGGTTGCTATGGCAACACTTCATGAATGACCAGAAGGAGTGTGCACTGTGGTCTGCACCCATGAAGGTGCAGACCACATGCTTCTCCATTGGATCACCAGGAATCTTGCCAACAGCACCTCCAGATCCTGCCAGCGCTCACTGGATTACCTGCATAAAGGCAAACAGTCCGCACACAATCACACTCAGCCAGCCACACACACAATCACTCTCATCCAACCCTACACACAAGCACGCTTAACCATTTCATATCATACTCAAACAAACCCTACACAATCACACTCAGCCAACCACATACATAATCACGCTCAGCCATTTCATATTACACTCAGTCAAACCTCACACAGTCACACTCAGCCAACCATACACATAATCACACTCAGCCATTTCATATCACACTCAGTCAAATGTCACACAGTCACACTCAGTGAACCACACACATAATCACACTCAGCCAAACAATCTTATTCAGCCATCTCATATCACACACAGACAAACCCCACATAATCACATTCTGCCATTTGCCAAATACATTCTACACACACAGTCACACATGCCCAACCACCACACACAAGGCTGAGGGGGGCTTCCTTGATTATTGCACCTGGACCAAAATTAGTTACCTATATATATATATTTTGAAAAAAAAATTGAAAAGAAGAAATGGAAGTAGTTTAGACAGTAAAACCTTTCCATATGGGAACAGAACCTTTGTGTGCAGTTTATAAAGACAAGACATTGGCTACCTAATGAGAAATTAGAATTGTAAAATAGCTAAATTTTTCTTAGATACACTCCATATTGAACTGGGAATTTAAGAACCAATGCCACAAGTAGCATCTACCTTATTAATACTATATTTGTTATTTTTTAATTTTTAAAATTTGTTCTTTAACAGTATGCAAGTGTTTTTCAAGCCCGGTATATTCTATAATAAATAACATGACAAGCAAATAAGATGGCACACTAAGTTAGACTTACTAACATTCACTGGTCCAAATCTGCAACATAGTGCTTAGGAGGACAACTTTGGCTAGATTATAAGGCGTCTGTCTCTCATATATAAGAAATAGAAATAGTTCAGACAAAAAATCCCTTTCACATGCGAATTGCTCCTTTTTCTTTTGTACCAAATGATGATTGTAAAAACAATGCCAGTAAACGGTTGCCTAATTAGAGAGGTTGGCAAAAGGGTGTTCTGTTGTCTTTATGGATCCACTCATTGTTGAACCAGAAACCCTAAAAACAATAGTGACAATTAGTACCTGCCTCTTTAATTTGTTTTTGTTTTGTTTTTTAATTATTTTTATTTTTTTAAAATTTAGTTTTATATTTGATTTACTTTTAAACTTTTTCATATTTTAGATAATAAAAAAAAGGAATTGTTTCCTAATTCGTCATGTAGGATTCTATTTCTATACGTGTTGGTTTCTGAATAAAAATAATTTTATAATATTATTGCTCATTTAAAATGTGTAAAACATTGTATAATACAGATTTTTGTGAAATATATCTATGTCATTAGGTAAACTCTACTGTGAATCATGCATGCAGAAAATACGGATAAAAACTGTTAACTGTAAGGTAGTTAGTGTCTGTCTAATACCCACAAAAAAACCTGTTTATCTCAATCCATTGTAGACTGTATCACATTTCAAGGGAAATGTAATTAAGGGAATCCAAGGGAGCTTAATTGAGTGTGAGCTCTGACCTAAGACACTTCTGATCAGTGAAATGGGATTATTGACATCTAAAAGCCTGGCCACTTATCTGCCTCCATGTGGATGTTTTGTGAAGGCACTCTAAGTGTATGAAGAATATGTAAAGCTAAGTTTTCCCTGAAATGCTTCCAAGGCTTAGTTTATAAAGATAACAATTTATCTTTCACGGTGTCATTACTGAATACAATAAAGCAGTACCTTTAAACATATTATCCAATTGGAAAACATATCTCTGATTTTCTTGATACTTTCCAAATACGGACTGCAACTTGTATAATTATGGGCCGATTGGGAGTTTATTGGAATTTCCAAACTCCGAGCCGAAATATAGCCGAATGATGAACCAAAAGACTTAAGCAATGACTCTGCATGCCAAAAAAAGAGGTGTTCGGTGGAACAAAAAAGATGAGTGATGGTCAGGGGACAACCACTATTCGATTTTATTCACAGACCAACTGAGAAGTGAGTGTTGGAGGGAAAAAAGGAGGCGCAGTAACAAAAAAATCTATATTACATAATATCTATATTACATAATATAGTATACCGTATTTTTTGCTCCATAAGACGCACCTGACCATAATACTCACCTAGTTTTTAGAGGTGGAAAACAAGAAAAAAATATTCTGAATCAAAAGGTGTACTAAACTATTTAATAAACTACAGGTATATCAGAATAATATTTCAACCATGTAAAGTGAACAGCAGTCAACAGTGGCATTAAGAACCATCATCACTGTCATCAACAAATGAAGAGAGACTTTAAGTTTCAAGTACTCTTCTAGTTTTCTGTGAACCCCAAGAACTCATCATTGATAGAGTCAGAATTTATGAAGCTCAGTTGCTCACAATCACTGACATCACTTTCTTGGCTATCTTCATATAAGAGACCATCTTCATTTCCTCCCAAAGCATTGCTAATGCCACATTTTTTTGAATGACTGTCCAATGATTTCCCCCTTCACCGAGTGCCATGATGTTTTCACCCATTCACAAACTTGATTGATAGTGGGCCTCTTCATTTGTCCAGTAGGTTTCAGATCATGATTACCAGCAGCCATCCATTTGTTCCACTCTTCTTGCATAAAGACCTTAAATGGTTTGTTGATGGAAACATCGAGAGGTTGCAACTGACTGGTAAGACCTCCAGGAATTACTGCTAGATGAGTCTTCACTTCTTTAAAGCACTTTTTTGTTGTTTCGCTAATATGTGCTCTAAACTGGCCAAGTACTAATAAGGCAGGTTTTTTCAGAAGCCCTCCATGACGTTTGGACCACACTTTTTCAACCCATACTCTCATTCCATTTTCATCCAGCCATCCTTTCTCATGAACATGTACAACAACTCCACTTGGAATCACTTCTTTTGGAAATGTTTTCCTATTGAAAGTGGCAATTTGGTGCCGTCTGTAATGGGTTTTCTCATGTCCAGAGGTTTTCACGGTGATAGTTTTGGCACCTTTCAGATCAACAGTCCGATCAGATAGCACATCAAAGGTTAGCGGGACTTCATCGATATTCCCAATCTGGCCAATTTCAAACCCATTTTTCTTCCTAGCATCAATTACAAATTTATGAAAAGACAGAATCTTATATTCATATTCTTTTGGCATTTTTTTGCGCAATTCTAGTTTTGGTGCGGATAGCAAGGCCACATCGCCTCATAAATCTGTAGCACCACAATGGTGATCCAGTAAAATCGTGAATGCTTTTCTCTACAGCAGTGTGTTTGGCTTCATATATGACCATTTTTGTAGAGACTGAGAAGCCATTATACCGATGATGTGTGATCCTTTTTTTCATTGCCACATCTAACTGTGGCCACTTTGCAGCATTTCCACGAAAAGTGTGCTATTATTGTCCTTGTAGAATGGAGGAGGTTTTCTGCAAGAAAATACAGTGATGAAGGAACTGTCAGTAATGTATCTCCAATGTTTACCACTGAACGCTGACCATTTGCGTTATCTCTGAGCATGGTCTTAATTCAATCAGAAAACACACTCTGGTGGCACAAAGCAAATAGAATTGCATCCATAGTAAAGAGGCAGAAACAAACAAATAAATGGGCTTTGGGCATCATATGTATAAATTTATAATTGATAACGGGAGTCAGTTATTACTTTACACATATGATGTACAAAGTCAATTTTTTTGTTTGTTTTTGCCCCTTAAGAAAAAATTGCAGCCAGCATTGCAAAGTTATCAAATGTGTTATTTTTCTTTTAAATGACATTAAAACAAGCCTAGAAACAATTGAGAATGTACTGTTAGCTATAACTTACAGTCACCTACTTGTTGTTCCTGTGACGGGTGGAGAGTCAAATCTCAATACAGGTATATGTATTATTTATGGTCTGAGTATGGTCTGAGGGACAGTGCTTGAAGGACTAGTTGCTAGGCGACAAGCAGGGGAATCAGCGTGCTGCCGGACAGACCCGACACAGGAACCCCAGCAGCCTACTCTCTGCAGCCTTCCTTCCTCCATGCTGCACGATCTCCGGATCTGCTTTTCGTCCCCTGCACTCTGGCTTGGCGATTCGGCTCCTGTGACCACACATTCGCTCCATAAGACGTACAGACATTTCCTCTTACTTCTGAGGAGGAAAAAAGTGCGTCTTATGGAGCAAAATATACGGTAGTTATATAGTAAAGGTATAGTATATAGTTATATAGTATACTATATATAGAGATTTTGTGTACTGATACTAATTTTTTCCCTTAATTGATTACTCTCACTTGATCTGTGAAACAAATGGTGGGAAAATACTCTCTACTATCAGTGTACTGCAAAATATATAAATAACATTTATTTTAGGAAATAGTAGATGCTATGTAAATAAAGTTATCTGTTGTGACGGTAGTCACCATCACGTGGGGTTTTATAAGGACATTTTATGTAGGACCCTGGACTATTCCTATGTTTAAGTCAGCCTGTGTCCATTGTGGGTGTAGGGTGTGTGTGTAATGTGGTTGTTTGGGGTTTAGTGTTAGTGTGTGTTAGTGTTAGTGTTAGTGTGTTCTCCTGTCTTGCTAATGCTTGCAGTCAACCACTGTATGCACTACCCGAATAACAAGTATTGCAAATTTGCATATTCGGGTAAATTTGCATATTGCTAATTCTGCAGGCAGGAGAGATATGTTCTGGTAATTAATGTCTTCCCCGTCCTTTTATACATATGTTATTATGCTATTATAATTTCCTGTATATTTTGTGACATGTTTTGGTTATTTGAATTTTATTATGTTTGTCACAGCAATGTGTATGTAATGAACCTATGGGCTAGTCCCAAGTAAAATAAAGTATAGTATGCTAGTTCAATTTGGAACAGAGTCCTGTGTGGAATTTTAGGGATCCCAGCCACAAAGTTGTCGTATCTGTTGGCTGGCTGTATGATCCCTCTAGCCCTGGGATAAATCAAGAGAGCTAGGCCTGAGAGCCGCAAGTGTCTTTGTAAAGGCAATATAAATCAAATTGCAGGCAGAGGTTGATACCTGCCTGGAAGACGGGCTGCAGTGCAATAGGCAGAGGGAACGATACCTGCCTAGAAGAAGGACTGCAGTGGAATAGGCAGAGTGAACGATATCTGCCTGGAAGAAGGACTGCAGTGGACTAGGCAGAGAGGACAATACATGCCTTGAAGAAGAGCTGCAGCGGAATAGGCAGAGGTGACAATATCTGCCTGGTCAGGTGGAAAAGCTCCATAAGTACTACAGTCAAACCAAGGTGACTGGGGCAGAAGAGGGGCAGTTTTCCCCAGTTCCAGATAGGAAGCGATCCTGGGTAGAGGTACCTAGCTGGGGGTACAGGGAGCTCCGCTACATCTGTTCCACTTCAAGACAAGTCCACTGAGTGTATTTCATCTATAGTTTCCTATATTACAACTGGAGGTTTTGCACTGTGGTATAAGTATTGTGTGTGGAGTCATCAAGTGCACTGCACCTGTTATATATTTTAATATTTATTTGAAGTCTATGTTTTGCAGTAGACTGATTGGTCCATTTTTGTGCCCTTTTGGTTCATCTGGTTTGTTTCCCAGATAGTTTTTTTGTTACTGAAGTTCTGCTCAGCTGAACCGCCACATGGACAAAATTCGGGCATCCCAAAAAATGTTTATATTCGAAAAAAGAGTTTGGGCAAAACAAATTATCTTGCTATGCAACACCAAAATATGTCACCTTTTCCCTCTTCATATACATTTATTTAATAAACAAAACATTGTAAAAAGAAAACCATTTTGTTCGCACTTTTTTTCCTAGTGTATATCAATTGTACTTGATAAAAAATAAACATGTTTTACCATATAACAGGGGTTACCCAAAGATAGATCCCCAGCTATTGCAAAACTTAGGAACTATAAAGGCTGCAGCATTTTGGGAACCTCTATGATTGTGTGTGTAATACTAATGTTTTAAAACAAGTCAATTGCTTTATTTTCTGTTGTTTTCCATCTTGTATTGGTGTGATGAGTTTGGAAACTAAGCACAAAATGATATGGAGATAATTCTGTTCTACCCTCCTTATAAGATTAATAAGTCTATCATTTGCAATGCATTTGTCGAACGTGGCGTTTTGTCACAGACTGTCACAGTGCTGAGTACTGATCTTTGATGTAAGACAGATGATTAGAGAACGTTTCTGTAAATTTCTAGAGCATTAGAAGCAATATGCCCAAATATTTTGAAACAGTCGTGGGACATAGTGCATGAACACTGTGCTAATTACACATAATACACTTGAAAAATCCATGTTTATAATCCATGTTTATAATTTTTTTTGGGTGGAAAATCTGATACTATCTATTAATTTCATAGTCTCAAAAAAAAAAAAAAAAAAAAACAAATGCAAAAAAATTACAATATGTATATATATATATATAAATTCACCAGATCTGGCACACTCACTTATCCACTAAACAGCAACTTCAGTGCTGACAGATTTTATTAGGCACTCCAGATGTTGTGGACTACATCCCCCATAATGCTCTTACACCCATAATGCTGGCAAAGCATCATGGGGGGGGGGGGTGTAGTCCAAAACATCTGGAGTGCCAAAGGTTGCCTATGCCTGGCCTTATGTCTGCTCTTATGAGATTAACCCACTTACTTGGGGGGGAGAAATCCATCTGGGGCTCTCTGCAGCACAAGGCTAAATAGGGCTGTGGGATGAGGCACCTGTAACAGGGAGGGGTGCAAAACAAAGGAGTTGGCTAAACTCCCAACTATATATATATATATATATATATGAAACCAGGGAGCTGCACTCACCTGCATAAATGGGGTGCTGCTGGGGGCCATATTTTACAATACACCAGATCCAGCGTACTCACTTATCCTCTAAACAGCAACTTTTTTTAAAAACACCTAATCTAGGCAAAAAAAATGGGGGTCATAAGCCTGCCACAACGTCAATGTACCCTATCCTATATATATATAATTTTCTCTAATCACGCAATATTTTAATTACTTTTCCAGGTTTCATTCCAAACGAAGTATTTATTCTTGCCTTCCTAATAATGTGTATATACAGGCTAATGTTTGGTTTGAATAACTAAAAATTATCAATAAAGCCCCATTCACCTGTGAGGTGGATGGATTATCTCGGCAAAGGAGAAGTGCTCACTAACACAGATTTAGACAGATTTGTGAACTATATTTGAGAGAAATATGCCTTTTGTTTACATAAAAAAGTCTTAGATCTTTGAGTTCAGCTCATGAAAAATGGGGGGACAAAAATAAAAGTGTTGCTTTTATAATTTTGTTCAGTGTATATAACAGTTCCTTGTTTTCTAAAATCGATGGGATGTGGAATTGATGGTTGACTAATGGATACCCAAGCCCTCAGTGGCACTGTCACTGTCTGGGGAACTTACAGAATTTGCAAATATCCCCAATGGTGATATCGCCAATGAGGGTCCAGTGGCTGTGAGGCAGGCAGGGGTGAGTTCTACTTACCTGTACCTGTCCCTCACGGGCTCTGCCATCTTCTTCTGGTGGGTTCTCTTCAGCTCCAGGAGCCGACGTCACTGCTATACTCTCGCACATGCATTGAGGTCTATGGATAAAATGGTGACGGCTGGGGGATTGACACTTCTAGATGGCAGTAGCTCCAATCAGTGTCTAGAAGTGTCAGGCGTAGAAGAAATACTGAGATAAAGTTGTCCCTAGTTTGTCTCAGTATATCTCTTGACTGGGTTTGAATTTTAGTGGGGTGCAGAAGGGGGGTGGAGTGCCGCTTTAATCTTAGCACCCCACTACTAAAGTGACTACGCAAATAATAAATAAATAGTAAAGTAAAATAAAGAAACGAAAATGTAATAATCTGAACTGATGAACATCAAAACCATCAGCCCAATGGCTTGAGATCCTAAAAATTAGCAGGTACCCAGAAGGCAAGAGTATTTATGTGTCCCTGCCTGTTCCAGGTAATCCTTTGCTGCATTGTGATTGGTTGTCTGGTGTGAAGCTTACTCTGTGAACATCAGTGGATAGTGACAGGTCTAATGGGAATTACTGTTAAATTTGTTCAGTGATAATTTGTGATTACATGTCTATACATTCAGCCAATTGCAGCACAATTGGGTAGCCTTTTATCTTTAAACCCTCCCACTCCCTCTGCATTTTGTATAGAGGGGCTATAAAATATTTTAATGATAAAAATACATCTGTAACATATAAATATTTTTACATTGGGAGAAATGCTCTGTAACAAGGAAAAACATTTACTATGTAATGGTGCGCACTCCTTGTTTAATTCTCCTACAGGTGGGTGCAGTAATTCCATCCAGTGCCAGAAGGCTAAACAACAAGAAAGCCAAGTGATCATGCTGCCCAGCCATCTGGTAGATGGAATACTAAATATGTATTTATGTGTGTCAGACTTACAGAAGGTTTTCAAGAGATCAGGCCTCGTGCATATACTCAGTCATAGTCTTATGCAACCTTACTCTAGGAGAAATCAGACTTGTGTTGATTTTCAAAAACTTTCACTTGGTCTTCAACCTGATCTCATTTTATACAGTTCAACATTCTCCTATCCTAGTCCTAGTCCATTAGCATTGTCTTATAATTCTATTCTCTCTATTATCCTCAAAACAGCATTGAATCTTCCTTTAGATATGTGATTATCATTCCCATACTAAGAATATCCTCCATTTATTCAATGGAAAGTAGAGGCATTCCAGAGTCTGCTGTTTTTGGTGTCAGGTAGCAGATGATTGGTGTACCAGGTAGTTTGGACATTATCGTGCTTCTTTCAGCCAGAAGTTACACATTAAACCGGGTAGCCGGTGCCATACGATGGTCTCTGAGTGTATGTGTATGTAGTGGATGTAAGGGATGTAGTGTGTGTGTAGTGGATGCAGAGTCTGTATATAGTGGATGCAGTATGTATGGGTAAAGCCGTTAGTGTGCGTGTAATGAATGTAGTGTCTATCAAGAATGTAGTGTGTATAGTGGATGCAGTGTGTGTCAGGGGTGCAGTGTTTGTATGTATGTATGTATGTATTTGTGGGATAGGATAGGAGCTGTGTCTGTGGGAGTGAGAGGGGATCAGTTTTATTATTATCATTATTATCCCACCTCCCTGCTTCTTGCCTTTGGTTAGTGAGGGGGACACTACAACTCCTGGTGGTCTGGTGGTTCTCTAGAGGCTTCATACAAGCCTAAAATGTCCTGCGAACCCGCAGCTATATATATATATATATATATAGAGAGAGAGAGAGAGAGAGTATAAAGTCCATTACACCTGAATCGGCTGTTGCTCCCTGACTGAGGGCCTCCTTACCCTCGATGAACTCCGTCTCTATGACACTAGTCTCCTCTTGCTCTCTCAGTATCTCCTTTTGTGGCACTTCCTGCTCTCCACATCCTCTGTCATTTTAGGAACACCCACAGCTTTGTTTGTTTGGCTTGATTCTGTTTTTACTTCATTCCAGAATTGCCTGTATTCAACCTACCAGACTCTGCTCTCTGATTGGAGGAAAATCCCACGTTTCTACCATAAGCCCACCAAAACAATGCTCCCTCAGGTGGTCTTCAGGCTGACAATTCCCTACAAGCATGAGTTTGCTTAGGAGCACTGCAATTTGGTTTCTATGGCTAACAGCCAACTCACTGCTCTTGGTTACATAGAACTGGCAACAAACATTTTATCTTTGGTAAAAGTTTTTGTTTCCAAACGGAAAAATAATTCCTATATAGTAACTATATCAAAAGAAAAAACAAACACCCAAACAAATTAAATGGTCCCTTTTAACTTTTAAAATGTAACTCCTGTAAGACCTTATTTAAAAAATAAATCATATCTTATACTAACTAAAAAAAATTGAGATTCATAGTTTTTTCCAGCAATCATTTAAAACCTCTAATTCCATAAAGGGACACTATAGACACCAAAACAACTTTATCTTAAAGAAGCTGTTTTGATGTATAGATCATGCCCCTGCAGTCTGACTGCTTAATTCTTAGCCGTTTAAGAGTTAAATCATTCTTGTTTTTGTTTAAGCAGCCCAAGCCACAACTCCCCTGGCTGTGACTCAAACAGCCTGCATGAAACACAATGGTAGACAGAATGTACAAAAAAAGGAAGTTTAAACATTAGATAAGTCACATGAAGGGTTGTGTGGCTAGGGCTGCGTAAACAAAGTAATTGAATACTTAAATGGCAGAGAATTAAGCACTGATACTGCAGGGACATTATCTATACACCAAAACTGCTTTATGAAGATAAACTTTTGGTGAGTATAGTGTCTCTTTTATAAGGAATCCTGTTCTTCCTAAAAGTGTATTTTCAATGGTCTATCCTTCAATCCAGTGGAGGAAAGAAAGCCAGGAGATTGCGCAATATATTGTAACGGTTAGAAATGCAGTCCAATCCCAATATGCTACCGAATAAAGACAAAATGTAAAATGCAGTAAAAGCCATCTAAATCATTTTAGTTACAGATTTAGATGAGAATATGATTTTTCTGTGATACATCTACTCATCCCTTTTTATTTGAATACGCATCTGCAGTTTCTTGTTTCTACAATGTACCAGGGGCCCCGAACCCCTGAGGACCTAGACACGTACAGATGAACACCATTCTACAATTTAAGTAAAATATACAGATAAAGGACTGTTATAGGAAAAAATGTATAATATCAGATTCTATTATTTTTTTAGTAGGAATAAAATAACACAGGGAAATGTAGTCTAGCATAATCCACTTTGTTATTTCTGGCAAATATGATGCAAAGACGGTTTCTGGTCAGGTACCCGCTAATCACTTCGACTCCTGTCCTGATTGTTTTCAATTTGCAGTACTGTTTACATTAGGGTTTAAATTAACTCGATGGCTCGTCTCCAATCTATGAAAATGAGAGCCATGAGTGTTTTTCTTTGTCTTGGGTTGGACTATAGTCTTTCTAATAATGAATGTTGTATTAAGTGCTTATGACAAATTTCACGTTAGAACACAACAAATGCAGTCAAGAGACTTGGACATTTTTCATTTATTTCTATGGTGAAAAATTATGTGTCTTTCAAAGTGGCTTTAATTTACACAACACCGATACAATGTAGCTCATATTGCAAAATGGAATGAATCCCACAAATTATTAAAATATGATTGAAATATTCTAGTGATAATCGTGGAAAACATGAAATTATACAGAGATTTAATTTCACTTTCCAGCGCATGTAGCTACATCTAAAGGGAATTAATTAGCAAATTGTGAAATTAAGGGCTTTGCTATAAAGGTGTCACGTATTAATAGGGCAAATTATACAGACGAAAAACAAAACTATACTTTCAGTTTTGCTTTTTTAATGGAAGCAAATGTTATTTTGAAGAACTGGGCACCTTGTTCTTTTAAGGTTACAGGTATCTTTTGCTGTTGAAAGGTTTGTCCAAAGTGGGAACGTAGTCAGCAACAGTGTATCATAACTCCTATATTGAGTGATGCTTCAGTGCTCACACAATATTTTAAATCCACATGGAGGTTTCTTACATCATTTTAGGCAGAAACCATCCGACATCTCTGCAAATTGTGAACTTGGTAGTAGCAATGGAGCCAAGCATGCACTAGCATGCCTCCCTAACTTAAGTAGTTAAATTGTCTTAAAAGTCAAAAACTATTCCAGGTGAGACAAGGCTTAGTCCATAGGATGGTTACAATCAGCTGGCAGTCTAAGCAATGAGCTAGTCCTGCACTGTAGGAGAGGTAATAGAAGCTCCCAAGCTGTCAGAAGAAGTGGAGACAGGGAGCAGCACCCAGCCGACCCCAGGTAGACCGTCATTCTAAAATGGTTTCCCTTCTTAAAATGGGGGCAGAGCGTGCCAGGTGACCTGTCACCATAGCCACTTAGTGATAATGGTGCTTGGGGGGGTTCTTTTAATTGTTCAAACCATACACATTAGCAAAAATGTATCAAAGCCCTTTACAGTGATTTGTTTGGTGGACACATTCAGTATATATTGGTAGCCTTCTTGGTACTGGGTAGGAAATGTAATGGTTCATGCCAGTTGAATGGCTGCATTAAAAAAAAAATGGTGGGCAGGAAATATAAACATCTCCATTTTTTTCCCATTCATTTAGTTGCTGATGTCTTGAAAGACCATGTTCATTAACACATCTGTTTTTCTACATTTTTTCAGAGTTCTCTAGATCTGCTGAAAAAGTTAGTGTACATTACTCTGGTTTGCAAAACTAAAAGGTTACTATTCAGCTCATTACTCAATAACATACACAGAGAAACACATACAGCTAACAGAAGAAGAAGACAAATTAGAGACAATACCATCTGGTATTTATCAAGATAACATACATTTCTTCAGTATTGACAGACTATCTGCTACAGATACAGAAACTACTGTTGTGCATCACCTGCATATCTCAAGTTGGGCACAGGAACTCGAGGAACCAGGTTTCTCCAACTATCCCAGTCTGAAACGCGTCAAGTGGAGGTGGACCTTCCTGTTAGAAGGAGTCTAATTTTAATGCTTGTTTCTTAATAAAGAAGGGTTCTGCTTTTTCACCTATATCCTGCATCCTGGATTTTTTTTGGTGTTAAACCAAAGCAGCAGAACCTGTGAGCAGCATTTAGATCCCGATACAGTTGCCACCACATTCCTATATTGGAGCCCTTAGTCTGACCCAGCTTGTGGAGTGGATCAGAACCATAGATGTACTAATATATATCATTCTTTTAACTGTTTTACCCTATGTTTCCTCTTTTATATTTAAAGATCCCACCACTGTATACACAGATCGTGGTAACTTTTTATTTTATTGTATTCTATTGTGTGCTCTCACCATTTTTATTGCATCTTGATTTAGAACGTAACTGAAATAAAACACAAAAAACATAAAGAGAGGTCAGAGATGGGTGATGAGCTAGTAGGTGTGCAGTTGTGGGGTAAATGGTGTGTGGAACATTGGTTATTTTTATCTTTGTGCCAGCTTTCTTATTTTTCTACTACCAAGGTAACAGCAATAAAGATTATAAATACCATAAAGTCAAATGTAAGATTTTTTAAATATATGTAACCTTTGACAGTGAATGATTTGTATCAACAAATTAAGATGTCTATAAAGAAATTCAGCAAAAATAGTTTACAGTACGATTATGCAGTTTATAAAATATTATAAAGTGGATATGGATATTCTGAAATCCTTACATTAATGAATTCATGAATGAACCTGCGAGGGGTCTGTATACGTCTCACTGACCACTTGTTGTCAGCTGGGATGACTTCTGCTAACTGGTCAGATAACTTGCTCAGGCTATCATTCGCACCCTCTACTTCCCACTAGTACCCACTGTGGACGGCCAATCAGAAAGGTAAGACTGTACATAGTAGTGGCTACTAAAAATGACTGGACATACCCCATTTGCAATACCTTGGGTTGTCTACTTTTGCAAATGGTATGCCATCATGGGGGTAATTCTTATTCCTGGGCTACCATATGGTCTCAAAGGCAACATAACCAATCTGGCAAATTTCAATGTCAAAAAAATGAAATGCAAGCCTTATATGTGACTTTCTAACTTTCCAAAACACAATAAAACCTGTACATGGGGGGTATTGTTATTCTCGGGAGACTTCACTAAACACAAATATTAGTGTTTTAAAACAGTAAAACATATTACAACAATAATATAGTCCATAAAAGTGCCGTTTGTTTGTAAAAAATGCAAAAAACTTCACTTTTACTTAAAATATCATCGTTGTAATACAATTTACCAGTTGGAAACACTAATATTTGAGTTCAGCGAAGTCTCCCGTGTAAAACAGTACCTCCTATGTACAGGTTTTATGGTGTCTTGGAGAGTTACAGGATCAAATATAGTGCTTGCGAATTAAGTTCTCTGCACTTTCTCCCTGTGTTGTCATGCATGTCAATCAAATTTTAATTAATCAAATCACATAATTATGTTAAAACATTACTTAAATATACATGTAGAATTTTAATATATATGCATTTATAGGTATTTAAATTCTACGTGTATACTAATGTAATATTTTATGTAATTATATGTATTTATCTATCTATCTATATATATATATATATATATATATATATATATATTTGCGGTTATTTGTATTTTATAGATAGATATATATAGAATGTCATTCTAAGTGTATTTTGTTACCAGAAAATATATATTAATAACAAAATACATTAGAATGAAATTACATATGAATATATAATTTATATAACATTTTGTTTCAATATTTTATTTATTTATTTTATTATTTTATTTATTAGTGTAATTATACGTATATATATATATAATATATAATATATGTGTATATATCTATTATATATATAATATATATACATATTATATATATGTAACGTCATTCTAAGTGTATTTTAATACTAATATATATACTAATATTAGTATTAAAATACATTACGTATGACGTTACATATAATATGTATATATATTATATATATAATACATATACATATATTATATATACATAAATACTTTTAATTTATTTTTAATTTAATTTAATTTATTTTAATTTATTTTTTTTACTTTCCCACCAGCAGGGCGACTGTCTGACATTTCAGACAGTCCCCCTGCTGGCAGATCCACAGCAAGCTATAGGGGGCCATGTGATCGCTCTTTGAGAGTGATCACATGGCCCCCGGGGGCCTCATTCGCCGGGGGAGTGCTGCCTGGGCTGTGAGGCAGTCCTCCAGAAGAGCATCACAGCGGAGGTAAGTAGCTGCGATCCCCATGGGCTCAAATCCGTTACGGCGTTCTATGCCGCCGCAACGGCTTTAAAGCCCTTTAAAGCCGCGACGGCATAGAACGCTGTAACAGCGTTAAGGGGTTAAGTTGTTTTGGAGTAGTGGAGGTCCACCCAAAACAACTTCCACCCATATTTGTACGGCATGAGATTTAATGCATGTGCCTAAAGTTTCAACTCTTCAAGAACTTGGAAATTTGCTCCAGATTGTGTCACTGTTTTTTTCTGGTGCACTCGCTGCTTATTACAATACTCGCTGTCTGAGAAAGTGTAGGATTTATGGCAGACATCAGTTTTTACTCCAATAAGTCTCTTAGTCTAACTAGTAAATGGGAACTGACTATAAATTGCTTTGGGATGCATTCACATGTGTAACTTTTCAGGCAATGAGGTTCTCCACACACCAGCTTATAAATAGCATTTTGCCGTCATCTTGCTGAAAAGTGAGTTTTATTTGGTAAGTCCGTCTAGTAAAACAACCACATTTTGTCAAAGAAGTAATATTCAAAGTTTCCCATTTGCATAAAAGCAACGCATATTTTAACTATAATTCCTTTATATTGTGAGCTCATCTCGGCAGTGCCCTCTTTACCTTCTGTTCCTGTATATCATTCATGTTTTATTAGAATGAAAAGTTCATCTTGTTTCCTATTGTAGAGCGCTACTGAATATGTTGGCGCTATATAAAGAATTGTAATTGTAATAATGTTTCGTAACTATTATGTTGCAGTAAGTATTATTATTATTTTATTATTTATATAGCAACATCAGATTCCGTAGCGCTGTACAATGGGTCAGTGTCGAATGCTGGAACTCTGCCTCAAACATTTCTCAGATGAGAAAGGATGTATTCGAAAACAGATTCTTTACACATTTATTATACACACAGTATACACAGTTATTGAAGAAAGGTTTCAAACATTGTACTCTACAGAAATTGATATTAATCGGAGACTCCTAGGTCATTCAGCAAATTTTCCTTTACAACCATAAGAAGTAAAGGTGGTTCTATTTGAAACTGCAGGTGTTCCTCGACTACAACTCCCATAACGCTCAACCAGTCTGCAGGCTGGAAAATACACTCTGCAGTGTGGAGTTTAGCCACCTCTGCCTCGGTGTGCTAACTAGTCATGGGTCCTGCATTCAAACACAGAGACTCGGCCCTTCCTGCCAAAAGCAAGCTCCATTGTTAGATTCAATACACCTTAATCTCAACAAAAGCAAATCCTTAAAATGGCATCCTCACAGCACAGAACAGAAAATCTACAATCAACAGAAACAGAAGAGGGGCATTATCTGCTTTGTTTGGGATAATTAGGTGTTTCTGGCTCTGGAAGGGTTTGAGAATTGCAAGCACCAGTAAATGTTTTCCATTGGTGCCAGGCAATGGCCTTAGACTTTGCGCAACAAAAGATCAGTTCAGCAAGACTCTTTCTACTGACAAAATATGGAGTAAAATTATATAGAGTCAGTCTGAACCCACAGTGAGCAGGACATGACCCCCCCAAAAAACCTCACCAGGAAATTTTATTCAAAAAATGTGTGAGTGAATTGTGTGAACAAATTGTGTCTTAAATGTATCCACTGGCTTGTGATCTTATATTACAAATAAATAGCACATGTTTAGAAACATGACAACACTCAGGCTTGAACGTGTGTTGAAACTTTTGGGGAAATAATGTATTAATTTTCAAATTCTTAGTTTTATGCAAAAAAAACAGAGTCGGACTTAATGTGCCTACTTTCACGTCTTCACAGACTTCATTGTTAGTTTTTTTCCCTGTTGTGATTAATTCATTCATGAATATATGAATGAAGCAGTGTTTTCAAGTGCTTTATACAAATAGTTTCATTCCTGTTTTTCATGAATAAAGCTAATTATGCGAGCTCAAATACAATTCATACAGCTATCTGTAGAAATCTGACAGCTGAACTACAAATCTGTGCAGCAGCGTATGCGATATTCGCTAGACTTGTGCATTTAGTTTCAAAAGAATTGCAATTTGTCCAAGTTTTGAACATTTGGCAGGTCCTCCAAATCCGAAGTCGGAAACGCTATATTGGCACATTACGATACAAATAAATGATACAATAGACAAAACAGTTTTATTTTTCATTCATGCTTCGGAGTTCTGTCTTTGGCACAAAAAAAAAAAAAAAGATGATGGTAGTAAAAAAAAAGACGGTTGATGATCTAAATGTTGATTTTCTTATCAGATCAAGTGAGAAGTGGCCAATAGAGGAGCTGTATAAATAAATAAAAATATTAATGTATTGTATATTTAATAAATATATAATGTATAAATATAGTTCTCACTTAATCTATGAACCAACTGGCAGTAAAAAAGCCTATCACTGTAATGCAAAATATATCAATAATATTTATATTCTGCAGTACAGTGATTGTTTGTACAAATCTTTTTTTCCTAAAACATTTGCATGGCTGAAATTTGTCCAAACCCAAATGCCTCGAAGAAAATTCCAAATAACCATATACTTTTAAAAATAGATTTGGGTGGGAGGGTGGGGGAGGGGAAGTGGGTGAGGGAGGGGTAATTGATTCGCACAAACTGAATTTTTCCCATGTGCACAAGTCTCATATTCACAATAATGCTTCCATCCAGAGCAGATGGGAGGCTATATTCTCTCTCTCTCACTCTCTCTCTTTCTCTCTCTCTCTCTACATATATAGTTTTGTTCTTACTTTTATCTTTAATCCTTTAAAACCACCAAATTCTATATTTGATTTTCAATAAATTGCCATCTTTCCATATTTCAAGGATTAAGCAAATAGAGCTGGGCATTGGGCCTGTGGACATTTGGATTTAAATCAGCACATTTTAACTCAATGGAAATGTCTGACTAATCAAGAAAAAAAATCTGATTTCATTCTGGGCTTTGGCCAGTATGTCTAGCCAGCGCAGACTGCGCGCAGTCACTGGTCAGTAATGGGTTTTGTCCAATACATACATGTGTACAATATTATTTAACAAGGAAAAAGCATTTCATATTTGATTAGTGTATTGTGCTGATAAAGGTAATGCCAGGATTTAAACCATGTTTGTACGTTTTAAGTACATGGCAAATGCACTACTTTTAATTCCAAAAAAATAATAAAAAAGTAATGTTGGATTTCATGTAATTGATGCATCTTTCTCAATTTCTTTGCGTGTCCACTAAGATAAAACAGTGACATCAACATTTAATTGATATTAACTTCTTCCAACCTTTATATCTGGGGATTATTTAATTTCCTCTTAATCTTTGCAAATATTTCATTTTTCTTACCAGAATGTAAAATTAACTTCCTTGGTTCCTTCTAAATCCATCGTGTTATCATTTTGATTTTAGTATGAGTCTTTACTGTTCTAATCTTCACACCAGCAGTATACCAACAGCTGGAACGTCATCCAGCATTGTGAGATGTAAGGTCAATATGCATTCTTATTAGAAGGACTGGCTACTGCCATGTAGGGGATGATCAAGGTCAGTCTGGAGGAGGAAGGTTAGAACTTTTTATTATATGTGTTTAGTTGCATAAAGTGCAGGAAAAGTAGAATTATGTTGTAATCTTGATACGGGAAATGCAGAAGGTGTGACTTACCCATGTTCTAAATGAAACTATTAATACTAGATGATTGTCCATATTAAAAAGAGGAATACCCTAATGGGGTAAGATAAAATATGAAAACCTATCTTCAATCGTTGCCTACAAAATAAACTTTGCCTGCTTCAATTACCTATGTTTGCCTGCATTAATGAACAGTGTGTTTGGTCTATGAGAGATTTGGGTCCATTATGGATGCACTTGGAGTGTATTAACCCCTTGTAAAGAATAGACCTAAGGAATGCAATTACAATGCCATTTTGCATGTCTGCCATTTTGTATGTCGTCCATTTTGCATGTCTGCCATTTTATATGTCTGCCATCTTGCATGTCTTCCATTTTGCCTAGTGTTTGTCTGTTTCGTATATAATGTTATTCTATGTAGCTCAGCATTTAAGATTATGTAATCAGCCACACTAGCCTCATTACTGCCTAGAACCAGGATAACACAAAGACATTACTTTATCATTAGATTTACTATTGCCCTCTATGTCACTGAATTGTTTTTGCTTTATATAAAGAGAGTAGCTACAGGTGTGAATTCCTTAAAGGGAATCCTGGAAGAGTATAGATAGAAAATGGGGAACTTCTGAGAGATAGACATAAATCTGCAGACATTTTCTGAACAGTTTAGATGACTAGGAATCAGTTAGGCATTCCCTGGTTCTGGGAGTCGCTAATTCCTTACAACAGATACAGGACTTTTATTAATATAAGAATCATAGAATGACAAGGGGGTGTCCTCTCAAAGCCCTATTTTTTATTTATTAATTCTGTGTTACGCATTAATTCAGTAATTATTATTATTATTGCCATTTATATAGCGCCAATAGATTCCGTAGTGCTATACAATACTATAAGAGGGGGTATTTAACTATAAATAGGACAATTACAAGAAAACTTATAGATTGAAGAGGACTCTGCTCAAACTAGCTTACAGTCTACAGGCAGTAATAATTTGCACCCAACTTTTCTTTTCATCATGTGTGAGTCTAGGGACAGAGTTTAGGAAAAGTCTACATATTTCGATTTCCAGGTTCGCAGTTATCATGAACTTGACTATAAGAATCTTTACGATAGTCTTAAAAAAAATCTATGGAATACTAACAGTCTGCTTTCCAATGCCACCTTCTGGAACGGTTTTTCACAGTTTTTTCAAATTCTAAAGTATTTGTTTTGCTGGAATTCAATGTAACATTTATCCCTCTTAGTGACAAGGGCTTTGTAGAGAACCCAATAATCATTATAATGTCTGGATGAGCCTACCTGTATGTGGGATGCCCGTAAGGCAATCTGATGAGAAAAACAACCTCAGTATCTCACGAACCTGTTTTTAAATTCCTGGCAGCTTTGGACCACTCAAAATGCCAGAATTATGAAGTTTGGACCCCCTTTTTGTAAACAGGAATGAGACGTTTCATCAAACTATATTGTAATGTTTACATATATTTCTTCATTGCAAATTGGACCAATATTACTTTTTAATTTTTTCTGTGTAACTCTTGATAAAACATTATAGGATTTTATGGGTTTACCAGTAGCTATGATGTGAGTAATTGCGGCTATATTTCTATAAAATGAGTTTGAAGGGACATTTTGGTAGAAAATAGGGTGTTTCCTTTTTTAGCTGTAGAAACATTCATGTATCGCTACTGAACGGATGCCTTGAATCGTCTCACAAACTCTGACAGTGCATCTAGCACAGCTCTTGATATGACATTACATAATTGAACATCTGCCGGTGAGCTGAATCTGAATAATTTTGCATAATCTCCCTCAAGTTGTAATATTTATGTAGCTGCTGAATTGCTAAAGTAAAAAATACAAATACTTTACTATTGACACTGATAATTATCATAATGCAGTTATTTATTTCAATAAAATGCACTGTACTGTGTTTTTTTGTTTTTTTTTTAACACCTTCAAATGTTCATACCTGGGAATCCTTCAATAGTGATTCTAACAGGAAATAAAAAATATTTCCCCTTGTTGTGTACAGCGCTGTTTTTAAATCCTATTTCCCCCTTATTTTCTGATTGTTTGTGTCTGTTGCAATTCTTTTCGCTTCTAACTACCGTCTTCCTTCTGTACGAACATCTCTAGGGATTTTGCAAGTTTCAGGGTTCTATGTAAATATACGCTAGTTTATGATTCTAATATGGTATTCCCATGGCCTTATCTATTTCATAGGTGCAGTACTGATATTTTCTTTATTAATAGGTAAAATTGTAGCAATTCACAGTAGTGTGTCAAAATTCACAACATACTGTAATATCCGTTGAGCAGTTTAAGTTGGTGTGTCCTTTTATGTATTTATTTACAGATTACATGCAATAGAAGACAGTACCCCAGCTATGAAATTATGGGTTTTTGGCAGGTAGCTTCACAACAGAAAATAATAAAAATATAAGGACACTTAACCAAATATGGTTCATTGGTTTCCAAGTATGCACTGGGATCTAGATATTATTAGCCAGTTTATTTGTATTAATTTTATTGATACAGCAGGGAAGGAGGGAAAGTTGACCTGGCCTTGCTGGGAATTGAACCTGTGATTCTGAGTTGTTACAGATGACTTTCCTAATTACTGAGTTATCTACCTAGAAAGCCCAAAGGTACATCAGACTTCTTGACCTTGAAGATCAGAATGCAGCACACTTTACTTAGAACTTGCTACAAGTTCAGCTTCACTCAACTAAAGACTTCTTTGTTGTCTCCTGTTTCCTTGTTGAACTGATGACTGAACTAGCTGAATAACTTGGTTTCCCCAGGATATCTGCTACCCACATGTCATCAATTAAACCCAAAGTATATACTATCTTCAAAACTTATATAGGTTCTCATGGACCTTAAACTAAAGAGTTTACACCTTATGGTGATTCTGCAGATACTTGTTAGTACAAGAAGGACTTTAGATATTGAGGTCTATTTGAATAATACTCTAAAACAAAATAGTGTGGGGTTGTAGAAAAAGTGATAACACACCCCACCACCACAAATATATAAAGCACTTACAAATAGAGGCACAAAATAAATACATGTCAACAATAAAGCGCGAAGATTTCACAGCACTGTTCCAAGTGGTGTATCAGGGAAATGGTATAGACCCAATAGAGGCAGAATATCAGCCTCAGTGCTTCTTAGAAATACAGAAAAGACCAACTGGGCTCGTAGTATAAAACTGTATTGCAAATTTATTGGTATAATAAAATCATTGAATACCACATACACATTTTACAAAGCACTATAAAAAAAAATCGCATAATACATAAAACGAAGATAACATTGGCCGAAGGTTCTCACCCAACGCGGTTCATCTGTGTTAGACTTTTCCAACGATATAAAGTGTCCAACAAATAAATTCCTATATATATATCAGTCTCTTTCTGATAAATTACAACAATTTTTCAGTCTTTATCAGTCATTCAATAGGATTACTCATCGATCGCGTCCTTACGGCTATGCGATCAAACAGAATAGTCTCTTTATTTTAAAACCCACTGATATTTAATAATTTACTAATCTTTTATGTATTTGAAGATCCAAGAGTAGGCATTTAAGATAGGCAGTGTAAACATGTATATGTTTAATTTTTTGTCTTTATTTCACTTTGTTAATGTGTTACAAATTATCTCAGGCATTTCTGAAATTATTATTATCATTTATATCGTGCCAACATATTCCACAGTGCTTTACAATCATAGAATGGGGATATCTGACAATCAGTAACATACAGAATATCAAAAAGAGACAAGAGGTGACTAAGACCCCCCTCAAACAAGCTTACAATCTATGAAATGGACCAAAAAAATGTACAAGAGGGCCAATTACGCAGTCAACAGGAATAAACATTTATTTAGTAGGAGATATAAAAATTAAAGAATGTCTTTGACTGGTCCTATCTATCTGAAGAAACCAATTCTCTAATTATGCAGAACACCATGATACTACATTATAATACCTCAAACAAGTGGATCAATGGAACAACACTTAAATCTCGGTCTGCAAACACCTTCCATACATCTGTGAACTTCATCTTTAGTTTGTCTTTTTAAGTATTAAGATAATCTGTTTATTTACTCTATAATCTCTGGTCTCTGGTGTCTATATTCTCATTATTATTATTTATGTTTTTGTTTAATTATGCCTTTTATTTTATCTCTCAATTTTTTTAATTATCATTTTTATTTCCATGTTTTCTTTAGATATTTATTATTGTTACAAATGTTGGCGAAAGGCTTTGAGCCGGAGGACTCTGAGTTCTTGTTATGGACCTCCGGGGCACATGGCTATGCTTGTTATACCGCTACACCTAACAGTCAAGTTACATATCGATATTTGCCACTGGATGTAGTTGCTTAGCTCAGACAATGGAAACATTCAGACTTGGCCTGAGGATTTCTACAACTCATGGATTACAAAAGCACTGAGCGAAAGAGCATAAACTTGTCCACATGGGAGGAGATCTGGGCTAAAAATATTAGAACATGGAATTTGACAGCACATGTGAATAGTTTGGCACTCAAACTCTGCCTTTTTTCTGTTCTATTTATATAAAGTCAAATCAAATCATAATTGATCAGTAATCACTGATTTTACCATGTGTTCTAAAATGCTTGTTTAAATTCCCTTAGTGTTATAATGTTTACTCAACAGGCAATCAATAAAGTAAGACCTTTTCACATTATATTTAAATCTTTCCGCTTCTTGTGATCTTTTTTACTACTATTCTGATCTCTCATGTTTTGTTTTATTGCTCTATATATTTCATTTTAATAAAGACGAATAAAGAGACTATTTTAGAAATAATCAGTGGTCAGTGCCTTACACTCAAGAACCCTCAAGGTCCAAGATATTGGGATTTTCCAGTTCTTTTTCAATCTTCATATCAACAATACCTGTAAGATTGGTTGTCTTAAGAAGTGATAAAATTCCTGAGTTTTGTTCTGTAATTCACATTTAGAAGCAAAAAAAATATTTTTTTTCCTTCTGGTGATATGGCTTCCTACAATATATTTTTCTGTGTAAAATAGCATTATGTTTGTGAGACAAAACCAAAACAAAACCAACAACAAAAAACAAAGCAAGTATTGATATTAAAAAATAAAAAATAAAGTAATTATAAAAACTTAATGAAAAAAGTTACAGTTCTTTAAAGCGTTATAGTCAGATTCAGAAAATGTTTGTTTGCTTGGAGTCATGTGAGAATGAAAGTTTCATGATGGAAGTCAAGGGAGGATAGTTTGCCAAATGCTCTACATGAAAGACTTTAGCTGAAGTCTGTAACCTCCTAGGGACACCATGGCAGGAGAGTTGTCAGAGAAGATTTAAATAACTTCCAATCTTACTTAAAAACATTTATTGTACCCAAAATTCTACCTCCCATATCCATTTTCTTTTTGATTATCTTTTCATCCTACCAATTAATTTCTACTATGTGATCAAGGCTGATCTCTAACCGACCCCTTTCGGACCATGACCCGAAATAATTTATATTGTGTCTCATGAAGGGCACTCTACGAACTATTGTGCCTCTGGGGACACATTGATAGCAACTGACTCAGGATTTAGATATATCTGTTGTTTCTTCACAGACATTTCTATATTTAAGGGACGAAACCAACAACATTTTAACTAAAGCATGACTCCTGGAATAATTTCTAGTCTTGTGAACGTTGTCTTAACGGTGGATTTCCGGAGTGCAGAGAACTTACTGATTTCTTCGATTTGATTAAGTGGCTTGAAGCCAAGCTAGATAGTTTCTCCAAGGTTTTGCCTTTTCTCAGAGCTCACATTTTTACCCCATGTCTATACAAACATTTTTTTTGTACATACCAACAAGAATATTAATAAACATGTCTCTTCCTCGGTTTTTGTTGATAACTCAGTTTATTAAAATGTTTTGTCTTCTCTTGAATTTAGGTGTTAGAAGTGCATTATAATTATTATTATGGAAATGCATATTTTCACAGAACACCGTACCAGATGCCATCTTGCGAAGCTCTGACACAGTACTGCAAAATCTGGTAAATATTCACTAAATCTAGTTTAATCTGTTGTTTTGGTGTTGTTTCTTTTCGATTCACAGCAACAATCATATGATCATACACTCACCAAGAATGCCTTGACCCATGTGATTGGCTGAATGGAATACAAACACAGTCTAATGGCCTACAACTGTGGATATCATGTGTGAGCCACAGCCTTGCTTGTGGAAATGCTTACCTGTGAGGGATGACCGAGCTCCATGATCTCCCAGGCTGATAATGACTTAAACATGTGAGCCTTGTTGAGAGTGTGGTTGGTAACTGGTAATATACTTACCCATTGCTCATGCCCCCTCCCAAGGACCTCTGTGAAACTGCTTAAATAATGCAAACCAGTTAGTTACAAACACTCTAACATAGATCACTCTTTACAAGGGACTGCCATCTGCTGGATTTATGGTTAATTTAATTTTTACTTGGTATGGACTGTGTGTCTCAAGACGTAGTATTACCACTGCAAGACTTTGCAGCTATGCGTAATCATATTATTTTAAACTACCTGAATTAAACCTCAGAAAGACACTTAGAAGTGTTTACTGCTTTCAAATTCCTGATCGTTCAAGACTCCATTACTGAGTCAGAAGTTTGTCCAACCTTAATAATCATCTCAAAAGGTTCACAGTGACCATCCATGAGCCAGGCACACCATCTGGTGACAGACCAAAAGACACATTTGCAGGGTGGTGGGAGGACCTGGCCTTCCACAGCATGGATCCAGTTGATTGGATCTCTTATAAAACTCCCAAGATATCTATCATGATCTGGAACTCTCAAATTATTCCTCCCACATGTTGATGGTACATCGGAGAGGGATTGTTTGTATCTCTGCAGCTGCTATAGGGAATCTCTGACCTGCTTCTTAAAAATGAAATATGAAGTAGATGTGTTGATATAGAGTGGTATATATATCTAAAAGGAATGTTGCAGATATGGCTAAAATATATATAACTTTGTAAAAATGTTTTATTTGTTTCTAATTTCATTTATTTAACTTTTAGGATTTGTGGTTTGGTATCTCCCATTGGGAGATGACACCATGACATATATTGTCCTACTCTCTTACTGTATCACCTTTCCAGGGTCTTTATTTCCATCTTTTATTTCAAACTCTTCTTTTCCCTTTATCTTCTCTCTTCCCACCCATCCCTGAATATTTTGTTCCCCCCTATGTTCTCTTTTCTTTATTTCCCTGACCTTAAACACACTAAGTAACATAACCACTATAGTTGCTGTCCCTGGTGTCTTCATAGAGCAAGTAGCCAAACCAGATGAGAACAGTTTAACTTACATGGGTCCGCCGGGCTCTGGTCCCCACCTAATGTGGAGATGGAAGCTCCTGAAAGGAGCTTCTGTTGCGCAGGTCCTGATCATTTGTTGAGTGCATCAGCTGAAAGCTTTCAGCCAATGAGCTACGCCCTGCACCACCATGGACACCTGCACTTTCAGGGAAACAGGAAGAGGTTCCTGGTGCATGGTTAACCCAGGGTAAGTTGTCAAATTGTTCTGAAATGACTAAGCAGATACTATAGGACGATGTCACTAATCTATTTGACCAGGGAGGCTCTATAGATTTGATTATATTATGCATGGACTGTGGGTTATTATTATCCATGGACTGTGGCTTATTAGGGTTCCATTAGGAGGGGTAGGTGCCTCTTTCTATACTATTTTAACATGGTTACAAACCTCTGCTATGGGCTCTTAATGAGACTACTAACATTTGCAGCCTCTTTTTGTATTTACTTGTACTTGTTCTGAAACAGGGCCGGCGCATCCATAAGGCGGCACAGGCGGCCGCCTTAGGGCGCACCGGCCCGGGGGTGCAAATGTCCGGGTGACCGGCAGGAGGGAAGCGCACAGCTCCCCTCTCCTGCCGGTCACTTCTTGTAGCGTGGCCGAGCGCCAACCTGCAGTGCCGCGGACTGTGTGGAGGGGGCAGGGATATGAACGTCATATCCCTGCTCCCTCTTTAGCACACAGCGCGGCTGGTGCCCAGCAGGGGCGGAGCTACCACCGGCCCCCTTCTAATCCTCCCAAGAAGACTAGAGCAGCAGAAGGCAGAGAGGAGGGGGGCTGGGCAGGACCAGCTCCTCCAACTACCTCAGGCAGCACTTTGGATCCCAGGTAAGCCACCCTTCTGAACCTGTTGGTCAGTGTGTCTGTGTGTATCTATGTCTGTCAGTGTGTGTGTATCTATGTCTGTCAGTGTGTCTGTGTGTATCTATGTCTGTCAGTGTGTGTATGTATCTATATCTGTCAGTGTGTGTGTGTATCTATGTCTGTCAGTGTGTGTGTGTGTATCTATGTCTGTCAGTGTCTGTGTGTATCTATGTCTGTCAGTGTGTGTGTGTATGTCTGTCAGTGTGTGTGTGTGTGTATCTATGTCTGTCAGTGTGTCTGTGTGTATTATGTCTGCTCAGTGTGTGTGTGTGTGTGTATGTCTGTGCAGTGTGTGTGTGCATCTTGCGTTGCCAGTGTCTGTGTGTATCTATGTTCGTCAGTGTGTGTGTGTAGTATGTCTGTCAGTGTCTGTGTGTATGTGTGTATCTATGTCTGTCTGGGTGTGTGTGTGTGTGTGCGTTCGTGCGTGTATATGTCTGCCGTGTGTGTGTGTGTTGTGTGTGTGTGTGAGTATCTATGTTCGTCAGTGTGTGTGTGTAGTGTCTGTCAGTGTGTGTGTGTATATGTCTGTCAGTGTGTGTGTATATGTCTGTCAGTGTGTGTGTGTGTATCTATGTCTGTCAGTGTGTGTGTGTATGTCTGTCAGTGTGTGTGTGTGTATCTATGTCTGTCAGTGTGTGTGTGTGTGTATATGTCTGTCAGTGTGTGTGTGTATCTATGTCTGTCAGTGTGTGTGTGTTTATGTCTGTCAGTGTGTGTGTGTGTATCTATGTCTGTCAGTGTGTGTGTGTATCTATGTCTGTCAGTGTGTGTGTGTGTATGTCTGTCAGTGTGTGTGTGTATCTGTGTCTGTCAGTGTGTGTGTGTGTATGTCTGTCAGTGTGTGTGTGTGTATCTATGTCTGTCACTGTGTGTGTGTGCAGGGCCGGCCTTAGGTGTTCAGGTGCCCTGTGCGAAACAATCTTGTGGCGCCCCCCCCCTCACCTGTCTCTGTTTGGACCCCTTCAAACTATTTTAGGAGCATTCACAATCTGTTGCCTCCACCCCCTTCTACAAAACCACTGCACCTCTTAACCAAAATCCCTGGCCAGATCTTCACCAAGCCCCTGGCCACCACTTCATCAAACTCCTGGCCACCCCTTCCACTTCATCAAACTCCTGGCCACCCCTTCCCCTTCATCAATGCCCTGGCCATCCCTTCGTCAAACTCCTAGCCACCCCTTACCCTTCATCAATCCCCTCCCACCCCTTTATCAATTCCTGCCACCCCTTCATCAGTCCCCTGCCCCTCTCATCAATTCCCTCCCACCCTTTACTCAGCCCTCTGCCCCTATTCATCAGCCGCCTGACCCCCTAATCAATCCCCTCCCACCCCTTTAACAGCCCTCTGCCCCATTCATCAGTCCCCTGACCCCCTCACCAATCCCCTCCCCCTTTTATCAGCCCCCTGACCCCCTCATCAGTACCCTCCCATCCCTATCACCCACCTGCCCCCTTTAATCAGTCCCATGCCCCCCTTTTCAACCCCCTGCTCCCCTTCATCAGCCCCCTTAATACATCCCATGCCAAATAATCCAACCCCTGGCCACCCCTTCATCAGTCCCCTGCCCCCTCATCAATTCCCTCCCACCTATTTATCAGCCATCTGCCCCTATTTCATCAGCCCCCTGATCTCCTCATCAATCCCCTCCCACTCCTTTATCAACCACCTGCCCCCTTTAATCAGCCCCATGCCCCCCTTTTCAGTTTCCTGCCACCCTTTATCAGCCCCCTTAATAAATCCCCTGCCAATTAATGCAATCCATGCCACCCCTTCATCAATCCCCTGCCCCCCTTAATTAAATTCCTGCACCTCTTCAACAAAACCTATTTAATAAAAAAAGAAAAAAAAAGTCACTCACAGTAAAGGCTGCTGCTCCCTGGACTGAGCTGTCTCCGCCGATTGAAGAGCACCGGGTGCCGCCTTCACTCACTGAATTGGATCCTTCCGCGGCTCCCTCTGATGACAGAGCACGTCGACGTTACGCAAGTACGCGGCATAACGCCCCCACGCTCCTCCTCCACCCTCCATACAGAAGTGGATTCCCGGCAGCGGCTCTCTGTTCATAATTTGCAAGTCAAGTGCAAAGCAGTATTATGCACTTGACTTGCACTTTAAATACAGAACTCGGCCGGCCTGCGAGCTGTGTTGGCCGCCCGGCGCCCCTGTTGCCATGGCGCCCTGTGCGGCCGCACAGCTCGCACACCCCTAAGGCCGGCCCTGTGTGTGTGTATCCATGTCTGTCAGTGTGTGTGTATGTATATGTCTCTGTCCGTGTGTCTGTGTGTATCTAAATGTCTGTTAGTGTGTGTGTCTGTCTGTTAGTGTGTCTTTGTGTGTCTTCTTCCCTATCATTGTGTATGTGTGTCTGTATGTCACTGTGTGTTTATCTGTATGTCTGTCAGTGTTTGTGTGTACCTGTGTGTCTATCTGAATGTGTATCAGTTTGTGTATATGTATATCTGCATGTGTCAGTGTGTGTATCTTTGTGTATGTGTATCACAGTGTGTGCGTGTGTGGCAGTGTATGTGTATATGTGCATATATCTCAGCATTCAAACACAACACTACACACAAATAAAACCTGCATGCAAACATCAACACTACATACAAACACACCCCTGCATTCAAATGTCAACACTACATACAAACACACCTCTGTATCAGACACCAAAATTATATATAAACACACACCTGCGTTCAAAAACCAACACTACACATAAATGCATGCTTGCATTCAAATGCAAACACTACATACAAACACACCGCTACAATCATACAAACATACTCCATACAAACACATGCTTACAGTCAAACACACAAATACTGCTCCATGCTAAATACAATCCTGCAAGCATGGGGAATCGGTAGAGCCCCAGCTTTCAAAGCATTGTTGAAGTTGCACGACAGATGGGGATCTATCTTTTAGCCATCCTGTGTACATACACAGACCATCATACAGAGACACACAGTATGTATGTCTCTGTATGACTGTGTGTATGTATTCAAAAGGAATAAACGCAGGCAACACTCCAATAGTAAGGATGGTATATTTATTGGTAGGTGAACCACCCCAAAGAAAGTGCGTCGTTTCGGCTCAGCAGAGCCTTATTGCATGAGCTGAAACATCACACTTTCTATGGGGTGGTTCACCTACCAATAAATATACCATCCTTACTATTGGAGTGTTGCCTGCGTTTATTCCTTTTGAAGATTTTACTGGTGGATCCAGCAATGTCTGCCTGACATGGAGCATCCACCACTGTTGATGGCGGGAGCATTTACACGGTATCAGTGTGCAGGGTTCTTTGTTTGTCTGTGTATGTATGTCTCTGTATGCCTATCTCTGTTTCTTTATGTCTGTGTATGTATTTCTGTGAGTGCCTGTGTCTATATGAATGCATGTCTATGTTTGTACGACAATGTACCTGTATGTGTAGATTGTATGACTGTGTTTGTTTGTGTGCCTTTTATGACTGTGTGTCTGTATATCTTTGTGACTGTGTGCCTGAAAAATTATGTCTGTGTGCTTGTATGGTTGTGTGTCTGTATGTTTGTGTATTTGTGCATGTATGTATTTTTGCCTGTATCTATGTCTATGTGGGAGAAAAAGAGAGATAGATAGGGGCTGGCGGGGAAGTAAGAAATACATAAGAGGGGTTGTAGGAGACACACTAAAGGGGGGTGTAAGGCACAAAGGGGCCAAAGGGGTAAGACATTCAAGAGAGTGGATATGCAACACTAATGGGGGTAAGAAATTCAAAAGGGTGCTACGAGACACAGAGGTGAAGATGCATTGTTTATTTTTTTTGGGGGGGGGGGTCAAAATGCATCTTCGCCTGTGTAGTCAAAAATCCTAGCACCGGCCCTGTTCTGAAATTAATATTTTAACTACTTCTCACGTGTCCGATTTATGAGCATATTATGTATGCTATTGACAGATCCTCCTCACACTTCTTATTGAATAATATGCCTCATTTTGCCTAATTTAATAGTTTTACTGATCACATCTACATGTATTACATTAAACATTTTGATTTGTATGCATGTGTATTATTGTCTTGTGATCCCCCTTTTTTTTCTGTACCCCACTTACTTATTTTGAACTTCAAAGCAGAGAATGTCCACTTATCGCAGGTTGTTTATTTTATACACAAAGAATATAATATGATTTTTTTGTGATAGTCACGTGATAAAAAAATATGCAGGATTTATATTAACTAGACATCAAATTTGCACATTTTTTTCTACATAAAGCCATAATGAAATGGAAAAGAGAGTTTAGATCTTGCGTAAAAAAACAACAACAACAAAATGTGCAAAAACATGATATTAACACCCAAATCTCCACTTCTGAAGCCTGTGCATTTAAGTGTATTGACATATATTCGCTTACAATTCATGTATTTTTGTTATGTACTTACCTGCAGCATAGTGACACATTTTTCCATGCATATATTACAGTGTGTTATACGTCTGATGTAAAAAAAAAAAAAAAAATTCTGAAAAAAAGTGTTTACTTAAATTATTCCAGGTTGTATGAATTTATTTGACAATAGTTGACAGAACTGATTTATTTTAAAGGGAACTCGGCTTGTAAAAATTAGACTGTTTGTCAAAACCACACAAGATATTTAACCTATATACAAATGATTTAATAACATGATTTAGATAGCTTTTTCAACAAGACATTTTTTATGTGGCGTACGATCTTGTTCCTTAGATCTTCCTATGAGACTCCAATCAACCAAATTCACTTTTCCCCCTTTGTTCTCTGACAGCTGCTCAGGCAATAAAAAAGGAAGGGAAGTCGTTTGATTACTGGCAAAATGTGGAGTGTTCTGTTGCTGTTTAAAGATGTAATATGGTTTGTTCAGCTTCCCTGGCCTGCAATAATATATCCCGCATACATTAAATTTTACCCCCCCCCAAAAAAGAGAGAGAAATCCTTGCACCTCCTACAGGAAAATACATGACAGGGTTATGTAGAAGATCAAAAAGTTATGGAGACATCGTGTCTAGTCCATTCTTTTATGTGAATACATTATGTACACATCACATGGCTGTTTATTAGACTAGAGTCATTATAATCATCACGAGCAGGCCTGCACTTGCCGAATGACAGGTTTGATTGAAAAGACAGTGAATCATTTTAGACAAAAGATAGTCTAGGGTTGTTAGGTGAGATTTGTGCTGCCTCAGGTTTTGTCTAGTCACTTAACAGAATATTTTAATATGTGTATATGTTTGCGTACATGGCTTGCTAACGTTGGATGACAGTGCAGTGTAATTTTAGTTTCTAATGTTTGACAGGGAACCTACTTTACACCTATATTATTCTAAAGAATTTATGGTAAGGTATCTAGTTTATTTTCCAATCACCGGCACATACAGATAAAAAATTTTAATACATTTCCCATTGAAAGTACCAACGCTGTGCAAAAAAAAAAATAATAATAATAATAAAAAAGTATACATTTCTTTTTATTAAAAACAAGAAAAATGTTGCAACGTTTATTATTTTCTTTACTTATTTATTATTATTTTGTACCAAAAGAGATTGACTTGTTTTACTTGTAGCAGTTTTGACATTATGTTGCCATTTTTGTTGAGAGCATTAATTTGAACGTGTGCATTCTTGCTCTAAAATAAATGTAAAAATAATTAAGACGAATTTGCCTGAAGTAAAAACGTTAAAAAAAAAACCAAAGCAAGTGAAAAAAAAAAAGAAAGTGAAAATCAGATAAAAAATGTTTTTTTAACTCTTTAAAAATTTGGTAAGCATCTGCATTGCTGAATTAATTAAGACTTAAATTGAGGGACAAAGTCATACATTTTGAATAATAAAAAAAAAAAAATCAGCCTCTTCTTTAAATACTGTGTTATTCTTGTTGCAAGTTTATTTTGTTTTAGATATTCATAGACATTTTGACTAACCAGTCTTATAGAATAACAAAGCGTAAAGTGATGCTATCTCTCGCAGGATAAAATTATAGTCTTGTTCATCTCATTTTTTTATCTGTGCTTTACTTTTTTAATTTTTTGTTTTTAAGTGCAACAATAAATATAAAAATATAAAATTCTTCCCGTCTACTTTTTTCTTTCCGTCTTCAATATTCAGTTAGAGCAAACTGCAAAATAAACATAAGATGTAAAACAAAAATGGGTAGAAACTACACAGTGTATTTCAAACACTTAGCCTTCAAAGGAAATCATTAAATAAACCACAGACAAGCTTTGTACATTAGTTTTATTTAATACATATAGAGCTTTCATTGAGAACTTTCAAAAGCTCATATTTCTGAATCGTAGAAAATTCACAGGACATTTTAAAATGCAAACTAATTTGAGAATTATTAAATATATACACATTATTTTAAAATGTATAAAATCAATTATATGCAATGAGTAACTAATTAATGCATGATTCACATTTTATTTATAAATTGTATTTCCACAGTACTATGTGAAGTGTAAACATAACTTACAAGCAATCGCTCACAAACAAAATTAGACATAAAGTTACAGAATGCAGATAATAATAAAACATACTATTACATTATTAACCTTTGAAAAATTAATCATGATTCATAGAAAATGAATAGTCTGTAATACAAATGTTTCCAGTTAGTATCCCAATTAAATTAGTGTAATCAGTAAATTATAATTTAACCAGGCAGCAATAAAAGTGAATTAAAAGCGGTATTGCAAAGTTCAGACATAAATAGTCAAGCTGCGAATACAGCATAATTGGAGAATTTTTCCAAATCGGCTATTTTGACTTACAGTTTGCAGTTGCGTTTTGAGTTTTCTACAGATCACTGTCTAGTGAATTAACCCTATGTTAAACACATCATTGGATTTTTTGAGTGGGGTGGGACATGAGGAACATTGTTGGTTAGGGATTGCTAACAATGGCTCTGCACAAATACGTGAACTACATTTCCCATAATTCTCAGATCAAGGTTAGTCGACTCATCACCACTTTAAATAAAAAGGAAATGCAGACTTTTTAACAATTGTTTTAAGTAAGAAAACAAATCTGATTCTTCCGTCAACATCGTTTTTATATTGACCCTTGCATTATATTTCCAATGCATTGCTGTAGAATGCTGAGAAATTTGGTAAATAAATAATAATAATAGCAAATTAAATACAAAAGGGATAGATTCTACATTTTTGCCACTTTAAAATGATTGGTTAACAGAACGTGTTAACGGAACATTATCCAAAAACAGAAAGAATGAAAAACAGTATTAAAACATCTCAACCTTCCTTAGAATTAAACAAGTAGATAAATAAATACAGTGTTCCAAAAAAAAAAAGACAAAAAAAATAACAATAATGATTAGAGGCAAAAATGCCTAATTTAAGAATTTTTTAAAATTTTAAGAAATAATCTTACATTAAAACATTAATAAATACGACATATAAATTAAGAGTGTTACGTAAATCATTTTCACCAAAGTGATCGCTCACTGTCGTTTGTGCGTGTGTACATTGACAGTGAACTATCAGTGAGGAGCAATTGTGCAACATGTGAATTATAACAGTATATTAATATGAGTGACAGGAAGGGTTACATGATACTAGTGATTATATTACAACTTTAAGGTAAGCAGTTTCTCATGATGTATTCTAGAAAAAATATATACATTGAGCTAATCTGCCTATGATTTGGAAAGATAAACTGATGATTTTTTTTAAGGCACCGATTTGACTTCTTTTTTCTCACTTTTTAAGTGACGGCTACCTTTGTTGTTTATTTTGGCTTCCCTATTTAATTTATTTATCTGTGATCATGTGCTACCCAGGAGTTGTTTAGACTGAGACAGACATGGTACTGCATGTAGCCTCAGGTCACAGCTGCTTCAGCAGCACTACCAGACTACTGAGGGGGTTATCCACTAAACTAAACTCATCTGAGCAGGGTCCTCAGCTACTCATTGTTCCTGTATAATTTTGTAATTGTATCATTTGTGAAAGTTCCCCCTTTTCATAAAATTGTAAACCGCTGCGGAATAAGTTGGCGCTATATAAATACCAATAATAATAATAAACTGGGGTGTAGAAAGATGTGACAAGGAAATTGCACGTTCTAGAACAAAATAGCCGATTCGCAAAAATTGCCCGTTGGAATGTTAATCAGTGATTTCCAAAATGACTTTTCAAATCTCTTCACATTTTAGTTTACTGAATGAGTCGGCAATTATACAAGTAGCACTAAAATGACTTATTATTATAAGGTTTATATGCTATGGTGTGAATTCTGGTGCAGCAAAATTCAAGTTAAAATTGTTTTGTTGTCGAAATTCTCCAATTCAAATACATTTTCAGCTTAAAGAATTTGGCCCAATTTTTCAAAGTTTTGTTTTCTAATGAAAACAACTCACTGTTTGGTGAATAACTCCCCTCCCCCCTCCATTTAGTTTGTAAAAGAGAAATAAAGATACTTTATCCTGAGATTTTCTAAAAATTATAAACAAAGATTGTTGCTGCCAATCATCCTACGCTTTGTTTAATTGTTCAAAGTAAAATGAAATAAATAGTGATTGAGAAGGAGATAATAATGACCAAGTGGTGTCTTGATTGACATGGGCGAGAAATCGCTAAAAATAATTCTGTATTCATGTTACAGCTATTATTTTACAGTGTGTCAAGTGTGCTCTAGAATACATCTAAATATGTGGTTTAAGTTAATGTAAGAGATTCATGTTTTTACTGAAATGTATTATTTATTATCACTTGTAACAAGCTAAGATTTGTGGCTTTAAATTGTAGAAAAGGGTGACAGATAAATTGACTTATAGCAATCATTGCAGGAAATATGATGAGAAACAGATTTTTCCGCTTTCACTGAGTAAGGAAGGAGTGGAGGCAAATAGCCAAGCATTTAAAGGGACACTTCACTGCCGAATAAAAATACAACTTCTTAGTAGCTATACCCAGAGTGAAAACATGCATGCATTTAATTTTGTATTTTATCTAAAACATATCTAAAAAAACAGCTTCTAAAACCTGTAGTTCTCTTGTCTGCAGCGTTTGCAAGCCCTCCCCTTCTAAGCCCGCCCAGAATTTCTGTGGCTGTCCAATCACAGACTTCCCAGTGCAGCTCAATGAGAAGTCTTTGCAAGGCAGGTGCTCCGAGCAATTGCTGCCTCTTGAGTTTAGCTCCACTGAGCTAACCAAACCAGGAAGAAACAGGACTGGATGTCTGATTGACAGCCTGGGGGTGGGGGGGTATAAGGTTAATTTATCACACTGCAAATTTCTATTGAAATATACACTTTTTGTAAAATGAAAAAGAGGACACACTCTTCACACATAAAGCACTTCAGCAAGTCGAAGTGCTTTAGGGATCTGGAGTGTAAGAGTATGCAACCTTGTATACTTTGTTTGGGAAATGTATCCACACATTGTGTTCTGAAAAGATGCAAAAATTTATTCTGGGAGTCACCAATAAAAAGTGCCTAATGGTTTCCATGGTGAATGTCCCACTTTTAGCACTTTGCTCTATTTTTCAGAATACAGCAGTTTGATAAATCTCCCTTATTTGTGCTTAGTATTGTTTGTTAAAGGAACACTCTGGGCACCAATAAAATGTTAATGCATTTGATTGGGGTTGTCCTCACTAATATTTTTGCACACTCAAATCTTTATAGTTTTTGCACAAAATAAACAAATAAATAAATGTTTGGCAAAATGCTGCACTAAAAGCCTACCTCCTTAACCACGAATATCACTTACTGATTGTAGCTCCTCTGACTGTCTGCAGTAAGATGACTACACTGACTACTGTACACTGACTACACTGACTACTGTACACAACAATGTGAATGTGATAGATAGACAGATAGATAGATAGATAGATAGATAGATAGGTAGGTAGATAGAAAGAAAGAAAGAAAGAAAGAAAGATAGACAGACAGACAGACAGATAGATAGATAGATAGATAGATAGATATGTAGATAGACAGACAGACATACAGACAAATAGATAGATAGACAGACAGACAGACAGATAGATAGATAGATAGATAGATAGATAGACCGATATATAGATAGATTTTTTCAATAAAAATTATTTGAAAAGATATATAGATAGATAGATCAGAGAACCTAACATAACCAGGCTGGAGAAATTCACACAACCTTCAGCATAATCTACTGAAAGATAGTTTCTGAAACTAAGAAGGATATGAAAGCTAGAACCTAGAACATTGGATGCATATACACGTTTTGGCTTTCAACACTATGGAAGGTCACTCCAAAGGTAACTTAGAAATAATGACTACGATATAATGAATGAGGCCAGAAAACATCATGCCTTAACATGTCAGGACAGTTGTAAAAACAGAATAAGGTCTGAGCACACAAGGACACTGTCCAGTAGCAGACTTTTTTCAGGATAAAACCAAACAATGGTTAATCTCAACAATCGAGCCTTTTCCATCGTTACTCAATGATAATGTTTGCTTCTGGACAGTTCTCATGTACTGGGCCTTGTTCTGTTTTCTTTTAAGATTGGGGGACTCTCAACAACCTGATCTGGAGGCACCTTACATTAGGTTCATTCATTTCAGCGTGTACCATCTCAAAATAGTAATATTTCAGGACGACTGCTGTGTCAGGTGCACATTCTAAAATGCTTGAAGATGCAGTGTTTGGGAAAAAAAAGAAAAACATATCTGTTTATTAGGTATTCAATGGTAAAATCATCAGAAAAAAATAGCAAAAAAGTATTAAAGAGGAATAAAAATTAGTAGATAGATAGATTCTGCCACAAATCTGAAAGTGACTACAACTATTTTTATATATATTACCCTGTGGCGAAAGTAACCTTGACACTGGTTTTTGGAGGGGCCTGTTTGCCAGCTTCCTGCCCTGCGACTATGGCCCTGGGCTGTATTGCCCTTCTAGGAACTGATGTGGGCATACTTGATTTTATTATGCTGCTGCTGGCCCTTTAAGAACCATCTGGGGACATACTGTAGAGTTACAGGGTGGCCACCATTTCATGTATCAGAGGCACATGGTGGGAACAATGGATGAAGCACATGGTGAAAACAATGGATGGCGGCCATTTTAACTCACAGACACTGTTTGGACTTTTCTAGACGGTGCCATCTCGCCGGTATTTGGTGCACAAAGACATGATGCAGTAGTTTTAAACTATAGAACAGGGGACACATTTAACAGTAATTATTTTTCATATAGCCTGTATATGTTCTGCGGGTTATTGGATGTTTTGGGGTCCCTGTGATATGTTTTATAATACTGTATTTCTCTGCCTGTGATAATTATATTAACCATTGTGTTCAGTAATCATATCACAAGCAGAGGGGAGGATTTTGTGTGGGAGTGTCTGTGTGTATTGTACGGATTGATTGGTTGTATTTCAAAACCCTGTGGGCAGTACTATGTTTGTGGATTGTGAATAAAAGAGGCTGTATGTGCCAGTACAGTCAGTTCTACTTCACCCTCAATTTGGAGTGCCGTCTCTTATTGGGGGAATCTGCTACAAGGGATTGCTATGCTCTGCATACTCTCTTGCTATATTCACTGCTAAGCTCTTGTAAGAGCTTGTTCCTGTTTTGCTCTCTGAAAGAGTCTACGGTGGTTATGGTGTCTGCTGGAGTGCTTGGAGCCCTCAGAAAGTGCTAGGAGCATCCATCAACGGAGGTACCCAGTCGGGGTGCCAGGTGATCTGTTACATACCCTATGCTTTCAGCAGCTCTCTAAGCACCATAACCACTATAACCTAAGACTTATAATTCATTTTGAAAAATGAACCTCAATATTTTGATCTTAATTCACTAAATTAATGTAAAGACATACACTCAATCAATATGCCCTCACTAAGTCTCATACATACAAAATGAAGCCCTGTTTATAAACTCCGTCTACTCCTGGGCAGAGACAATGGCTACAGTATTCATCAGCCCAAATACAAACAACAAACACCGAACAGAGTTACCTGCGCTCTACCCCAAATCCCTGTGCACACTGAAATAACTGGAGGTTTTTAAGTATTGCCAAGTTTCAGTACAGTCTAAAAGAATCTGTCCAAAATTGTTTATTCAATCACTTATTACAAAAGTTAATGTATTAGCATAATTATTAATATAAATTAGAATGTATATTGTTTATAGGAAATAAAACCTAGACAGATTTAGATGTTATATATTCTTTAGAAATCCATTGGCTAAAAATGTTTTAAAAAATGATGAACAGAAGTATGTACTCTATGTAACAACAGTAAGTATTTTTTGAAAATTAAATATTAATAGTAGATAGTAGATATTTTTCCCCAAAAATTCTTTAGCCAAAGTAGTACAGATTTTAAAAATGAAGGGTACATTACAATCAAATCACTTACTACTGCTTAAAGAAGCCAAGAATTAGAACACCAATAGCTAATAGCTTTGCATAATTCCTCTTAGGAATGTGAGTCTCATTATTTCATTGGTAAAAACACTTCAACATTTTAGGTTAAAAAGATCTATGTCCACATTCATTTACTCCTTGTAATTATGTAGAAAATGAACATAACCAATTATATACTAAAGCAATGAAATAAACTTCGGGGCGATATATGCATATCAAAACTCTGAAATTAAAATCTATTGAAGAAGAGAGATTGATACAATGAAGGTAAAATACACAATTAAGGGAGACCGCAGAATCAATTACATTTGAAAAAATGAGAATCTAAAATAACTATTTGTAGCATCTCAACATTTGGTGGAAGCATTCTTTTTTTTTAGAGAATATTGAAAAATAATAAGAATAGAGTGTTTTGTATCAAACTTCCACTGTGAGAATGGTAAAACTCACTAAATGCAAAGTATTAACCCAAATCAGATCTTGCCATACAGCCTGAAACTATGTTAGTAGAATGCATTGATTAAAGGTCTAATTTTGTTACCTTGAAAAGAAAATTAAACAACTGGTTTCTATTGATTTAGTTACATAAATGTATTCAGAAACACTGAATTATTTTAAAGTAAAATGTTTGTTTTGAGTAAATGAAAATACATTTTGAACAATTGCTTATTCTTTTTACATTTTTTACATTTATTGTATAGTGCTTTACAATGATTTGCGATTATATAATTTCAGGACTGAATTAAAAAGCATCAGAATCTGGGAGAATTAGATTACCTGGTCAGCAGTTGGTTAACAAAGAAGCATCTGTCACATCATGGTACCTGACCAATCATGTGCAAGATGCAGAATAAACTAGCGCCTTTTAAATGTTGCCTCTATTAATATGTCACATGTTACTATGACAGTTGAAAAATTCAGAAATGTGACAGTTATAGTAACTGCCTCTCGTTAGGATTATCACAAGGTCATTATCACAAGGTCATTGAGTATCGAATGGCAAGTGAAAAGTACCCATGTGGAAGCCTGAACTACAGAGTGGATCACTATTAAACTACTTGGAGAAATTGTAGCCAGCTGGACATTAAAGTCTTTGAGGATGGCCACTTGGAAGGCATTAGGTTTGCGGATCCAATATCCTCTTCCGTTTGCTGCGACCACAAATTCAAGTTGAAAGCACAGTTTTCTGGGTTAATGAGTCACTTTTCTGGCCTTTTTTGGACACGATAACTTGGAGGTACAACATAAAGCTATCAGTAGAGAGAGGACATATCAGGAATGTGCCCATTATTAGAACCAATTAATGATACATGTTATACGGGATGAGTACAGCGGTTCCCTGTAGCAAAAGAAAAATATTTTCAAGCTTAATAACTTGCCCTACAGGATATCACCCACTCAGGGGGTCTCAAACTAATGTTAACTTACCCATTCTGATGCTGAGGGAACCTATTCAATTAAAATATTAGACAGTATATCCATGTTCCATGTAGGTGTACTCTGAAAATTACAGCACCCCCATGTAGGCTCTGTCAGCAAGGGAATACTTCGAAAATACCTGTGATTAAGCATGAAAAATCCCCAAATAGTGTAAGAAATCCATGTTGAGAAAGAACATTTTTAATACTCTTTCCTATGAGCATTCACCAGATTGGGAGGTTTAGACAAAATGTTTCTCAACTGTGCCATTGCGAAAGTAACCGATACCATTGGCATAAAAGGTCTGCCTCATATAGAAGTCTGGACATGGCAGACACGTTCCCTCTGCATACGATGTTCAGCAACCCCAAGCATTCATTTTACCCTCTTTTAGAGACCTCACTAGCAAGGTGAGGGTATTATTATCACATGTAGTCCCGTATGGCAACCATCCGGCTACAGAGTATAAAGATAGAGTAATGTGCCCCATGTGATCTCTACTTTTACAAAAAAGTAGTTACAATATAAAAAGAAAAACTAAAATTTTTAAAAAAAATACTTTAGTGTTATTTAGCTCAATATTATAGCTATTGCAAAATGGTTAAGGTATCATATTCACATTATAACGATATGGCCTCGATTTAATAAACTTTCTAAATGATTCAATATTGTTGAAAAAATATCCAAATTATTTATCTATGAAAATACCGATAGACTAATGGTTACTTCTGTAGATAAATCACTTGGAAACTCTTCTAACAGTATTGAATCATTTGGAAATCTTATTAAATCAAGGCCACGCTTTGAAGAATCAGATATCTCCTATTAATCTGGGGACAAACATTTACTGAAACAAGAAGCAAGTTTATCCAACATAAACTCCACAGATGTGGCCAAAATAGTAAAAAACTAAAAGTTAGCATTTAGTAATTATAAAAAAACCAGAGTGAGGAAGACAGATCTTTAAAATTAAGCAGAAAGAGGCTAAGCAAGTTATAAGAGCATTAAAAGCACACACAGAAGAGAAAATAGCACAGTCAGTAAAAAGGGGTATAATACATGTTTCAATGGGACCTGATGGAATACACCCAAAGTTATTAAAATAACTTAGTGGTGTACTAGCAAAACCATTAACAGAATTATTTAACCAATCATTGTTAACAGGAGTAGTCCCAGAAGATTGGAAATTAGCGAATGTTGTGCCCATTTACAAGAAATGTAGTAGGGAGGAGTAGGGCAACTATAGGCCAGTAAGCCTTACTTCAGTAGTGGGGAAAGTGATGGAAACCATGTTAAAGGATAGGATTGTTGAACATCTAAAAACACATGGATTTCAAGATCAGAGACAACATGGGTTTACTTCAGGGAGATCATGCCAAACTAATCTTATTGATTTTTTTGATTGGGTAACTAAAATTATAGATCAGGGTGGTGCAGTAGACATTGCTTACCTAGATGGGTTTATTCAGGGAGATCGTGCCAAACTAATCTTATTGATTTTTTTGATTGGGTAACTAAAATAATAAATCAGAGTGGTGCAGTAGACATTGCTTACCTAGATTTCAGTAAGGCTTTTGACACTGTTCCACATGGAAGGCTCATCAATAAACTGCAATCTTTAAGTTTGGATTCCAATATTGTTGAATGGGTTAGACAGTGGCTAAATGGCAGACAACAGAGGGTTATGTCAATGGAGTATATTCAAAGCAAGATCTAGTTACCAGTGGGGTAAGCCAAATGGCAAATGAGGGATAAGCCAAATGGCAAATGATTTAGGTAAACTAGAAAAATGGTCACAATTGTGGCAACTGACATTTAATGTGGATAAGTGCAAGATAATGCATCTTGGATGTAAAAACCCAAGGGGAGAGTATAGGATATAGTAATTATTTCAGATGACTTAAATGTAGGCAGACAATGTAATAGAGCAGCTGGAAATGCTAGCATAATGCTTGGTTGTATAGGGAGAGGTATTAGCAGTAGAAAGAGGGAAGTGCTCATGTCATTGTACAAAACACTGGTGAGACCTCACTTGGATTATTATACGCAGTACTGGAGACCGTATCTTCAGTAGGATATTGATACTCTAGAAAGAGTTCAGAGAAGGGCTACTAAGCTGGTTCATGTATAGCTTGGAGTAAAGACGAGACAGGGGGGATATGATAGAAACATTTAAATACATAAAGGGAATCAACACAGTAAAGGAGTAGACTATATGTAAAAGAAGAAAAACTACCACAACAAGAGGACATAGTCTTAAATTAGAGGGGCAAAGGTTTAAAAATAATATCAGGAAGTATTACTTTACTGAGAGGGTAGTGGATGCATGGAAGTGGTAGAGGTTAACACAGTGAAGGAGTTTAAGCATGGGTGGGAAAGGCATAAGGCTATCCTAGACTTCAGATAAGGTGAGGGACTAATTAAAGTATTTAGAAAATTGGGCAGACTAGATGGGCCGAATGGTTCTTATCTGCCGTCACATTCTATGTTTCTATGTAACATCTGTAAACAGGGGCTGTTAAACAGGTGATAACTGCTACAGTTATTTTCCTAGCTGACTAAACTCAAAACAATATATGGTTCTGCCTGCAATTGGAGATGAATTCTTGATCTCAAATCTGCTCAAGAGTAGCACTACCTTGGAAGAGTCTTGAAAAAGTGGTGTACTCGTCATAGCTCATGAAGATTCTTGTTCCAGGATCCTCAAAAAGAACTGAATATCTGTGTGATTTGTTGCTTAATGAATAAACATTTTTTTTATTACTGTGGTGAACAGAACCTCGCCACAGGCTTTTGGAGGGGCCTTCTTGCCAGCCTCCTGCCAAAAGACTATGGGCCAGGTCAGCGACTGTAAAGACCCATATTTTATTCCCCCTGGTTTCTCTGGTTCCGCATTCTCCATTCGTGCACATAGAACCGAACACTAGCCCCCTGGCGGCTGTTAACATGGACCAAAACCGCGAATAGACTTCAGGGGAACTGAAGGGCCACAAATGCCCTAGAACTATTTTCGGCATGAAGACTTTGCGGTTCCCGGTCGGTCCCCCAGCGGCACTTAGCCGCGAATCTATGGAACTGTTTTGGTCATGGGACCATGCATGCGGTCGGTCAAACTTTGACTTCCAGGAAATTCCTGAATCCCTGAACCGATCTGGTTTTGATATGTAACTTTGTGGGCATTTCGTGTGTTTTGGGGGTATTTTTGGAGGTTTTGTAAAAGTGTGTGTTTTTTTGTGTCTGGAGATAATTGAGTTAATACAGTACTTGACTCAATCATCTCCCAGGGACAGAGGATGGATTGACCTAGTTTGTATGGGAGTGTCCTGGATCTGAGAGCCAATGTGATTGTGTATTTGTTTCTACTGTGGTTTACTCTCAGGTCCAAGGTGGAGTGCCCCTTGCATGGGAACTGTCATAAAAGGTCATTTGTGGTCCCATTAAAAGGAGTTCACTTGACCCTCAACATGCAGCCTCTTTTCGTGATTGTAGGGAACAGCTATACCAGCTATACCAGCTATACCAGCTATACCTGCTTTGGATTGCTATACTGGCGATAATCACTAGCCCTAGTAACAGCTACTCAGCTATAGTTATTAGCTAGACTCAGCTAGACTCTCTGCAGTAGGAGAGGTCCACCCATTGGAAGCTGGATCCTCGGCTTGGGTGCAGGCTGGGTGGAGGACAGCAAGGGGCTACGGTGCTTATGGTGTCCGGTGCGATGCTTATAGTACTCCAGGCTACTAGAAAGCAGCAATTGGCGGAGGCACCCAGTCAGGGTGCCAGGCGGTCCGTCACAATTACTAATATACTACCTATATGTTACACAATATACCCACATTTCTAAAGAAATGCAGCATGGTAAAACATGTAATATTTACACAAATATAACATTGACATACTTTACTATGAAAATGTACTTTATGTTACTTGTATGATATGCAGGGCATATTTACAGTTTAATTTACAATATAATATTTAATATTTCTTTTGTTTTTAAAGTTCTGTTTCTATCAATAGTGAAGACTGTTTAGATTAATGTTCATGAATTGAGAGCAATCTATATATTAAAAGTTGAATCATAAATATTCTTTGGTTCCATTTCCTAGCCCGATCATTCCTATTTCATGGCTGCAGGAAAAGATTCACTCCCCTCTGCTTGAGGTATTATTGAAATTGGGATGCAGACATTTAAGTGATTTATATGTAAATAATGAATTCCTCTCATTTGACTATTTACAATTTAATTTTAAAATTCCAACTAGCTTGTGGATGGAATACATTAAGGTGAAGGCAAGGATCTTGACATCCAGTTTTTGTTTAAAAGAGCTTAGACAATGGACACCCTGTGAAAAAATAATATGTTCAACAAATAAGATGCACTTGCTATCAAAATGTTTCAGTCTTTTGAGAGATAGGGATATGGGCACCAAATTCTTAAATATAAGAATTTGGGAAGAAGAACTTAATCAATCCTGGCCCATGGAAATGTGGTCGGGAGCTTTTGCTTCAATGGATAAATGTAGTAAACATGTTTCATATAGGGAGATGTATTTTAAAATTTTAAATAGATGGTATATAATGCCACTTAAGCTTTGGAAAATAAAGAAAGAGGATACATATAAATTTTGTTGGAGAGGCTGTTATCAAGTTGGCTCAGCAACACATATGTGGTGGTCATGTCCCTATATTCAAATGAATTGGAAGGAGGTCAAACTTGGGATATCTCGAATTGTAGGTGAAAAGATCAAATTAACTCCAGAATTGGCTCTGTTTCACTTTTTACCTAGTCATCGCTCAAAAGAATTAAAATCTTTCCTGTTTCATATTTTATCGATAGCGAAATGGTTGATTGCTGTAAATTGGAGGAAGGTTGCCAAAGTGGTCAGAATTGGAAAGGGTAATGCAAAGAAATAGGACACTAGAAAGAGAGGATTGTCATTTAGGCGCTCATATAGTTCCGAAGTATAGATGGGCTCTCTGGGATGATTATTGTTTGACCCTTGGACAAAATCCTTCATAGCTATTTCCCCTTGTCGGCTTACCTCCCCATGGAATCCCGGAACAATATATGTAGTATGTGTGTGGATGTTGAGGTATGGGTATTTTTGGGATCTAAGGGGGTTGTCCTCTTTTTTATAGTTATTCCTCACATGGTTCTTCTTATACCTCTTCTCTTTCTTTTATTTAGAGTGTTCCCATCTTTAGTATAGAAGATGGGCATATTTCATATGGTTTCCCCTCCACAACTTGGGGTCAAATGGCGACTAAGGTGAGGGGTTGGTGACTGTGATTAGTGTAGGACAAAAGGGGAAATCGGGGTAAGAATTTGGAAGAGTACAACTTGTGGAGACTGATAAAGGGTATAGGTTATAGCCCGTACTGGGTCATTATAGATTACTCATACACTGTGAATTGATAGGCTGTTTGTTGTCTCTGGTGTTTGTTGTCTTTGTATTTTTGTAATATGTGTCAAAGTAATATTATGTGAAGAATTTTCTATGTAAATTGAGTTTTATATACTTTGTGATAAAATTAATAAAAATATTATATATATTAAAAGTCTATTTCTCTGAATGTTATTTACATGTGATCCATAATCATTTTTTAACATATGTAAACCTTGATATAAACATTTATATTCAGCTTTGGTTTTCCATTTTTTTTATATATATTAATAAAAAAAAAATATGTTCATAACAAAGAAAAAACATTTATTTAGCAAATATGCCATTTATGTTCGAATACTAAAAAACAACACAATGTAGGTAAAACCACTAGGCCCATTGTAAAACAGCCCATGTAGCAACACAATAAACATAATGCATTCTAGGCAGCTCAAAAACATAGATAGATAGACAAACAGATGGACACACATAAATAAAGACAGACAAATAGACAGATAGACAGACAGACAGATAGATAGATAGATAGATAGACAGACAGATGGACAGACAGAAATAAAGACAGACAAATAGACAGATAGATAGATAGATAGATAGATAGATAGATAGATAGATAGATAGATCAGAGAACCTAACATAACCAGGCTGGAGAAATTCACACAACCTTCAGCATAATCTACTGAAAGATAGTTTCTGAAACTAAGAAGGATATGAAAGCTAGAACCTAGAACATTGGATGCATTTACATGTTTTGGCTTTCAACACTATGGAAGGCCACTCCGAAGGTAACTTAAAAATAATGACTACGATATAATGAATGAGGCCAGAAAACATCATGCCTTAACCTTTCAGAACTCTTGTGAAAACAGAAAATGTCTGAGCACACAAGGACACTGTCCAATAGCAGACTTTTTCAGGACAAACCAAACAATGTTTTAGCTCAACAATCGAGCCTTTTCCTGCGTTGCTCAATGATAACGTTTGCTTCTGGACAGTTCTTATGTACTGGGCCTTTTTCTGTTTCCTTTTAAGATTGGGTGACTCTCAACAACCTGATCTGGAGGCACCTTACTTTAGGTCAATTAATTTCAGCGTGTGCCATCTCAAAATAATAATATTTCTGGACTGCTGTGCCAGGTGCACATTCTAAAATGCTTGAAGATGCAGTGTTTCTATCTATCTATCTATCTATCTATCTATCTATCTATCTATGTATCTATCTATCTTTCTATCTATCTATCTATCCATCCATCTATCCATCTATCCATCATCTATCTATCTATCTATCTATCTATCTATCTATCTATCTATCTATCCATCCATCTATCCATCTATATATCTATCTATCTATCTATCTATCTATCTATCTATCTATCTCAGTTTTAAAAGAAGAGAGATCTACAAGATGCAGTTATATTATTTGCAAGCAAATACAATTTCCAAGGTAACAGTCATTAACTATTTCAATTTGTTCAAAAATATTTATTTCCAAAATATAAAATAGCTGCCTACTCTAATTCCCTTGTGATAGCATGGGGTACATTGAGGATATGTTTATACTGAAGCAAAGGATGATAGGGGCGAGGTATTTCTGCTAAATTTCAGCCACTGGAGGTAACGCAGAGCTTATAGAGCTGCAGGGAATTTCACAACGAAGCAATTAGACTCTTCAGGATGTACATTATTGAGCAATTGCTGCACACTTCTGGGGCCCAGAGAAGCACACGACTGAAGGCCAAGTTCTAATTCCCCATGAGCGCTGTAAAGGCCAAGTAATTTAAACTCTGGTGACTGAGCAGAAAAATAAATAAATATATTATAATTTTCTCTTACTCTAAAATGACAAGAATGCTCGAATTCTAACTTTAAATTCCAAACAGAATTTTTTGGATATATATATATATATATTTTTTTCTCTTCGTGCAATATTCTGAAATCCATTTTTTAAGATATCCGTTGATCTTTGCAAAGAGCTTTTAAAAAAAACATTCTGTTTTAAATAATAATATTTTTAATCCCCTATGTGTATTCTTCATTCTAAATTACTACCTGTGCCCTCTTTTTAATTGTTACAAATTGCTTTCAGGCTAAAGTCTTACCCAGTGCTCGGACAGACAATCCACCCTCGATGAATTCATTAAGATTGATTTGTTGTCCAATCAGATGTTTCTCATAGAGAAGCAGACAAATACGGTGCATGTGCAGCAATCCCCACGATTCAACAATCCATTTCCTCTCATAGAGGAGGTTCAAGAAATGAACTCGTATGTATAGTTCTTTATCTAATTTTGGCCCATTGAATAACTTACAATTTTTTTTCATGTTGTATATATTTTTATTGTTTTCAACAATAGACAATACCGGAAAATTGCTAGGTACAAATGTTTTAGATAATTAATGCAATCAATCAATTGATACTAATACAGACAACGCTAAGTTACAGCCAATGTGCGTTCTTCCGGTTTTGTAGTTTTGTAGTTGGTGCCCCAGGATTGACAGGTTTTTGAAAATGTCTAGGCACTATCTGTGAGATGATGAGCCATTTCTTTGTTGTTTCTTGTTGTCAGAAGGGCTTGGATCAGACCTTATATGGGAAGCAGTGCCATGGACTTTCAGTCTTGCTATGTGTATTTTAGCTGCTATCAAGATATGGAACACTTTTTCTGAGGGCCCATGACATGGTCCAGTAGCATGTCTAGAAGGAATAATTGTGGTGATTGAGGTATCTTTCATGGAATCTTCAATGATGGAGTGTATATTTGCCCAATAAGAAAATAATTGGTTACATTCCAAGAATACATGAAAATATGTTCCATCCTTTTGTTGCAACTCCAGCAGCATCCAGAGGAGATATGTGCATATTGTGCTGGACCAAGTACCAATGGGACATGTATTTTAAGATATTATTCACTTAATTTCCTGCTGATGTCCACGCTTCAAGAGAGAATTACTGGTTGAGTTCACGCTCCCATTGTTGGGCGTTCGTTAGTTTGCATGGAAGGGCATGCATAATGATTGCGTGGTAACACATTGGTAATAGTTTACTAGCTGTGGTAGTGCCACAGCAGAATTTGAATAAGGGCATAGATGCCTGATTAGGGATGGCAACATTATTTCATATATTTGTAACGTGTTAAACTCTCAAGTAGGTGAAGAGGAAGTTAGGCTGGATAGAGTATGTTTGGCATAAATCAGCAAAAGGGATTACCTCTTGTGGAGTCAAAAGCTGCTTCATAAGTTTCAGACTGCTCGATACCCATCCTTGAATTGAGAGGTTGTGAGTGAAGAGCTGCAAGGAGATTAATGAAGCAGGTACTAGTCCTTGGGTATAAGGCAATAGTTTGGGCAGTCAATACAGACAGTCTTTAAAGTGTGATGAGTTAGTGCAAGAGCTTCCGACAAGAAAAAAGCTTTTGTGATGTGGTAGCCATAAAAGTTGGTTGAGCACGTATGGGGCGGCATAAGTGTTTTCAAGCTGTGCCCATAAGGGCTGTTCTGGTGAATTGAAAAAGGCTGTTGTGTGGTAAAGGATAGATGCATTCTTACTGTTTCGGAGGGGTGCACATGATAAAGTGATGAATTCATGGAGATCGCTTTTTCCAGATCTAAGAATTCAGTACAGTGTAAAGACTCTTCATAACCATGCTTGACAACGGAAGTTCCAAGGGTCAAAACAAATATAATATAAGAGGGAGTATACTAATTTTGATTTGAATTGATTCGCTCCATCCATGAGAGTACGGTAGTTTGCCCGACAGCAAAACTAGTTTTGAGCTTACTAAGTAGTCTAGACTAGTTTGCCTCAATTATTGATGCTTTAATAACTACCAGGTTAACTCATAAGTAGTAAAGGTGTTTCATTCTCCAGTCAAAAGTAAACTTCTGTTGTAGAGTGCGGACAGACCTATAGAGGGGACACAAGGATAGAGCTTGTGTCTTATTTATATTATTTTTATAGTATGCTGCATGGCTATATTCCATTAGCATTGCCATCAGTGTAGGGATTGAATCCTCTGGTTGGCCAAGGTTAAGAGAATATCATCTGCTAATAATGATTCATTTTGAGGGCCCACAGATGTGTCAATACTAGTCACTAATGAAGAGGCTTTAATCTTATGGACCACTGTCTCTAATGCTAATACCAATAAGAGCAGGAATAAAGGGCACCCCTGTCTAGTTCCATTACTGCTATTCAGAGGAGGGATATAAATTGGGTGTTTAGGATATGGATGGAGGGAAAGAATATACACTCTGTATTGCTTGGAGAACTGAGGCTGGGATGCCAAATTAATTGAGTGTGTGGGACATATACAACCAATTGAGCCTATTGAAGTTTTTATTTTGCATCAGGGGCCATTAACACACTGAGAGTGCTGTTTCTTTGGATAATATCTATGAAGTCCATTATGATGAATGTTATCTGATATTTGGCTGTGAGGAACGAACCCTGCTTGTTTTCTAGAAATGTGGATAGGCAGGAGCTCGATCTACCTGGCGGCCAGGATTTTAGTATGTAGTTTAATATCTGCATTAAGCAAAGAAATCGGGTGGATGTTAGAACAGAGTGTAAGTGATTTGCCTGGTTTTGGTAGAGTTATTATATTTGTGGGTAACATCTCTGAGGGAATAATGCCCTTGTCTTTGAATACATTAAAGAGTGCCCTTAGGTATGGCACTAGTAGATTAGCAGCAACTTTATAGTATGAGTTAGACCAGCGGTTCCCAAGCTGTGTACCGCTGTGCCCCAGGGCACACAGGGGAGTTGCAAGTTATTTTCGAGTTATTTTCCCAGTGCTATGATCATAGCACCGGGAACTGGGCTCTCCCCTGCCGGCTCTGCAGGACTGGAGTGGAGATCAGAGATCTCCTTCTCTGTCCTGCTAGCACTTTGCTGACAGCTGGCAGGGGAGGAAGAGAGGACCCGGGGAGCTCTAACCTGCAGCTCCGCCGGGTTCTCCTCTCGCGAGCTCGGAGCATTGCCGCAGTTACCACTCCTGAGGCTGCTAGAGTTCACTCATACCACTGGGACCTCCAGGGCTTCCCCACCGGACCACCAGGGATTACAGGAAATGTCCCCCCTCCTAAGCAAAGTTAATCAGGGAGGGGAGATATAAATTTTATTTTTAATTATAAAATAAAATATATATTTATTCATTTGCCCTCCTACCCTCACAGACCCCACACCACACAATAGCTTCCCCATACACACACACTACCCCCCATACACACACACTATCCTCCATGCACACACAGTATCCCCCCATACATATACAGTATCTTCCATACACACAAACTACCCCCATACACACACTGCCCCCATACACACACACTATCCCGTGTACACACACACACTATCCCCCATACACACAATTACCCCCCATACACACAATTACCCCCCATACACACACACTGCCCCTACACACACACTATCCCCATACACACACATTGCCCCCCATACACATTGTGTCTGGTTTGTCTCTTTAAATAATCTACCAGTGCCACTCCCAAGTTTAGGGGCCCAGTATATGCTACAGCGCTGTACATATATACAACCTAGAAATTTTTTTTACTTGGGGTGCCTTGGAAAATTATTGAAATATTAAGGGCGCCTTGAACCTAAAAAGTTTGGGAACCACTGTTAGACCATCAGGATCTGGTGCTTTGTATGTAGGTAATGATTCACAAATAGGAAGTTCAAGCTGGGCAGCTTCATCGCTTGTCACTTGAGCGAGTTGGATTCCTTTCAAGTAGCTGGTGGAGGTATTATGTATATCAGAGTCTTGTCTTAAATTATATACTGCTTAGTAAAAAGTTGCAAAGGCGTCTACTATTTTGGCTGGGCTTGTAATTTTTGTGCCGTCTTTAACTTGGATATAGGGGATTTTAGATTGCTCCTGTTTGGATTGCAGCTTGTTGGCCAGGAATTTGCTTGCTCCATAGCCCTGGCTTTAGTACGTTAATTTGAGTTTTTGTATGCACCATTCTGTGGGTAGAAATAGCAGGGAATGGAGCTTCAGATGGAAATTTGTGGTTTGCTTAGTGAGGTTTTTCATGGGTGAAGCCTTGTTCTTCATTTCTAAGTCTTGAAACTGGGAAATCAGTGTTTGGTGCATTAACTTCCACTTCTTTTTATAATGCGAGCTGAGCTGTATAAAATGTCCTCTCTTAGCAATGGTCCATTCTAATTGTTGGTAAATCGATGTCACTGTGATTGTTAATGGCGAAGTGCTCCTCTAAGAGTCCGTGAATTTTGCCCTTTATATCATTAACTTGCAGTAAGTCTTCATTAATTCTCCACTGGCCTAGAGCACTCACTGGATAGTGAGCTGTGAATGAGGTTACACTTGGTGCGTGATCTTAGACCTATTTTTGACGCAGTCAAAGATTGCAAAGTGGGTCGGTCAGTTCGGCAGAGATTTATATGCAAATACTTTTCTAGGCCGTTGAGTAAAAGGTGTAGTCTCGCTTGATGGGATCCCTCTCTTTCCAGGTGTCATGCAGACTGAATTGGAAGAGCAGGTTACTAATCTGTTTGCCTAGACAGATAGCACCGCTTAGTGGGAGGACAAGCCAGTGTATCTTTGGTGTCCAAGTGCGGATTCGGGTAGCATGTGAAGGCTCAGGCAATGACTAGTCTTCCTTTCTGCATTCTCTAAGTCCTTTTGAAGTAAGGAATATAATTCAAGTAAGGAATATAATTTGGTTCGCTTTGGTGTGTAGAGGGATGCAATGGTGATTGCTTCATTGCTTAAGGTTCCCACCAAAATGAGAATCATTGTATTTCTCTATAAGAGAGAAGGACCAGTCCTTTTGTAACAACATGGACACCCCATTAGTTTTAGAGGGCAAGTATGCCTGATAGCCAGTGTGCTATTGCTGGCAGTCGAATTTTGGAGGACTGGATTCGCAAAAATGTGTTTCTATCTATGATTACTCACTCAGTAGAATGCCATTCACTGTTTTCAAGGTAAAATGGGAAATAAACCGTGTTGATGAAAGGGATGTAGAGTATTTTTAAAAATGTGATTGCGAAAATGGATAAGCTAGCAATGTTTTTTTGATAATGAAGTATTTTATCAACAATATATTTAATTAAGGCAATGTCTGCTTTAATTGATCCTACCCCATCACCCCTTGTTAGTAAGTAACCATGAGCTCAATAAGCTTTTATATTGAAGAGATTATTGCAAAAAGCTTGGTTTCTAAGAAACTAAACTGATTCAATAGAGCCCTATTGGCAATCATTATAGCTGTTGTTTTAAAAGCTTGATTTATCATTTCACAATATAAAAAATTTATATATATATATAGATAATAAAAAGGATACATCGTTTCTTTTTCATAGAATTCATTCCTTAACCCTTCAGAGTGCTGATGAAGCTGTTAAAGTCCATTTTTCATTCACAAAATGTGTGGATCAAGTTGACCAATTTGAGGTGTCTGGTTTAGAATAAGTTACTTTTTTTTACAGTGACTGAGTATTCAGTACTTTGATTACAAGGATGAGTAGGTTGTCAGAGAGGAGGCAGGTGAAAAAACTAGACAGTAAATGAAATCACCAAGGTTACAGGAGGGAATAATATTTTATTGAACGAGAAATGTTACAACAAAAGGTCATACCCTCTTGCTGGAGGGTGAGAGGTTGGCAAAATGTGAGGTCATTCTTATTTATGAAAAGAGTGGGGGGTTGTTTCAGTAACCCCTAGGGAGACTAATAGCTAACACCGACACCAACCCCACTGTATTAGAAGAATATTGTACATGGTTAAAGGTTTGTGTCGGAAAGCCACAAAAAGGCAAATAATATATGAGCCACGTGGTCTATTTTTTATTTGCTATAGGTGAATTGAACATAAACTCATTATTGATTTATATTGATATGTCTTAAACACAACACATTTATTTAACCCCTTCTCTCCTAACAACTTGTCCCATTACAGTTTTTTGTTGTTGTAGACAATCACATTGCTCTTCCAGATCTCTTCTGTCTATCTCCATCTCTGCAGAAGGATTATCACAGCATATTTTGAAGGATAAAATATATCGTGTATTGCTGTGATCTAATAGCTTGTGAGGTGCAAGAGATAGGAAGGGCTGAGATATCACTCGGCACGGACGACAGATTATTTACAGTCTGCTATAGCAATTTACAAAGGCCTTTAGATTATGGGATGCTTGTTACAACTGTTCCTATTCTACAAGAGTAACAACAGGCGACATATTAGTATGTAGTTTGTCATGATGTAATGGGACTTGCCTCACCCCTACCCCCTTACCAGAAGGGTTAGCGTAAACCAACATGAAGGCTGGTTTACTTTGAGTAAACATTTGATTTATTTAAGTTATGTTTTTTCCCTTTAAGTAGCACAAAAAGGCACAGTAGAGATCAGTTATCTCTAACAGTGTCTATATTATCCTAGCAACCAACTTTTCTACTCTACCCTTACATTTTGTGTCACTATACCCCACTCCCTCATGTAAGCTTGACCCCACTCCCTCATGTAAGCTTGTTGAGCAAGGCCCTCCACCTCTCTGTTCCTGTGCGTCAAACTTGTCTGGTTACTGTCTGTTAGTCCACCCATTGTACAGCGCTATGGAACTTGTTGGCGCTATATAAATAATAATAATAATATTAGGTAGCCTGACTGGTGCTGTATGTAGTTCCTCATGTCTGGTCCAACATAAACATTAAAAATGGGACGTTTACATTCCTGAAAAACGTTAATTTATCTAGTACACAACTAATTTTATTGTGGTTTCTATGGTTACCTATGGAGCCGTTGGAAGTAACCACTGTTTTCTGATGCAGCTATTATTATCAATATTATTATTTTTATTATTTATATAGCACCAACTTATTCAGCATCGCTTTACAATATTTGTAGATAGTTGAAATGTGTTATAGTAAATAACAGTTGGGCATAGATTTGCTGCAAAGCTGAAAAAAAAAATCTGACTCTAGCTAATCGCCCTGAAGGTTGGTTTAAAAATATGTGATTCGACAAAAGTGATTCAAGACAATACTAATTCAAAAAGGGTGCAAGTTTTTTTTTTTTTTACAAGATTTAGTTTGTGTTTTGTATTTTGCGACCAGTGCTCATACAAGTAGAACATGCCACCCGTGAAACATGCGGATTAAAAGTTCCGATTGTTCAGTTATTCAGAGAGATTTACTATATTATTATTATTATTATTATTATTTTATTATTTATATATATATTCTGCTGCTAAATCTTTAGCTAATGTATTGAGTAAAGGATATTACAAGCTGAACATTTCATTCCAAGCATCCAAGACGGATACAGCTATGGATGCAATAAAAATAACTCAGTCCTGAGTAAAGCTGATCTTATATATTTGACTACCACAATTTATATAAAAAATTGTATCCTCTATAAAGTGATGGCATGTAGGTTTTTTTGGAACCTGGTACACTATAAAAAATATAAAGAATGTGGAGTTGATACAATGCTGACTCCAGAGGACAGCAAACACTCAAACTTGGATACCCTAACAATGCAAGAGAGTGAAATGAAAAAAAGGGGGAGATAACAGGTTGCGCCAAATAATAATAGAATGATTGTATTGTCAGACGCTGATGCATGAGAGCTAATAGATAGCTCCTTATTTATTTTTTTATTACTAACTTGGAACTATCTTTGGGACTTTGTATCTCACATTCCCACCACCTGCTGCTATTTAGTTACTAAGTATTAACGTAATTGTATTGTTAATTGGCGTAACCTGTGTTTTTTCATCCCCATTTTTTATTATAAAATATATACCTAGCAATTGTGGAGAGCAATGGAATGTACATTTCAAAAAGCAAGTTTAGGCTGTCACATGTAATAAAACCAAGCATTAGTAGGTCATAGATAGAGGAGCCTTTCTACCTAAAGCTTGGTCCCTTGTGTGCTGTACAGGGAGCTATGTACATAAAGAATAGAACTGTGTTTTATGGAATGGAAGAATGGTACAGGAGATTGTTTTCTAAGTGATAAGACCTACTCGGTTCTACTCCAACGATCACACAGTTTCGGTAAGAGAAAAATATGGAATTTTTATTTTGGTTTTGACAAATTCCTGCCACTGTTAAAGAAGAACGGATGCCCCTCTTATTTTAGAAGTATGATTTAAGGTAGTAGCACCAGAGCAAAGTGATTGATAGATTTGTTACATTCTCGTGAATTCTTTAATTTTGATTGTGTTTCCAACTTTTTGATCAGAGTTTTGTCATTGCTGCGAGTGTTATTCATACAAAGTATGTCGTCTTGTTTGACCTGCTATATTGCCAGCAAATCTTATTGAAAACTGAATATAACAGAAAGATATCATTTGACAGCAGATAAGATGCAATTGGCCCCATTTAATATATAACAGGCACAATATTATTTTAGTTAATTTCCTGCCCAGGAAATTGTGTATTACAAGCCTTTCTTCAACTCTTTGCCACGTTAGACATTGTCATCATCGCTTTGCCGTAACCCACAAAAAGGTCAAAAAGGTATGTGACTGCTAAATCTCAAGGAAATTGAAATATCTTTTATAAAACTTTCTATTTGTATGTTTGCTTGTGTTGATCTGTGTTGATCTTGTGTTAATCTGTCATTTAAAGTGTAAACGTGCCTACCAACATCCCTAATATGGTGCCCTATTTAGAGTTATTTGGTTTGAAGAGATTATAGGCATACTCCACTGCCCAAAAAAAGAAAAAAAAAGAAATTATTTAGTAGAAACCCTCCCAATGAAAACATGCAGACTTAATTATGAATTTTTAACCCCTTAAGGACCAAACTTATGGAATAAAAGGGAATCATGACATGTCACACATGTCATGTGTCCTTAAGGGCTTAAATTGGGGTATATCTAAAAACAACTTGCAAAAGCTGTAGCTCTCTCCTTCAAACCCCACCCAGATTTTCTGCAGCTGTCCAATCACAGACTTCCCAATTCAGCTCAATGAGAAGTCTTTGCAAGGCATTGACTCTGGGTGATTGCTGCCTCTTGAGTTTAGCTCAGCTGAGCTAACCAAACCAGGAAGTAACAGACCGGATGTCTGATTGACAGTCAGGGGGGTTTAACAGATTTAATTTATAAAAATGCAAATTTCTATTAAAATCTGTACTTTTTGTACAATGAAGACACAGAACACACTCTTCACACATAAAGCACTTCAGCAAACTAAAGTGCTTTAGGTTTTTGGAGTGTTCATTTAATAACAGTATTCACTTCAGGCTCTTTAAAGACTTTGCCTTATAGTTGAAAGCAGCATGGAGAACTGTTAATGTAAGACTCACCTTAGAGGTTCGGTTCCATTTAGGCTGATGATACTCAGATTTACCTCTCCTCCCCTGACCTTTTTCATGTTCTCCTGGAATGTCACAAACTGCCTCTCTCAATCACTAACTGCATGTCTTCCTAAAAAATAATCTGTCTAAAACTGAACCCCTCATCTTTTCCCACTCAAATAGCTCTCATCCATCATTCTCACTGCAAGTTAATAGGACTCCTATTACTCCAGCCCCTCCAGCTCGCTGCCTTGATGTAACTTTTGACTCACATCTTTTGTTTTTTCCTCACATCAGGTCTGTCTCCAAATCCTGCAACAAAAATATTGCCCACATTCACTCTTTTCTAACTTAAGATACAACTAAGGCACCTGTTAATGTGCTCATCTTGACTGACCCTGTGAAATTTCGATATCAAACAACTTACGCTTTAGTAAATAAACTCTCTATGTTGATACAATGCTGACTCCAGAGGACAGCAAACACTCAAACTTGGATACCCTAACAATCCAAGAGAGTGAAATGAAAAAAAAGGGGGAAGATTACAGGTTGCACCAAATAATAATAGAATGATTGAGTTTAGCTCAGCTGAGCTAACCAAACCAGGAAGTAACAGACCGGATGTCTGATTGACAGTCAGGGGGGTTTAACAGATTTAATTTATAAAAATGCAAATTTCTATTAAAATCTGTACTTTTTGTACAATGAAGACACAGAACACACTCTTCACACAGAAAGCACTTCAGCATAGGATAACATAGTTACATCCAAATTGAATTACTAAACATAGAAACAAAGTTCACGTTGCTTTAGTCAATGATAAAATATATATAGCTTTGTGACAAAAGATGAGCCGATGCTTGCTTTATGAATCCGGAATATCAAATGAATGGCTGTATCGTAAAATCCCAGCGTCTTCAAATTTAATATTATGCAGATGGCCCTTTTTACATTTAAATTGAAAATATCATTAAGAATTAAACCTTAAGAAAATGTTATATATATTAAAGACACTGTTAATAATAAACCCTTTCTTGGAAGATTTTTATCATTCCTTGTCAATCCCGAGGCTCTTACAGCCCTGCAGCGATTGCCTCGGGCTCCTTCCATACTCTAAGTGAGTATTATGGAATGATATCCTTATTTGTTTAACCCTTCTGAGTATGGAGTTGCTGAGAAGTTATTGCAAACCAAGCTCTTTGTAGTTCCTTCCAGCATTTAATCAGATCATATATGTGAAAACCTGCTAATAAGAAGTACACAGTCATGATGAATTCATTTTACAGTCAGTGATCAATGATATATTGTTAATTAAATGAAACATTTACTATTCACATTTTTTTTAAATAGCACCTATAGTTCCTTAAAATATGTATGAGTAGAATTTTAAATATACCGTATATACTCACCTATAAGTTGATCTCGTCTATAAGTCGAATACAGTTTTATGACCAACAATTGTAAATTATGCTATGACTCGTGGATAAGTCGAGGGTACGTGTTCCCTTGTTTGTACCTTGTTTCGTCGGATGTCCCCCTGCATTTAAATTGAATTGTTCCCCTTCTGTTCGGTTACCAAACAGACTCTGTGTGTTCCTCCTTGTTAACACCTCGCAATCACCGACCACCCCTGGCTGTTAACCACAAACAAGCATTTCCTGGGTGGCTGTCATTCATATATACGAACGCACGTATGCAAACAAACTTGTCTCCTGAACGCAGGCAGCGGTACACGGTCGTCGATGGCATGGATCTCTGAATCGGCTACGCAAGCCTGCGAACCTCGCTGAAACTTGTAGCCCTGCCCGTTCGACTTCCCGACCAGCTAGGAGAATGGCGTTCAGGTGTTGACATTGCCCCACATTCAATGTACAAAACTAGTTAGCAACAAGACCATATTTTCGAATGGTAATGTTGGTACAGAGGTGGCAGGGTTAAGATGCAGAATCTGCAAAATGTTTTCTTTGGAAAAACGATATAAAATTGATTATAAAAAACACAACTAGGACGGGGCCTGACTCGCAAGCTGACCGGACGTGTCTCTGTAGGGTCCTGTCAGCATGACCATTAAAACAACTAAATCTGCAAGAAAATAGCGGTAGAAGGCACAGCAGCTGACACGACAGACATTTCTAACGACAGGGACATAAAAGATCCCCAAACCACTTGCTCTGGCAAACCAAAAGCAGCCAACTTACCTTGCGGCCTACCTGGACGGCGGACCCGACAACTGGGGGAGGTGGCCGATCTCCCGCTGGGGATCACGCGGTTCGAGGCACCGACACAGACACCACGTTGCCCCCCCTTTGGACCGGTGGGGGTTATCCCGGTCCCCACTGGGCAAGCAACAAACCTGAACAGCTCGACGATGGTAAAATCCCAGACCGCATGGTGGAGCAAAATTGGCCGCCATACAGAAGCACTCCCTACAACAGGCAAGCGTGGAGAGCCTAGACTGGGTGCAGAGCTTTGAGGCCCGATTCGAACAGCTATGCAGCAATTTCTGGACCCGCATAGCCAGCAAACTCGATATCCCCAACTTACCTGCACGGGTCCACGGCAGGAAGCAAAAATCTGTACCTGATACACTGTTCCACCCTCGCCTGCAGCGAGGCACAACTAAGAGAAGACCCGCCGGGAAACCTACAGCAGTGCCCAGAAATGGAAAGCGGAGGCTGGGGCCTCGAACACAGCTACGCCGCCAAAGCCCTGTTTCATTTAGCACGCACACAACCCTACGACCAACCTGGCCGGTTGCATGTTAATTTAGGCTCACAAATGTGTTGCCATAAAGCCACTGAAGTGCTCCCTATTGTGTTCACACTATACTAGACTATACAGTAACCTTCAGACTAACAATAGGTCAGTAACCTAGCCTGTTCCATAAACGCTCACACTAGCATACCTACTGACACACTATGTAGGACCATATTTTACTGTACAAATGGTGCAGATTCACTTAAGGTCCTGAAGTTATGTTCACACTTAATGCCCTGTCATTCTCTGAAACAACCGGTATTACCCAGTTAGTTCCTTTTTTTTTTTTTTTAAATGCGCAGGATGCTATTGTCTTATTCTTAAGTATGACCTCTAAGTACCAATGCTGTCAGGATGCTGCAAGCACGTTTGATCTCATACAGATTGTTATCATTTAGACATGTCTGCCTGGCTTAATTTGTTTCTTAAACAAAAATGTGCAAAATTTTCCATGCCACTGTTTAACCTATGTTTAACCATAAATGTACGCTGTTGTGGCGTATGAATATGCTTTGTACTCACCTGCACAACAAAAATAAAGAATTTATAAAAAAATACACAACTAATCTATTTGGTGAAAACCTATAAAATGCATAAAACACATGCAAGTCCCTAGAATTTACCTTTAATTGTAAGAAAAATGGTTCATTTTCAGTCAGGAATGTTACACATTTTCTGGCTACCAAATAGAGTGATCTATGTTTGTTTGTTTGTTTTTCCTTTGCTAAACAGTGAATTGCTTTGATTTGGGGAGTGAATCACAAAAATCATTCAAAAGCAGCCAAGCTGTGTGTGTAGCTGAGTTGGAAAAAATGACCAATTTGGTCATTTTGGCTGCAATTTGAAATTCCCTTTAGAATTCACGCTGATTATCTGAAAATTTACATTCTAGTGTCTGTCTGATTGTAAGTAAGAGTTGATGTGTCACGATTGTTTTGATGCATAATATCATCATTTTTTATTATATGCATTTCTGATTTCTAAAATATGTTTCATTATGTAAAAGTTTGGTTGATTTATACATAACAAATGTTAATTTTGCCAACTCTGCCGTTTAGCTTGATTCACGACTCAGGTCACCCTGGGGTTAGCCAACTGCCAAGTTACATTGACTTAAGAGAAACAAAATGAAAGAAGGGCATAATAACCGAATAATGTTATTGACTTCAGAAAAAAATGTTATAAGGTAAAACATTCCTACATTTACACAATAACATAAAAATACTTTAATAAGGTGAGAAGAGGACCATTTTAATACAAATTTTCACACAGTAACTTACACCTATTACTGTTAGTTGTCTTGGAATGTTGGCAGTCGAAGTGATAGCGATGAACGCGGCATGTTATCTCATACTGCCAGAAGATGATAAAACTCCTTGATATGGATTAACGATTTCAGGAAGAATCGAGTTCTCACTAGTAAATAGGATTTCACGAAATATTTTGATACCATGTTCGATAAGAGAAATTAATCTATTACCTTCTTAATTCCGAACCCTTTGCCCCGAGTGGCATTCAAGGGAGTGCAGTGATATGTTGCAAGTGGCTCAAATGGACATGTAGTTATAATTTAATTTGTTTTATTAAGCATGTGACAATAAGAAAATGTTTAAGAATTATGACTTGCACTTTGTATTGGAGTACTTTTTTCTCAATGCAAATTACAGTAAGGTTTAATAAAGAGTTTATTGAAAACGTTTAAAGAGAACGATAATCGTTACTTTAAACATTCTCTACCTTAATGTATTAATTGTCCAATGACCATGATTTCATCCCAGTTATAGAGACCATCTGATGAATAAAGGTTTAATGGTAAAAGAAATCTTTGGGAACAAGGAATAGATTATAAATATAATCCGAGAAGAGTGTGCTGTGTTAAAAAGAAGGGACACTATAGGCATCAAGGGGTCTGGGTCCCATGTCGCCTCAGTTTAATTATGCAGCTAAAAACATTGATGTTATAATAAAGAGTTATTAATGTAATTAATGCAGGTATTGATCACAATTATCAAGGCTTTTATTTGTTGGCATTACCATTTGTAGAATATTCTTTTCTGAACTGCTGGATAGAGATCCTGATTATTAGCCCAGTATAATAATCAAGTTTTATCGCCTTTTGGGTCGATAACTGGTACTGATATTCTAATAATTTACAGTTTTGAAAAAAGAAAAGCAATTTTGACACAAATCTACCATTAGCTGAGCATGCATATTATTTACTGTTTCTGTAAATCTCTCTTTTATTGAGTGGCAAATGCTCAAAATATGCATGCCAGTCAGATTTGATATATTTTCAAGAATATTTATGTGTGTTTTGTGAATGCAGTGTGTGTGTTTGTGTAGTGGATGCAGTGAGTGTGTTTGTGTGGTGAATGCAATGTGTGTGTTTGTGTAGTGGATGCAGTGAGTGTGTTTGTGTGGTGAATGCAATGCGTGTGTTTGTGTAGTGGATGCAGTGAGTGTGTTTGTGTGGTGAATGCAATGTGTGTGTTTGTGTAGTGGATGCAGTGAGTGTGTTTGTGTGGTGAATGCAGTGTGTGTGTTTGTGTAGTGGATGCAGTGAGTGTGTTTGTGTGGTGAATGCAATGTGTGTTTATGTAATGGATGCAGTGTGTGTTTGTGTAGGGGATGCAGTGTGTGTGTTTGTGTAATGGATGCAGTGTGTGTTTGTGTAGTGAATGCAGTGTGTGTGTTTATTGTAGTGTATTGCAGTCTGTGTGTTTTTAGTAGTGGATTCAGTGTGTATGTTTATGTGGTGAATGCATTGTGTGTGTTTGTGTAGTGGATGCAGTGTGTGTGTGTGTGTATAAATATGTAGGGTAGGATTCAGTGCACTAAAAGCTTTTTTTTAAATATATATTTTAAATAACTATTATTACAATATTGAATAAATACTTTAAAAAAAATAATTGTAATTTTATTCCCCACTTCCTGCCTTTTATCTGTGGCTTTGTGCAGACTGTTTCACATTGTAGAGGACCCAGCACACACTATTATCTGTTTCTGGCAGGTACTACAATGTAAGTGGCATTCAGGGTGTACTGCCTCTCACCCGTCTTGCCACTACTGGTATCGACAATATCGCTATCATTTAAATTGAAAATGATTATTGGCAAATTTCTAAATATCAGATGATATTATCATCCCAACCGATAATTAAACGATCCCTACTAGATGGGTGCTACTGTGAGCATTCTGCAAGAAATACGTAAAACAAAAAACAAAACAAATCAGGTTTCTTGAGAATATGTACAAGCACAATATTACTTATTCAAGATGAAACATATAACACAATGACATTCTAACTATACATGTTAACTTCTGTTTGAATAAATAAAGGGCAATACCGTTGTTTTCCGAGACTGGTGGCAGTATTTAACTTATCTGAACGGTTACTCGGCGGTAAAAGAAGAAATTCTATCCAAAATCAAGAACTGGCTGGCTTAGAAATGTTTAAAATACCACAATAGAGTTTATTTACTAAAAACATATTATAGTGACACGAAAAACTACAATTCACAAAACTTAGGCAAAAACATGCTTATTTGAAAAACATCTCCACCACAACTATATTAATAGTCACAGTTTGAGATTAAATTTTGAAATTTGAATGTGCTATTTACTGTATTTTGGTTTTAAATCCAAATGACGAGCCCTGTATTTACATCGGCGAACAAAATAATAAAATATGTTATGAAAAAGTGCTGAGTTTACTGGATTTTACTACATTCTCCTCTATATCTATGACCAGCATTAAGTATTTATCGTTGTAGCGGACCACGGGTAACCCGACCGGCTACCTCTGCTGATTCCCTTCCTTAAGCCGATCAGGAACCATTCACAATACAAAGAGACCCATCTTCCCCCAGTAACTGGATGACACACAGTCCTAGAGGTACAACACAATTGTATTGGCCACACACAGCTTTTATGCATTACCCCATGCAAGGGGTCTACCACACAATCATACAGGGTCACATCCCAACATCCTCCCCTCTCTGGGGACCCAGTGTGGGGTGGGACTCTATTCCCTTTGTCCCCAAAGCCCGCCACTAAATCCACAGGGTCCCCCACACCAACTGCCATGGGTCTTCTTCCCAAGCGCTTCTGTGCATGGGAGCCTAGGCATGGGAAAAAGGGACCATCCCTTTGTCTCCCAGGCACAGAAAAGCCCACCTGCTGGAAAAGAGCTGGTCTCTTTGTCCCTCAGGCTCAGGAGAGCCTGCCAAACTTGCCAGTGCCCCAGAAGTGCCCACACCAATCTCAGGGATCCTCGCCACAGTCCCTTGATTGGCTGGTCTCCGTTCGCGAGGTCCTGGTGTGAAACCCAGACAAGGGAAGCATCTCCTTTCAGAGTACACCCCCTGGATGGTGTTTTTATATGTGAAATGGCGGCCACCCAGGGGAGCACTCATTAATTACTTGCCTTGAGGTTTCACACTTAGTTTCCAAGTGAGAACGTTCTGATTAATTGGTGCGAACGTTCTAATGGGCACTTGGAGATCCTCGTTCGGGAAACGAATGAGCCGGGAAACAATCCACAAACGCTCCCACTGGCTGGCGTTCGTCTGCGGTTTGATACTTGTGTTGTGAGGTTTGAAGGTTTTAAACTAACATTCTAAATAAGGTATCGGGGTGGACCCCGTTCAGGAGGCGAATTAATCCCCTTCGTAAAGGCACTCCCGAAAGGGGAGCGGGCACAATATACGAAGAGATGGGGAAACACACACAATATCAAAAAGGCAATACACAGACAGGCAGCGGTCCCACCACAATTGTACAATCCATTTTCTAACTGGACAATTTAAATGGATACATGACAAAACATGGTTTTTAATTTGGGATTACTATTGCTACAGATAGTGACATGATCAAGCTACCATTTGACATTGTAACACTGCTTTTTTCCGTATCAGATTGTTTAAGTAATTTTGCTTTAGTTCCAAATGCCATAGTGACTGTTCACTCAGAATTTAAGAAAAACTTGTTTTAGTGATCTGTCTTTCACCCTCGGAGAATTCATCTTGTTAAACAGCCTGAAGTTATGATAAATTTGCTGCGTTGATATGGATTATTTTTTTTTTACTCAAACTATACAAGAAAACAAAAAAAGTATTATAAATAAAGAAAACACTGGTTTTGTAGAATTGTATAATACAATGCTTAGTTGTTATAAAAAAAAGTTTTTATAAAAAAATCTTATCATTTTTAAAAGGCAGCTATAGGTTATGTTGTGCTGTGCACACTGATGAAATATTGAACTAATTTAAAACAGGTGATTATCCCAGGAGCTTAAAGTCTCAAGGGTAGGAAATTTAAAGTCGAGGATGGGGGAGATTACAGTCTCATGGGAAATATTTTGTTAACCCTCTTGAGTTGTATTGGTGAAAAATTTAAATTGAGTCTCAAATTGCTGATTTGGAAAAGTGTCTCCAGTTTATCTACATTTCATACCGTTTTTCCCCAAAAATAAGACATCCCCAAAAATATACCCTAGCTTATTTTAAGGGGATGCTTGTAATATAAGCCCTACCCTGAAAATAAGACCTAGTCAAGATCGTTGCTAGTTTGCTAATCTATGTTCGGGGAATTTTCCCCTAAACATAGATTTACGGGGCTCCATGCACTAGTAAGGTCATCTATGTTCAGGGAAGTTTCCCTTAACATAGATTGGTGGAATCCCCCCCGAACGTAGACCTGCTTTCGTGCACACGTTTGCTACAGTTTTAAGATTAAAAAATCATCCGAAAATAAGCCCTAGTGTGTTTTTGGGGCAAAAATGTATATAAAACCTGGTCTTATTTTCGGGGGGAAATGGTAGTTGTCTAGGTTGAAAAAAGACTAAAGTCCATCAAATTCAGCTCTGAATGTTGTTACTGATGCTATAATTAAGGGATTGGAAGCCTTCAATGTTACGGACTACATCTCCCATAATGCTCTTAAAACCATAATGCTGACAAAGCATCATGGGAAATGTAGATCACAACATCTGGAGTACCAAAGGTACTTGCTACAAGTTATGGTTTACTGAGTCAGCTTTTCTTCAAGCTCAGCTTCTTTTGCCGAAAACTTGAAATTCAAGTTGAATCCACTGTGAAATCTCACTTTAGTTAATAACCCTGTTAGTCTTGGCATTGGTTAATGTGTTAGGAGTGATGATACTATCCTACCAACCTACTTTTCTACCCTAGCCTTACCTTTTGTGTCACTATACCCCACTCCCTCTAGCATGTAAGCTCATTGAGCAGGCCCTCAACCCCTCTGTTCCTGTGTGTCCAACTCGTCTGGTTACAAATACTTGTCTGTTAGTCCACCTATTGTACAGCGCTACGGAATTTGCTGGTGCTTTATAAATAATAATAATAACACTACAAAAAAGTGCAATATTGAACTCATAAAACAATGAGCACATAGTTTGTTCTCATTTTGTAGATTCAACATTGCATTTCTGGTTGGTTATTTATAAAGGAGAGAATTCAATGTGAATTTCAAGTTTAAGGCTGAAATAGACAAACTGAAAAAATTCTAAAAAGTCAGCTTCGATTTCGGCTTTTTTAGCCTTAAATTTAAAATTCACTAAATAACCCTAAATATATTTATTTAAGTACAGTTTATAACTGTGTGCGTGCAGGTCACATCTACTTTCACCCTAAATGTAAAAAAAGGTCACATTAGGAAGCTTCTGTCCACATTTGCACCCATAGACCTTCATACCTGAATCAATGTTGCACTTATATGGGGCTGCACAATAGCATCTAGTAGCTAGATTTCCAAACCTGTAAAAGGAACTGTCTGTAAAGCTGATAGTAACTTGTGTATAGCTACTATCAGCTTAGGCGCAGTTCTAGTTAACATACATATAGAATGTGATTGCTGTTATGAGCTTATCTTTGTTACCTATTAGCCCCTGCTAGACATGGGTTTATTAGAAATGCCCAGCTTCATTTAAAGCAATGGGGTCATGCTGATTGACTGAACCACTGTCTGATCTGAGCTGTGCACACTGCAGATGCTATAGTGTCTGTGGTTCAATTTATTTTTTGCTATATATTTCCAATGCATTAAAGGGACATATCTGACACCATAACATTTTAATCTCAATTTAATTGTTATGGTGTCTTGGGATTCCCTTACTTTAAGGGATTAAACCATTTATGAACGGTTTAAGCCAAATATGCTGTTGACAGCTCATGACTTTCTGGTCCCTTTGCCTCTTGCATGAGCTTCAATGCAAGAGCTCTTCACTGGGGCACCTATCACTTACCTCCCACTGAGATAGTGGTTTAGAAAGGTACATACTTTACCAAAGGATTCCCCCCTCCTCCACCCCCCCCACCCCCCCCCAATGCTAGGACAGTGATGGGCTGAAAGTATGCCACAGTGAAAGGTTTCTACATTGAAGCCAGGGCCTGGAGGACAAGCACTGTCTATGGCACTTTTGGGCTAAATCATTTCTCTTAAGGTAAACCCATGACCCCCAGAAACCTAAACAACTTTATTGGGTTGAAGTCATTATGGTGCTTGGGGTGGTCCTTTAATGCATTACAAATTAAGTTGACCGCCAGCTTAGTGAGTCCCTTTAACAAAGAAATAAATTGATATAGAGGTTACGTAAGTATCCTACAGTTAGTTTTAATCATCAGAATTGAGTGCAGGACTCAATTACAGTGTGTTGGCTTTGGTGAATGTGTTAGAGGCTTCTAGGATGCAGTCAGGTAGAGCACAGGGTTGAGTAATGAGAGACAGAATTTAGCAATCTGGAGCAGGTGGGAGAAGTGGGATTTTATTTTTATTGATCGGTGGTCTGGGGGATTTACTAAGTGATCTGATAAGCTTCTCTGAAGAAGTGAGTTTTTTGCAAAATGCTTAAAGCTTTTGAGAGTCAGGAGAGTGTGTAGCGATCAGAGAATTCTACACTATACATTGTATGGAAGCATTTATTTATATTTCCACTAAAGATTAACAAAGTATCAAGATTTAACGGCCCACCATTTATTGCACGACAATGTAAAACAAGTGAGCTAATTGACTTAGCAGCATTTCTTAATCTGCTTCAGTGTTTCCAAATGCAAGTGCATGATGGTTATTTGATGATATGAGTGAATATTATTAATATTTATGATGCACCAGCATATTCTCCGATATGGTAAAAAACACAATTATAATTTAGGTAGAATGTATATAACATCTATTAAACTATTGTCAACACCAGCAGTTGTATCTCTGGGTTAGATGTCCAACGCCTGACAAGGTCAGTCTCCAGGTATGTAAAGTATCATTTATGTCTTCATCTCCAAGTCCTTATCTGCCACCATCTCTAAAATTAGCTACTTCATTGGTGATTCCATATCTTTTGTGTCCTATTATGAAAGCATATATGTGGCCAGCGAAATATGTTCTTTGGATTTCTTTTTTTGCAAAGACCCCCCAATGTGACTTGTCCACTTCTATGGTGGCATCAAAGGGGAGAAGGTGACATTAAATAAATGTACCTAAACAGCTTGGCTTTGTAATGTTCCTGTTTGGCTTTATCTGTCAGGAGAGTACAATATGGGGTCTATAGAAGATCCAATGAAGCTATGGCTCCTCCACAGATGATCTTATGAATTCATACTGTGATGCCGTGGGCATCCATTGCTCATCTTGAGAGAAAGTCTTTTTCCAATCAGCAGTCACTCACGTTAGCTGATTGGAAGTGGCAAGATATGGTAGCTTTTGGAAGCTCTATAAGTTGTGATATTTTGTCATAAATCGGCAATTAAATAAGGTAATAAAAATACTACTTTGTCCTACATAGGATCTTCTGGAATACAAGACACAAAGCAGGGGTGAATTTGTCTTTACTAAAAAAAAACTCTGCAGTTTCTATGTTGTTTGAATCATAAAAGCATTGTCCATTTTTTATGCAAATTTAACAAGACTTAGATCTCAAACGTGACATGTGCCTTTTAACATAGACCTGTAATGTGCCTAAAATAACCCTTAGATCCACTGTATTTGGTAAAGCAACAGATGTGACTGGACTACATCTCTAATCATCCCCAGACCATAGCTGCCAATAATAGGAGTTATAGTTCACCAACTACTTCTCATGCTTAGATCTGTAGTGCAGATGTTAATATTTAGCAGACAACTGGTTTGGTTTAATGAAACAGATAACCCACAAGACGTTATTACAAACCGCACGGAATAAATATGTCTGCAATATTTATTTACTCCACTTCAGTAAATCAATCCCGATGGAGACTGGAGTTTATGAATTATTATTATCTGGCGTTTATTTGCATATGAAGCTACCAGATGTATCCAGCTATGTCCCCTGGAAGGCGTAGCGCTGGTATATTCTTCTCTCCTGGATCTGATGTTGTCGTTTACATGAAATAAATGAGTTTGCTCTTCTCATCAAGATTCTCCTATTTATGCCTACTTGATCCATGAAGGCAAAAAAGATGTTTTGCATGCAAATCTAATATGTCTGCGAAACGATACGTTTCTCCCCTACTTGGGTTGCCAATTGAAAATCTACCCTGGAGCAACCATACTATCAATTCTTTATGCCCCCGTAATCAGTTTTTAAAGCATGTATTATAAATGACAAAGAAAGTTTTATGAAATGCACATGCATGAACACGTCTACTGAAAGTACAGCTCTGACACTAGATATTAGATCTAGAAAACACAACACTAGCCATACGGATCATGAAGTGTAATCTAGAAAATGTACGTCAAGCATAGTAAAATTTAGGAAGGAACCACATGGTTAAAATGCACGGCTAACAGAAAGGGATACTTTTTTTTAAATTGTGGAAATTCTAATTTCAATAAAATTATGTGCTGTTATTGCAGTAGCTATAAAATAGAATTCTTCATGTTGTGAAGTTTACGTTGATAACCCTAACAACCATCTAGAATGACGGCCAATTCAGGCACCGTACCTAAATTCTGAGTATAACTTTTTTTGGGGGGGGAGATTAAGGGTATCATTTGTTTGTTTTCTAAGGCGCAAATAACCTCTTTGATTTCCAGTTGGCTCTGACAGTTAAGACGTTCCATAAATGGTAATTCCATTATATATTTCAAATTCCAGTTTATTGTTCATGTTTACATACATTAGAAATAAGTCTAAATACTGTAGAATCCTAGAGAACTGATTGTCATTGTCGATAATAATAGAACTTCATTTCTCACTCTGGAATGGAAGGTTGATGTGAAAGAAAACCACAAATATCACTTTGAATAAATGGCCATAACAGAAACCCTTAGAATGAGATTTCTCTCGCAAATCTTATTTCACTGGCTCTGGTTGAGGTTTGGTCTTCTCGCATCTTCTTTCAACCCATACTTTTCTATTGTCTTGATATTCACATCTCCTTTTCCCCTTCCCTTCCAATCATTATTAATGTCATATACCTCTCTTCTCATCGAACCATGTATCATCCTTTACAACTGCTCCACTATTCCTCCATTCGTTCTACTTGTAACATCCTTTAACTTATCTACATTCCAGTCTCCCCACACGTAGTTATTGTGTCACTTTTCACCTGACTTCAGATTGCCATATTGCCCCCTTCAATTTTTTTGTATCCCTACTACCCACTCCTTCATCCTGCTACACTTCCCTGATCATCTCTCAGCTTTCTTATCTTCAACTTCCTCTCATCGTGTTGTATCATCAATCTAAGCTTTTGACTTGGCAATTGCGTTACAAAATATAGGCTAGAATAATAAAGTTGGAAACATAGACATATACAAATGGACTATAAATCCTTTGTTTTTCCACACTTTTGTTTACCATAGCACAACTCTCTATTTTAAGGATACATATTTAACTGAAGTTATTGCAACATACACTACTTAAGTACGATCCAAGAGGAATTGCAAACATATCTTGGCAAACACTAAGTAAAGCAAACACGTGTCTAAGAGCTCGCATGGATACGATGCCATGTATGATAACACCTTGTGTATGTAAATATATGTACATAAGCATGTGATTCTATGTAGGCATGCTCACCGGCTCTCCTGAATTCCAATTAGGGCCTGGCTAGAAATTTTACAATTCTAACTCGTCATTAAGTGAGAACATTCTGTTTTCTTCAAGCAGGGATAGCAAGTGTATGCCAATGCATACCTACACAATTAGACAATTAGCTAGAAAACAATTTTTTAAAAAGTGAGAATGAAATGGATTAAATAAAACCAATGCAATATTATACAATGTTTTTGATTTACTAAATGATGAATTTGGATGAGTTCACAAACTGGCTTGTAAAATTTCGGACCAGATAGCTGAGTTGATAAAAAATTTCCAAGTCAGATGAGATTGAATTCACAATGTATCCTTCGTGGTAAAACGCCAAATACATAAACAAAAAGTATTCAGTGTATTTTGCTACCTTGTCTTGTACGGGCTGTAACCAATTATTTTACACGAGCTGAAGTGAGTTTAAATAACTACCAGATAAAATACTCATAAATTTGTGAGTCTAAATATCAAAGCGGAGCATGGAATAACACTGAATAATAAACAATGGTGTGCTGTTTTGCTGATAAACTGGCTCCATGAAAACAGTGAGAAACAGATCAGGTGTTGTTATAGTTACACTGTACTGGTGCTGCATTTATGAGAATGCAGACAATACATTCTGGTCAGACTCAGACGTCACATTGATTCCAATGTTGATAAAAAAGGGTACAGCAGGGACACCAGGCCCAGAGCTAATTGGGTCCAGAGACAAAGTATCAGAATAAAACCCCTTTTCTGAAACTACAATCATATAAACCATCTCCTAAACCCAATACATTACCTCTATTAATTCCCCTTAGTTCTAGTCTGCCACAACGAGTGAATTATTCTCTACTCTGCTGCCCATCTGATATATAGAATAGAAATCCCACCAAGCCCCAGTACAGTGATCCCTACTTAAGTTACCTCTTTTCCTCACCTTCTGCTATATTCTCCTAATGAACCCTGTATTTCTCTGCATTCCTCATCCCTCTTTACTCTATGTCTGCTACACTAGCGTCTTGTGTCTATACGACCAATCTACCACCCTTGTGTCTCATGCCATGCCCCCTTGCGTCTTGTCTCTTTGTCCATGAACCCACACTTTGTTTGTCATCTCCTGCACACAACACCTATTCCAGTACCCACTCTTCCAGCCACTGTGTATCTATTGATGCACTCCTATCTATCCCCAAACTTTTATTATCTATGTCTTTACCACCCACTCCTGTGTGCTCACCATGTCCCTTTATTCTGTGTCTCAGTTTGTCCTTGTTACGACATGTACCGTCGAGCAGATGAAGCCGCCGTTTAGTCAATAATCCCCTTCTCCAGAAATGCAGTTTAAATCCAGCCGACCGCCAAACTCCCGAACGAAGTCCACGAACACGGCAACTCCCGATCAGCAAAACAGTCGAACGCCTTCCACAGCTAAAAATAACGAAAGCGCTGTCCCAGTAATAATTCCCCCCACAAACGAGACCAAGCTCCGTCTTGAGGGTCAAATGAAGATCTGTTTAATGGGGGCTACCTGCCCGGTATTTATGCAGGTCTCCACAAGGTGGACACTCCGAGGGGACCTTGTGGAAGACATATTGGACAGTAGCCAATCGCAGTGGCTTCAATAATAGCCCTTCCCATCTTGCCCATAATTCCGTCTTCTCTACCTTGGAGATAATTAGGAAGAAACCTAATTATCTCCCAAGGTAGAGACAATCGCCATTTTAACTTACAATAATAAAAATACATTAAAATACATAACTGCAGAAATACCGAATGCATATGGTTCGTGTAACGTATCCCCAGACAGCCTGGATCTGAGTGCATGTTTTCACTGAATAGCGCTCAGATCTGATGTATCTAGTCGAATCGCCATGGAGTCAAAGTCTTTCACCAGTCCTTCGGTATACGAATGACTCCATGGGATGGCTGTCTGGGTGAAAGTCCATACGAATGAATAAAAACTCCCGAACGACCGACGTTCGCATGCCTTGTCGAAATGGAAGGTAGGCAGCAGCTTCCAGCGGTGTTCGGTAGTTTAAGTGTCCGTTTTTAGTTCCATACAGTTTGTACCGAACACCGCTATGTGTTCGTATGTCCCAAAATGGCCGCTGCCTCGTGGTCGACATGCGAACGACGACCACCCGTACGAATGGAATGGAGAGGTGTCTGCGGTTAACCACAACGTTCTAATTGGGGCCAAGAGATTAACCAGCAGCACACTCCTCTCCTGGGTGGTCGTTCGTTCGGTAGTTTCAATCGGTAGTTTGCAAATTCCACGAACGGGGTTATGTGAACAGGCAATTCAGCGAACAAAGGGAAATAGATGAACCAGCAATACAGATGAATCTGTCACACGGCTCCCCCCTTGTGGGACACTCCGGCAGACCCGGCTTGACCCTTTGGCGGGTCAACGTGGGGATGACCGGACTAAGATGGGGTGAGGATGTCGGTTTGCCTGGACAATCCATCTGCATTCCCATTCTGCTTACCGGGTCGATAACTGATGGTGAAGTTATATGGTTGTAGTGCTAAACTCCACCTCAGCAGTCTGCCATTGTCTCCTGAGACCCGGTTAAGCCAGACAAGGGGATTGTGGTCCGTCACCAGGGAAAATTCCTGTCCATATAAATACGGGCTTAACTTTTTCAATGCCCACACCAGGGCCAAACACTCCTTCTCCACTGCCGCATAACTCACTTCTCTGGGTAACAGCTTTCTGCTGAGATATGCGACAGGGTGCTCTCCTCCATCTTCCCCGACCTGGCTCAGCACAGCCCCCAGTCCATACATGGAAGCATCTGTATGGACGAGAAAACGTTTGTTAGGGACTGGGGCAGCCAGGACAGGGGCATTCACAAGAGCTTGTTTGAGTGCTTGGAACGCAGCTTCACAAGCTGGAGACCACAGGACCTGCTTAGGAAGATTTTTCTTTGTCAGGTCAGTCAGGGGCTTAGCAATTCTGCTGTAGTCGGGGACAAAGCGTCTATAGTACCCTGCTGTCCCTAGGAAGGCTAACACCTGGGTCTTGGTGATAGGTGTGGGCCAGTTAGCAACTGCCTCTATCTTGGCTGGCTCTGGCCTCTGGCTCCCACACCCTACTCTGTGACCCAGGTACTGCACTTCAGCCATGCCTAAATGGCACTTCTCTGGCTTCAATGTCAGGCCAGCGGCCCGAATCTTGTCCAGTACTACCCCTACATGTACTAGGTGTTCTTCCCAGGACTCACTGTAGATCGCAATGTCATCCAGGTATGCACAAGCAAATTCCTGGAATCCATCAAGAAGTCTATCCACCATACGCTGGAAGGTAGCCGGGGCATTCTTCATCCCAAATGGCATGACCTTAAATTGGTACAGGCCAAATGGGGTGACGAAGGCCGACTTGGGGATAGCATCCTCGGCCAGGGGAATCTGCCAGTAGCCTTTGCACAGGTCTATGGTGGTCAGATAGCGTCCCCTGGCAATGCGATCTAACAATTCATCTACCCGGGGCATCGGGTAGGCGTCAGTGGTGGTCCGCTCATTGAGACGCCTGTAGTCCACACAGAACCGGGTGGTCCCATCCTTCTTGGGCACCAGGACTACAGGCGAGGCCCAAGGGCTATCGGAGTGTTCGATGACCCCCAGCTGGGTCATCTCCTGTATCTCCTTCCGCATTCCTTCCCGGACTGCTTCAGGGATACGGTAAGGGGGTTGTCGCAGGGGGTTCTGTCCAGGGGTTTCTACCTTGTGTACAGCTAGGGTAGTGTAACCAGGTTCTTGGGAGAAGGTCGCCTGCTTTTCCCACAGAAGCTGTCTTGCCTGGCCCTTCTCGGTAGAGCTCAATCTGTCCCCTAGCTGTACTAGGCTAGTAAGATCCGTCTGGGGGTCCCTCTCTAACAGGTCTGGCAAGGGTAAACTTTCTGTATCATCTGCAGCAGGGGCACATACTGCAGCGACATTCTCTGGTCTCTCTTGATACTCCTTTAGCATGTTCACATGGAAGGATTGCTGGATCCCTTCATCTGAACAGCTGGCTATAAGGTAGGTAGTATCACATATCTGTGCTAACACCTTATACGGGCCCTGCCAAGATGCCTGCATCTTGTTCGCCTTCACAGGTTTGAGTACTAACACTTTCTGCCCAACCTGGAAGACTCGCTGTCGGGCACCCCGATCGTACCACCTCTTCTGTCTCCCCTGAGCCACCTGGAGATTCTCCCTTACCATTAGGGACAGTTTCTCCATGCGGTCCCGGAGTTCCAGAACATATGGTACTATGGGGGTCCCTTCCTGCTCTGTCTCCCCCTCCCAGTGGCCTCTAATGAGATCTAGGGGTCCGCGGACCCTTCTCCCATATAGCAACTCAAAGGGGGAGAACCCAGTAGATTCCTGAGGCACCTCTCTGTAGGCAAACAACAGATGAGGCAGGAATCGCTCCCAGTCTCTGCAAGTGTCAGAAAAGGTCCTCAGCATCTGTTTGAGGGTGCCATTAAATCGCTCGCAGAGACCGTTAGTCTGTGGATGGTAAGGTGAGCTAAGCAGCGGTTTAATACCGCACACCTTCCACAGTTGCTGGGTGAGCACAGCGGTGAATTGGGTTCCCTGGTCAGAGAGAATCTCTTGAGGGAACCCGACTCTGGTGAAAATCCTAACCAGGGCATCAGCAACTGTCTCTGCCTCTATATTAGACAGCGCTACTGCCTCTGGATAGCGAGTGGCATAATCCACCACGGTGAGAATATATTTCTTACCGGATGGACTAGCCCTGGCCAGTGGACCCACAATGTCAACGGCTATGCAGGCAAAGGGCTCCCCAATGATAGGCATAGACATAAGCCTAGCTCTTGGGTGGTCCCCCCGCTTTCCTATCCGTTGACATGTGTCACACGTACTGCAGTATGTCCGAACAGCCTGATTAAAGTTTGGACAAAAAAAGTTCTGCATGATCCTATAGGCTGTGCGGCGGGAACCTAGATGTCCAGCTAGGGGAACATCATGCCCTATCCGCAGAATCTCCTGCCGGTATTTTGCGGGCACCACCAGCTGTCGATTCGGCGGAGGGGCAACACTCTTCGGGGAAAGCTTGGGGATCCTATACAACCTGTCCCCCACCCACTCATACCGCTCCCCATCTAATCCTTCCTCTCCAGTATCTGCTCTGTCCCTATACTTCTGGAGGGTCGAATCTGTCTGAGTTTCCCTCCCAAACTCCTCTGGGGAATCCCAGTTAACAAAAGTCGGTTCTAGGGTACCAGTCAGGGACTCGGTTCTTACCTGGGTCTCAGCAGCAGGTGGGCTGGTTCCAGCAGCACGGGTCTGGGCACGGGTAGTCACTGGGTTGATAGCGGCAGGTCCCATTGGAGCATAAGCGGACACCAAAGGGGCCAAGTCATTGCCAAGCAAAACATCGGCCGGTAAGTCTTTCATGACCCCCACATTCACGTGTCCAGAGCCCACCCCCCAATCCAAGTGAACCCGGGCAACCGGTAAACGGAACACTGCACCTCCCGCCACCCTCACTGCCACAGTATCTCCAGTGTGCTGGTGTTCGGAAACAAGGTTCTTTTGGAGCAAAGTCATAGTGGCTCCGGTGTCTCTCAGACCAGTTACTGCTTTGCCATTTAGTTTAACGGTCTGCCTGTGCTGTTGACGGTTATCCTGCTGCGCTGCTTGTACTGGATCCGCCTCATGTAGTATACCCCAAAATTCCTCCTGCTCAAGACAGTGAGCGGAAGGTTGAGGTGGTTGCTGATTCCCGCCGGCTGGTCTTCTCCACGACTGGGCTTGGCTAGAATTGTTTAATGGGCACTCGGGTCTCTTGTGCCCCAACTGCTTACACCCATAGCAACGGATAGGTTGTGAGTAATCCCGGGCGTTGAACCGGGCTGGCTGAACATAATTGTTCGCTGTTGGCATGGTGGGGGTGCGTTGTGCTGGGTGTTGATACACTGCAGTGGCTGGAGGGGCTGCTGGTTTGTACTCCACTCGGGTAGGGACCTTGGCTGCTGTCTGGTCCAGTTTCCTGGCATCAGTGTACTCATCAGCCAGACGAGCAGCTTCTGGTAAGGTAGCGGGTTTGCGGTCCCTAACCCATTCTCTGACTCCTGCAGGTAAGCGGTCAAAACAGTGCTCCAACAAAAATACTTGCAGCACTTCTTCCCCAGTTACCGCTTGGCACCCTGCCATCCAGTGGGCTGCGGTGCGGTGTACTCGGCATGCCCACTCAACATAAGAATCACCAGCCTGCTTGTTAGTGTCCCGGAATCGCCGCCGGTATGCCTCAGGGGTCACAGCGTATCTGGCCAAAAGGGCATCTTTCACTGCCCTGTAGCTGGTAAGTTCCTCCTCTGGGATGGCCCGAAACGCCTCACTGGCCCGGCCGGATAACTTCCCAGAGAGGATGGGGACCCATTCTCCTGCGGGTACCTGGTGTAAGGCACATTGCCTTTCAAAATCAGCCAGGAACCCATCAATTTCTCCTTCGGCTTCCACAAAATTTCGAAATGCAGCAAAAGGTACTTTTCTCCTTCCATTATTATTATACGGTACCTCAGCTGCTGCAGCGCCTCTTCCTTGAAGCGCCTGTTGTGCTGCTACTGCCGCTTGCACTTGCACCACAATATCTGCTGCGGGGTTGGGGCCAAAATGTGCCAGCCTGATCTGAACTGCCCGGTTAAACTGTATCTCCTCGGGTGTTAACTCCAGTATGCCAGGCACATCAGCTCCGTTCCCTGTGCTGCATCCATTTCCAATAGTATAGAAATAATCTCTCTTTTCTTGAGATTACTCGCTGATCGTCCTCTGCGTTCCAATATATCTTTAAGGGTAGCACGCCTTAACTCTTCATACTGCATTTCCAACCTGGGATGTGTAGCTGGCCTTCTGGGCTGTAGGATTCATCCCGTCGCTTGCCTCCAATTGTTACGACACGTACCGTCGAGTAGATGAAGCCGCCGTTTAGTCAATAATCCCCTTCTCCAGAAATGCAGTTTAAATCCAGCCGACCGCCAAACTCCCGAACGAAGTCCACGAACATGGCAACTCCCGATCAGCAAAACAGTCGAACGCCTTCAAACAGCTAAAAATAACGAAAGCGCTGTCCCAGTAATAATTCCCCCCACAAACGAGACCAAGCTCCATCTTGAGGGTCAAATGAAGATCTGTTTAATGGGGGCTACCTGCTCGGTATTTATGCAGGTCTCCACAAGGTGGACACTCCCCGAGGGGACCTTGTGGAAGACTGTAAGACATATTGGACAGTAGCCAATCGCAGTGGCTTCAATAATAGCCCTTCCCATCTTGCCCATAATTCCGTCTTCTCTACCTCGGAGATAATTAGGAAGAAACCTAATTATCTCCAAAGGTAGAGACAATCGCCATTTTACTTTACAATAATAAAAATACATTAAAATACATAACTGCAGAAATACCGAATGCATGTGGTTCGTGTAACGTATCCCCAGACAGCCTGGATCTGAGGGCATGTTTTCACCGAATAGCGCTCAGATCCGATGTATCTAGTCGAATCGCCATGGAGTCAAAGTCTTTCACCAGTCCTTCGGTATACGAATGACTCCATGGGATGGCTGTCTGGGTGAAAGTCCATACGAATGAATAAAACTCCCGAACGACCGACGTTCGCATGCCTTGTCGAAATGGAAGGTAGGCAGCAGCTTCCAGCGGTGTTCGGTAGTTTAAGTGTCCGTTGTTAGTTCCATACAGTTTGTACCGAACACCGCTATGTGTTCGTATGTCCCAAAATGGCCGCTGCCTCGTGGTCGACATGCGAACGACGACCACCCGTACGAATGGAATGGAGAGGTGTCTGTGGTTAACCACAACGTTCTAATTGGGGCCAAGAGGTTAACCAGCAGCACACTCCTCTCCTGGGTGGTCGTTCGTTCGGTAGTTTCAATCGGTAGTTTGCAAATTCCACAAACGGGGTTATGTGAACAGGCAATTCAGCGAACAAAGGGAAATAGACGAACCAGCAATACAGATGAATCTGTCACAGTCCTCACCAACTACTCTTGTACCTCACCAACTACTTTTGTGTTTCTATTTGGTTCCATAATTATAGATATCCTGCCATGTTATCTCTGCCTATAACCTATCTATCACAGTCGTGTGCTATACAGCGTTGAGCAATAAGCACGCACTAAGTAAATAGAAATAATTATACTTTATCGATGGACTTCTGAAAGGAGTTATAAGGGACTGCACTGCGGAAGCACTACTGATTCACTAACGGTAGTCAACATTTTGAACTCAATATTTTGTTGGTGTCATTATAAATTCAAGCCATTTGTACCTACCCCCAAATACCCACTGACAGGAAGAACCTAAACTATTGTGAATAATAATTTAATACAGAATTTTCCACATGCTTAAAGGGATCCTATACACAGCAAAACAACGTTACCTTAATGAAGCAGTTTTAGTGTATAGATGTTTGTGTTTGCAGTCTCCCTGCTCAATTTTCTGCCATTTAGGATTGAAGTCACTTCTAGTTTCTGTTTATGAAGCCCTAGCCACCCCTCCACTGGCCATGTCTCACACAGCCTGCATGAAAGAAATGGTATCAGATGATAACTTGCTTTATAAGTTTTTATATCCTGGTCTGTAAATTTAACTTGAATCACACACATCAAATTCCTGCAGGGTCTAGAAAGCAAAAAGTAAGAATTTCTAAATTAAACATAATGTGCAATAAAGAAAGTTAAAATATTAGATCTCTTTTTATAGGAAGTATTTAGGGAGGCTGTACAGGTCAAGGTGTGGCTAGGGCTGCATAAACAAAGTAATGTAATTCTTCAATGCCAGTGAGACTGCACAGGCAGGATCTATACACCAAAACTGCTCCATTAAGCTAAAGTTGTTTCAGTAACTGTAGAATCCCTTTAAAGGAACATTCCAAACACCGAAAGCACTTTAACTTGCTAACTTGCTTCACGTTTTGGCTCTTTTATCATTTGAAAAAAAGTACAGATTTCAACAGAATTTGGCATGGCAGTTTCATAAATAAACCGGCTTTATTTGCAGTTGTCACTCGGATTATACATTTTTCCATTAATACTGTTGTATTGCTAGTGGATTTTTGGTAGTCTTAGTGTATATATCCCAGATCCTCGCATTGCACAACTGACCAATATTAGCTATCTCCTGTTATGGGCAGAGAAACATAGATAGATAGATAGATAGATAGATAGACAGATAGATAGATAGATAGATAGATACATAGATACATAGATACATAGAGAGAGAGATAGATAGATAGATAGATAGATAGATAGACAGACAGATAGATAGATAGACAGACAGACAGATAGATAGATAGATAGATAGATAGATAGATAGATAGATAGATAGATAGATAGATAGATAGATTTTGTAATTGTCCTATTTATAGTTAAATCCCCTTTCATAATATTGTAAAGTGCTACGGAATCTGTTGGCGCTATATAAATGGCAATAATAATAATAATAATAATAATAGATAGATAGATAGATAGATAGATGGAAAAAGAGAACATGCTGCAGTAAAGCAAAGTAATTATTGAAGCTCCTATATTTGGTAAATTAATCTTATGCAACTTTTTGAAAATATATAATTCATACCACTTATAGCAAGTAATAATTGAATAAATCTTGTCCCAGAATTTCATTAAAATTATCTATTAAAAATGGCATGGAATGTTATTAAAGCATTTACATTGCTAAGGTTTCATAAAAACAACAATACACACCCCCATACACACATGTACGCAAGCAAACATGCACAAAAATATACACTTGCACATACGCTCATACACACACATTTTCCTTTCTTTATTCAATATCTGTTCAAGTACAGCATTATATTTTCCTTGGAGAATATCCGCTGACTGCTTCATTGCCTCAGTGCAAAGGTCCACAGAAACTTTGATAAATCCCTATTGCTGACCATGTAAAATAACATTGTATCGATCTAAGTATTAAGGACTGGACTGTGTTTCTCAAACACGCATGAACAATTTCATAATCCCTTGGAATACTCCACCATGCTGGAGGGACCTATGGCTCTGCTTAACTCTTTAAATGACCCTTCAGCTAATGAGTGGGTTAAATGCTTGTGGGGAAATAGCTTCACCTGGGAGTTGTCTATCTTTTCATTCCTTAAGCTTGATGGAGTAGTTGTTAGTGGTCCACACAGGCAAACCTTCAAGCCATTCATCCCATTTTAAGTACTGACAGCTGTACATATATTGGCTTCCTGTCAGTAGTCCTATAAACTGGTTATTGAAATTATAACCTCGGGTGAACGTAAATACTTCTTTGTTATTAATTATGTGTGCCCTTATTCAGAGTAAACGAGGCATTTACAGGACCATGCCAACATTCTACCTGTCCAGAACATTGATACCCATCATGGTTGGATAGTGTCCAATATATATATATATATATATATATTTATTTTTTGCCTAGGTGAGGTGTTTTTAAATAAAACTATTGCAATCTCTAAGATTTGAAATCATTGTTTAGTGAATTAGCGAGTGCACTGGATTCTGTATTTTGTATATTTTGGCCCCAGCAGCACCCTATAATGTATGCATGTTCTGGTGAATGCAGCCCTCTTGGTTTCATTTATATATTTGGTCCAGGCCAACTCCTTGGTTTTGCACCCCTCCCTGTTACAGGTGCCTCAGTCCAGGTGCCTCATGTTATACATATATAAAAATAGTGTCCAATAGTTGAATAGTGTCCAATATATATATATATATATAAAAATAATGATAATAAATGAAATTAACTCAGAAAGCTGAAACAGACTTGTCATGCTTAGTGGGAACGTCCATCAATGAATCGCTACTTGGTTATAGAGTTGTTCAAATATCAAACTGATGTTCTGAGTGATTTAAGAGTGTAAAGAATTGATAAAAAAAATGACCAACACTAATCATTCATAATCTACATATGCACAGTTTCAGAATGCTGTTACCAGAACGATTTACATTCTTCATTTAATAAAGCTGGCTAGTTCTTTATCCTTAATTGTAATTAGTGTAACAGAATTAATGACCTTTAAATGCTTGGCTAACATAAAGGGACGTAGCAGAACTAACAGCAATAATGAAGCCTAACTCTTCACCAACCTATATTTAGATATGTCTGTTTAGCGTGTCAGTGTTACATGCTTTAGATCCAAAGTCATTCATCAGATAAACAAATAATTTAACAATGTCTCGAATTCAACCGGACTGAACGCCACCGGATGTCTGAAATCCATGTCCATATACTTCGAATCAGAACTATTTGCCAGTGAGCAAATATTTAAAAAGACCTTAGAGGCGCTAGGATGAATTGTGTGACCGCTGGCACTTGCTATCCAGCAACCACATTAAAAAAAGTTTTTTTTAAAAATCAATAAAAAACCTATGGAGTCAAGACCCTCATATTACTATAAGGGAAGTGTAATACCTTCCTATGCCCCCACGCTATGTCAGCTATGTCAGCTATGTCAGCTCAGGGAAAGGGTGTTAAAATGTCGCACCCTATACAATATGATTAAGAGTGCTCAGATTGCTTGACTAGTAAGCCAGCCAATCAGAGTGCTTAAGCAGCCACGTCTATTGTGTATCAACAGGCATACATTTTTAACCAAATAGTTGTACTTTATAAGGTGGAAATTAAGTTTAGTTTCTGCATTATCAGTGTGGCTGTAGAGGGTGCAGCCTGTGGGCACTGGGAGAGCCCATGTTTATCTTTCAAATTGCTTCAATCATGTTTACAAAAAAAAAGACAACATCACCCATAGATGTACAGTCCCATATGCACTACAATGAGCTGTAGTCATGGTCTTAGAGTGCCTATTTACTTTCTACCTACCCTTTATCTCCAGACATTTTTACCCTCTTCTTCTTATTGTTAAGCACCTTCATCTTATTTAAAAGATTTAAATTTTAGGTTCAGTGGAGGAATATACATATGTTCCACCGTGAAACGCGTAAGACAAAGGGGGCTGTATATTGGTTATGGAGAGTTCCACCGAGGAGTGCAGACTACATGTTCTGTTATGGAGGAGGTATGTGTTCCAGAGTGCCAATGTTATAGATAGACACACACTGTGCTTTACATTATGTGAAGAGTAATCTGATTTTTCTATAGTCCATGGTGGGAGGGCACGGCTGCCCATAATTTTAATATGAGGGGCACTGTTAGGAAGTGTGCTGCATGTATGTATGTGCAATTATCATTGAAACCATGGAATGCATAGCCATATTTAGTAGGTCTTTTTGTGGTTTATAGGTGTGTTCCATGGTGGAACGCATGGCAATATTTAAAGTTCTTTTTTGATATCATTACAATAGTCAGCATTAGTACAATGCATTCATATGTAGAACTTATGGTCATTTTAGGTTTCAACCAATAGAATTATTTTGTATGTTAATTTAGGGGTGGAGTCAATAAAAGCCTGCATTTATTTTTGGTAAAGGTATATGTAACGTATACTGTTTCTGGTTGTGTATTAACTATTCCTGAAGAAGTCACTGAATGTCATGAAACGTGTTGAGGATGTAGCAGAAGACACCAGGTAAAAAAGAGAACTGTTATATCAGGCACCTTGCTAGTGGAGCAGTTGTAGGACTGGGGAACCATCCAATTTATTTTATAAAAGGACTCATATTTATACCCGAGATCTTACGGGCTATCAGTCTGTTTTGTCATATTATTAGTTTGTTTCAAAGAATTCTAAATAATAAATGCTAGATTCCTTTTTTTTGTGTTGGTGCTGGTAAGATGTAGTTCATTGGTAAATATCAACACATAAGGTTTATAAATAGGTTGATCAGCCAATATGAGATTGACAGATGGATTGATGGATGGTTTGGTGAATGGACAGACAGACTATATGAGTGATTCTTTAACTTTTTTTGCCAGGAGCCCAAAGTTTGCACGTAACATTGGTTTGGTGACCTATTCTTCATTGGAAAATTAACTCATTGACCAATTCTTTCATCATAATCTAATACAAAGCAAAATAAATCTAGCAAAACATATTCATTAGACTCTTCTCAATATGAAAAGGGCCTCAGTTGCACTTACGAAACAGAGGTACCACAGATACGAATTTCTCCAAGCGGTTGCCTCAGTTCTGAAAAATATAATGATGCTGTACTATCCTTTGGGGGCTCACTGAAATTGTATGGGAGCCCAGTTGTGGTTTCTGACTCATAAAGTTAAGAACTACAGCACTAAAAAAATGACTGAAAATAAATATCAGATTTATTAGAAGCACACATAGGCATTGGCTTAGGAACCAAAGAACATCTGGGGGGACAGCCTTCCACAATAATCCCAGCCTCACTTGGGTTGCATACATTAAACCATACAGTTTTCAGGCAAAATGATATATCATCTTTAGGGAGAAGCATGGTATGCCCAACATGGGTTTTGTTTTTCTTATCTTTCTAAAGCAGCTAAACACATCATCTTAAAATTTACAGTAGAATTTTCCTATAGGGTGGCTGGTCAGTGATTTGTTGATCCCCCCCCCCCCCTTCATTTGATGTATTCTGTAAGCTTTCTCTGCCTGCAAGCTTAGCTAGATTACAGCTGTGGCGAACATAACCTCGCCACGGGCTTCTGGAGGAGCCTGCTTGCCAGTCTCTTGCCCCAAGACTATGGGTCATGCGAAAAGACTTTGTTTGTGCACTTCCCTATTCTGTTCAGGAACTGAATAGGCGCACAAACCAGGAACCACCCAGGAGCTTGTTAAGTCTAATTGCCACTTTGTAACGATTCCAACCGCAGTTCTCTAATTGTTCGTCTGGGTAGCCTCCATTCGTATGGCCGAACATGTGGCAGTGGCCATCTTGTTACCACGAACACATGCAGCGGTGTTTGGGCATCGAACTCATGGAACTGAAATCAGACACTGAAACTCCCGAACACCACTGGACTTCCATAATCGCCTGTGTTCAGTTCTGTACGTCATGGAAGGGCACTGTTTGGTGGAATCATTAGTCTGAACAAGGTGAACAAGCTCCAGGGTAAGACAATTGACTATGTACGGTAGCCAGGTACCCAGTCAGGGTGCGAGGCAGTCTGCCACAACAGCCCAGCTATGTTGGCAAATGGATACATAAAATATATACAGGGTTATTCAATAAAGTGAGAATTCAAGGTGAATTTAAAGCGAATTTAAAATTTAAGGTCAAAAAAGTCAGAATTAAAATTTTCTAATTCCAGTTTGGCTACTCTGACCTTACATTTGAAATTCTCTTTGATCACTTTAAAGTCTCACCTTAGTGAATAACCCTGATAGACAGGGTAGGTAATCAGATCAGCAGAATCTACACTTTGGTATGAAAAACATAGTGCAAAATAAGCCCAAAACAATTTACTCTGGCATCCGACCCGGTAAATGTTGTAATGTCAAAAAGAAGAATATAATATAAAAAACCCTTCTGAAGGTTATTGTCATTTTCTTAAAGTACAATAATCCTACCACGTTTTGTGAAGTTGTTCGTAAACTAGACCAGCTGTTGTTTATAATAAAGCTCCTTTTCATCCATCTGTTTTATTTAAATTTCTCCCAAATAAACCTGTTCTTAAAGTGTTATTTGCAAATTATAGAGTTTAGTATCTATTGCCACGAAGAGTCTATTCTTTCTTATTTTTGGAAGTGAGTTTATTTTAAAAAAAAAAAATTATTTAATCTTTTTCAAACGGAAGGCCAATACAGAACAAAATACAATAAATATAATAAAAGTAACGATGCAGCATTTGTTGCTGGTCTACTGAAATAAATGTTAGACGGGACCGTGTCGAATGCTGCAGTGGAGTAGAAATATTTCCTAAAGCATAAATGACCATATATATATATTTTGGTATTCACACTTTAGAAGAGATTATTGTCTATTCTAAGAACTGATGACCAGGTTGCAGAATTCAGAATAAACTAGTTTAGTGAAAAAACTATCCACCTCATTGAATCGTGCATTTTAGATTCTTTTGAGACCGACCTATTTTGGCTTACGTTTTGTAACTCTCTTATCAATTCACCACAACTCATTGTGGTGTGAATAAGATCAATAGTCCTGCTTTGCCATATTTCAGTAGAGTGAGTCGGCTTTTTATTGGACGAGATAAAATCAACATCACCAACAACCAATAGAAATGCTCAGGTTTCTCACTGCTCGTGAATAGAATAGAATGTTGCATTTATTGAAAGCGGTTTGATGTTTATTGAAATAGGTTAGTAGTCAGGGGGACTTGTTGTCAGCCACTTGGCCATTCTTGAGGGTCACAGGGCAATAGAAGTTATAATTAACTTTCCTGGGCAGGTTATCTTTTTTATTCTTCTCATTTTCCCCATACTGTGAAATGTAGTTCAAACCATTGTCTTACCTAATGATAAGGGCAATATGCTTTACAAATGGAAGGCTGTGGATGATGAGAGTTGTAGTTAAACCACAATTGTCCGCTAATATTCTGAGGGGGTGAAATTTGATCGTTGATTTTTTTCATTACACTCTAGAGCCATTTGAAGGATAACTGTGACTGAAGAAATGCACGCGTTGTAGCCTATTTATATATTTTTTGTAATGCATAACATGCAAATTACCGCCTCTTTTCAGTGCATTGTCTTGCTTACCTTTGCTCTATGGGGACAGCCATCTTCAAGTTGTCTTTGATGAGACGAACAGCTTAAGTGAGCAAACACTGTGTAGGTAAATAAGAGCTTGTGGATATCCACAAATCCTGACATGATGTGCAAGTGGCAGGCGTCTAAAATATGTTCTGGACAATTTCAGATCTTCTATCTGTACATGGCCCTACCAGATGCCTTATGTTTCTGCCCAAGAGGGGTAAAAATGGCTGCTCTCACATAGGAATGGTAAACCCTTCTCTGAATGCAGGTATTCATTTAAGTTTAATTCTTTTTCTTAAGTTTAAAAAACACATTTTTTTAACATTGAACAACAAATACATATTGACATACAAAGACAATAAATAAATATAATTTTTTTTGTATATTCTTTCAGGTCTAACATTTACATATATGTATTTAGAACACAACATAGGCTATTTGAGCTTGAAATTTTGAGTAAAGCATTTTTAAAGAGATTTTCTTTATTATGTTAATCCATTCTAAATAATTATGGAGGTAATTTAACTTATTATTAAAGTAGGCAACTCCCTTCTCCATTTCAAGTTAATGAAGACGTTTTTTTTTTTTTTATTGGGAAAAGGTTGCCGTTAATATTTCTTTCCAGTGTCTCGTTATTATTATTTCTGCAGACATAAGACAATGACAAGTCAGTATTTGTGAACTTTTTGGAAGTTTACCCCAATTAAGGTGGAGAAGTGCTGTTTCAGGGGACTTTATTAAGTTGATCTGTAAAGTCTTTAAATTCAAATATATCAAATCCCAAAATCCAGTTATTCTTGGGCAGTTCCACCAAATATGTAGCATTATACCCTCATGGGCTAGACATCTCCAGCATAACGATGAATTGGTTGGGGATATTTTAACTGGTCTAGTTGGGACTAAATACCATCTTTGTAGAATCTTAAAATGGGTTTCTATAATATTTTTTATAATTTTTTTTCCTTTTTGATAAATTTGTTATTTTTGTTGTGTATGTAGTTACAGGTCATCATCAAACGCCACAACAGCATCCATTGGTATATTCAGGCTAGATAGTGGCATGAGTAATTGTAAATTTTTTCATTTTTATATGAAGAAGCTTAAACGTATAGCAGATGGGATCATATCTATCTAGAGATGGTGCCGCACTATTTTTAAGATAATAAAACATGCTTATGCAGGGCATGTCAGTGAATGGGACAATAAGCATTACATTAAAACGTGGTGCGTATTCTGACATTTTAGTTTCGTGAGACACAGCTTAGGTATAGTAGAAGCAAATCATAGGTAAGGCAATGCTTTTGAGTGAGTCAAACGTAAAGACAAACTTTTTAACTGAAAAAGCATGGTAATAAACACCACTGGATTCACTTTGGGAAATTCACAGGCTTAGCTCTACTGAGCTGCTGGAGATGGTATGCTGTCAGGCTTGCTGGACTAAACCTGTGTTTAGCATGAGCTGAGTCCTGAAGTGAGGATGGGTATGGTAAGTGCCACTCAGCCAGCCCCGGGCCCTGCATGAGCCGACCACTTGTGCCCTCGGTTCCAGTTCCACGTATGGCTGACACGGGTTTCCTGGTAAGTGTGTGCCGTCCAGGTGTTGGGCTGTGGTTCGAAGGGCTCAAGGACCACAAAGGTGTCGTGGGGGCCAGGCCCAAGCCCTGTGTACAGTGGCAAGATTACTGAGTGGTGAATACGTTCCACAGCAAGAGTCCCACGAGCGGAGGTGAGGTGCCTCTGGTTGTAACGCTGCCGGTGAGCAGTGAGTGTGGTTGTGCTCGATGCCTTGAGACCACCATGTTGTTGGCAGGGTATATGTGCCCAGGCACCATGCGCATCCCGCGGGAGGTATGTTGCTGTGTTTTAGATCCCTCCAGTGGGGACCGGGATAACCCTCCCGACCAAAAGGGGGGGGAGGCGGGCGGGACTGGCAACGTATCAGTAAGCCAGAGAGTGGTAGCTGGGCTGGGGGGCAGCACGGCGGCCGTCCACCCTGTTCCCCTCCCGAGTAGGATGCAGTCTCCGAAGCGTCGTACTTCCATCAGGTGATCCAAAACTCCCGATCTCTGGGTCTGCTACACCTTCCACAACCGTGGGGGATATCTCTTGAGCTCAAAGAACATCAATCCTCTTCTGTAATTCCTTTATTCAGGTCTATTTAATATTTATTTCTTTTTTTTTTGCTGGTGTTTAAGTTTGTGAATAAATTTGTCTTATTAAATCTTTGGCTGTTGAACTTGCCGCTTTAACCTTCCTACCATTAAAAATTTTATCTAATAGTTTTTTCTTTTCTCCTTCTACCTTCAATAGATGTTCATTTAAAAAAACTTTTTTTTAGAAGATCTTCTATCAATATTTATTTGTGGACTCTCCATGAATTGAGGTCCATGTCTGGCATAACTATTTCTAGAAGGTGAAGGTTAGCTCCTTCATATATTTTATTAGATATCTTTTTTATTGCTTGCCATTCTTCTATGAGGTGGTTTAAAACACATGAGTTAAGTTCCCTTGGTTGTTGGTCTAAATTACTGAGACCCTTCCATTTCTGAAGGTCTAAATCTATCTCCAAATCTGTGTGATTCTATTAAACCAGGCCTGCTCTCTTGAGTTATAGATTTGTAATTTCTAAATGTGGACAATTATGTTGGCCCAATATATTTTTTTTATTAGGGGGTTTCCCATGCCTCCTTTATTACTTTTCTTTGCCAGAACTTGTACCTTAATTCGTGATATCTTTCCTCTCCATATAAAATTAGAGAAGGAAAGTTGGATCATATCTAACCAGGTCTTGGGAAATTTTATTGGATCATATTGAAGAGATATGCCCATTTAGGTATAATATTATTATGATATTTATATAGCGCCGTCAAATTCCGCAGCGCTTTACAATGGGTGGACGAACAGACATGTAGTTGTAACCAGACAAGTTGGACACACAGGAACAGAGGGGTTGAGGGCCCTGCTCAATGAGCTTACATGCTAGAGGGAGTGGGGTAAAATGACACAAAAAGGTAAGGATAGTATTAGACTAGTGACAGTTGCAGAAGAGGAATTAGTCAGGAGCTATTAACAGTACACCTTTAATTATTAAACTACTAATTTAGATGTATTGATTAAGATATCATTCACAGAATGGCTTTATTACAAGTAATATTTTATTCTTAGTAACAATAAAAGTTCACATTTCCTTTAAGTGATATGTTTGCGTTAGTCCGTTTGTAGCAGGCTATAAGGTATCTTGACTCTAAGCTGTGCACAGATATTGGAAGCCTGGACATGTGAAAATATTAAGGAGAGAGTAATATAAGAAAGAGAGAAAGAGAGGGAGAGAGAGAGAGAGGGAGAGGAGGAGAGAGAGAGAGAGAGAGGGGAGAGAAAGAGGGAGAGAGAGAGGGAGAGAAAGAGGTAGAGAGGGAGAGAGAGGGGGAGAGAGAGAGATAGAGAGATAGAGAGGGAGAGAGGGAGAGAGGGAGAGAGGGAGAGAGGGAGAGAGGGAGAGAGGGAGAGAAGAAATGTATCCACTAACATTTTGTAGGAACATTTTGCAGAAAATTGACAATATCCAGCTCAGTTGGACACATTTTCTACAAACAGTTTTTACTCATTTGTAGATATATATATAAATTTTATTTATTTTTTGTCAAGTTTGCTGCATGTGCTCTTTCTTATCGTGTATAGAACATCTCAAGGAAAAAATTTGATGAGACAATGAAATGATTCTGAAGTGTGAAGAGAAGGAATAGGGAAATTAGGCTTCTACCCCACAGAGCGTGCAATCTGTGCAATCTAGGACTTTAATTTTGGGCCTGTCATGCATAAAAAGGGATAGCATGCATCAAACTATCACACATGACGGTCTGTAACAAACAATTTTATCCTAGTAAAGAATTAGCATAATATTTTGGTAGGGCTGGTGCAGATTCGATAATACCTCACACTGAGTCGCCTCAGACAAATGTCACCTTGATTTTCCTTTTCTTGTTACGTTTTTGCATTTTGATTACATTTCTCTGTCGTTTATTTATATATTTATGTATATTTCCTAAATAGAGACATAGATACAACAAGTAGGGTTACAATTCACAGATCTGGCTTTCTCAGATGATTTGAACGGTGTAGTAACAAAGGGTGCCAAGACTGATGCCACCTTTATCTACCTCAACTGCAGTGACTCCTGGAAATGAAACTCATAACATAACAATTGGGACAGTCACAATTTTAGAACCAGACCTGTTTGTCTCTCTTTACAATGTTAGTGTGCCTCTCTAATATTTAAACTGTACATTTATAGGGTATATGAATATACAAAAGAACCTCACTGGAATGAAAAGTACAGTAATGTACAATAAATGTGGTTAACAATATAATACCTCACAAGTGTCCCTATTTAGTTGATTAGTCCCTATTTTCGGACCAAACCCCTCTGTCAATCTTTTCTCTCCTAATTTCCCTATTTTCTAGGAGCTCCATATTGTTGTTGTGTCTGAGTGTATAACAGAGCTCCAAAGCAATAACACTCCCAGTAATGTGCCTGGGTGTATAACAGAGCTCCACAGTAATAACACCCCCAGTAATCTGTCTGAGTGTATAACAGAGCTCCACAGCAACAATACTCCCAGTAATGTGTCTGGGTGTATAACAGAGCTCCACATCAATAATACTCCCAGTAATGTGTCTGAATGTATAACACAGCTCCACAGCAATAATACTCCCAGTAATGTGTCTGAGTGTATAACAGAGCTCCACAGCCATAATACTCCCAGCAATGTGTCTGTGTATAACAGAGCTCCACCGCAATAACACTCCCAGTAATGTTTCTGAGTGTATAACAGAGCCCCACAGTAATAATACTCCCAATAATGTGTCTGGGTGTATAACAGAGCTCCACAGCCATAATACTCCCAGCAATGTGTCTGTGTATAACAGAGCTCCACCGCAATAGCACTCCCAGTAATGTGTCTGAGTGTATAACAGAGCTCCACAGCTATAATACTCCCAGTAATGTGTCTGAGTGTATAACAGAGCCCCACAGCAATAATACTCCCAATAATGTGTCTGGGTGTATAACAGAGCTCCACAGCAATAATACTCCCAGTAATGTGTCTGTGTATAACAGAGCTCCACAGCAATAATACTCCCAGTAATGTGTCTGTATATAACAGAGCTCCACAGCAATAATACTCCCAGTAATGTGTCTGAGTGTATAACAGAGCTCCACATCAATAATACTCCCAGTAATGTGTCTGAATGTATAACACAGCTCCACAGCAATAATACTCCCAGTAATGTGTCTGAGTGTATAACAGAGCTCCACAGCAATAATACTCCCAGTAATGTGTCTGAGTGTATACCAGAGCTCCACAGTAATAATAATCCCAGTAATGTGTCTGAGTGTATAACAGAGCTCCACCGCAATAATACTCCCAGTAATGTGTCTGGGTGTATAACAGAGCTCCACAGCAATAATACTCCCAGTAATGTGTCTGAGTGTATAACAGAGCTCCACAGCTATAATACTCCCAGTAATGTGTCTGAGTGTATAACAGAGCTCCACAGCAATAATACTCCCAGTAATGTGTCTGAGTGTATAACAGAGCTCCACAGTTATAATACTCCCAGTAATGTGTCTGAGTGTATAACAGAGCTCCACAGCAATAATACTCCCAGTAATGTGTCTGAGTGTATAACAGAGCTCCACCGCAATAACACTCCCAGTAATGTGTCTGAGTGTATAACAGAGCTCCACAACAATAATACTCCCAGTAATGTGTCTGAGTGTATAACAGAGCTCCACAGCAATAATACTCCCTGTAATGTGTCTTTAAATTACAATAAATGTGTTTAAAAATCAGTCTGTGTAAATAAGATTCATTGTTCTTGTTCTAAATTACATTTTAGGTTTATAAATTGTTATTAGTAAGTCACCTAAAATGTTTCATTGCAGCCCCGCCCCTGGCCACACCCCCTCTCACATCTCTATAATTAACGTGTCCCTCTTTGTCCATTTGAAATGTTGGGAGGTATGCAGTTTGTTTTTGTAGATAAGATTGTTGAGTTGTTTAAATTTGATTCCCATCATAATCTTGTGGTTTCAAAACATACCCAAAAGTATTTTCTTTGTGAAGTAGCATCTATCACCACCTTTAACAGGGTCTTTAGATAGCCCCCAGTCTCCAGCAGGAAGTGTGATGGATTTTTGTATATATATTCTGGACATTCTCCTGATGAACGTTGTGAGGATTACCTAATAAAAATATTGGGAAATACTAATAAGGAGCGATTGTAGTTTGTAAATATACAAAACATTATAACTATTTCCTTGCTGACTGGTTTACTTTTACATCTTGGTCCCAAAGCTGCATTTTTATAAATAAGTCTAGTTTTACCAGATTGGGCACTTTTGGGGCCCTTTGTGTTTCCTTTGTTGTTGTTCCCCATGGCATACCATCTGCCTGCCACCATCCAATAATATGAGCCATTTATTTTTATGCGATTAAAGTATACTTTTTAACTTGTGAGGATCAGAATTTTGATTGTACAGAGTGCAGCGATCTCCCGAAACACATTGTAACCTTTATAAATAAGCTCCGATGCCTTTAGTGTGCTTCATCAACTTCTCATTTTGTAATGGAACTAGCATTGTACAGTTGTCTCTTGCTATAATCCGAAGATTTCCAGAGAACACAATAAATATGGAAACTAAACAACAACAGAAAATGGTAAAATTGCAAAATGTAACAGCAGCAGTTTAACTCAGTGTTGGAAATAAAATGCTTTGTTTTGATTACAGTTGATTCACAATCCTGAGCTGTAACCCGCCTCCCTAATCCTCCTAACCTATCCACAAATATCTCTTCACTTTAATGTCTAACCATAACCACTAACTAAAATTAGGATCAAACATGCTTTTTTGTAAATACATTAAGTTGTTGCTCCGGGCTTTCATGGTGACATTAAATACTATACTTAATTTTCAGGACCTTTGTTTATCCACTGTTAATAACAATATAATTCACTTGCTGCCGATTTGTCACCTGCACATTGATGCTGTGAATCTCCCGACCCACCAAATCCCAAAAGAGGTCTTCTGGACTGAGATCTGATGGCTGTGAAGGACACTGTAGTAAATTTAACTCATTGTATTGTTTTCTGAACCAGCTTAGATGATATATACCTTGTGACATGAAGTAACCTATAGAAGATGTAGACTGCGGCTTGAGAGAGAAGCACAATATTCACGTAGGCAATATTGGCAGTGTGTGCCAATAAAATATTCCTCGTACCATTATTCCGTCACCACCACTAGTCTAAGCTGGTTACATTAGCTGGGATAGTTCAAATTATTCATGCTAATTATGCCAAATTCTGATTCTACCAAATTTTGATTCCAACCAACAGTAGATTATAGATTGGTCAGACAGGTCAATATGTTTCCAATCTTTTACTGTATAGTTTTGGTGAACCTGTGCCCACCCGATCCTCAGTGTCCTGATCTGCAACTGCAGTCACGTCCACATTCAACATTGATGTTAAGTGTTTAGAATTACTTTTCTGCAAAGTAACATTGTAATGTCTGGTTATCTCAGTTGCTGCTGTCACCCTGACAGCTTTGACCTGTCTAGCCCTGTCTCCGCTGATCTGTCTCTTTAATAAAGCATTTTTGTCCACAGAACTGTCACTTACTGGATGTTCCAGATTGGATTAGCTCATCTGAGGACTGGATTCTACAGACAGCACTGACTCAATGATGTTGGTCCAACCACCATTCCAGAATCAACTCAACTGCATGGTGTAAAATGTGCAATGCACCGTGTTTTACCTGCGCTAGTGTGGTAAATGTTGTAGGCCAAGAGAAGGCAACCTTCAGCCCTCCAGATGTTTTGGACAACATCTCTCATAATGTTTGTACAGCCATAATGCAGGCAAAGCACAAGGAGAGATGTTGTTAGCAACATCTTGAGTACCAATGGTTGCCTACCCCTGTCATAAGCAGTCACTAAACCCTGGTGCCCGCTTGCCATTATCACTGCTGCACCAACAGCATAAGGCATCCAGAGACAATTTGTGAAACAGGTGGGCATGGCGAACGAACAACACTAATCAGAACTAACTCCTCATCTTTAAGCAAGCCTTGTCTTCTATCATTAATAAAAGATCAGAAAGGTGATAACAATATGCAGTTTGCAGAGTCAATTGGACCCTGTTTACACCACAACTTAAATATTTTTTTTTCACGTAGCTCATGAATTGTGTCAATGAATTGCTTATCTGTCCACCTGGTTTTATATAGAAATCTGTGTTTTTCCTATAGGATAACCATGCTGATTCACAAACCTTTTCAAGGCAGGGGCAAAATCAGAGTCGTCAATTCAGGGCTCTGTTTAATTGTGGTTGCAAATCTGTTACGTATTAAGTAATATAATGTTAAAAGATTTTTATCAATTCATTCAAAAATGTTTACTGTAGGTGTTGGATGCTACAAATCCTGGACATTTGATTGTTTTGTATGTCACGTATACATTGGTCCACCATCCTACCAGAGATGAAAGTTTTTATTTATAACAGTTATTACAATTTGTATTCATATAATACTGGTAATTTAAGTATAGCTAACTAGAGTATTTCAATGGTAATACAGTTCACAAAGTCAGTGTGCCAGGTACAGACAAATCAACAAACCACGTAGAATAAAAATAAATATGAAATATATCTGCAATAAATGTGACATAGAATAGTGTGAAAAGCTGGAATCGTTGTGCATGCAAAGACGGGAGTTTGACACTTGTGGAACCTACAAAGTGTAAGTGGGTAAAAACATTGACTCCAATCTTTCATTTTATTGTTCTATAATCTTCCTCACTATAGGTGATCTCCCGTTCAAGGGCATTGATCTGTGTTAACTTGGATCACATTACAGATAAACAGAAAATGATCTGAATCATGGATCCTGGTAGATAGTTGCAGATCAATACAAAATAATTTAGTATCACCCTTAACCTTATGTACAAAGACTTGACAATATGAATACTAATCTTTTATTCTGGTGATTGTCTATGGCATGTAATATACTGTATGGAAGCCAGGGCAAGTCTATTTATACAAAAACAGGATGTTTCTATTACAGAGTGAATCATTTTAGCACTTTGGTGTTCTAATAAGAGCTCATTTTCACAGCTATAAAATGTATCCTTCTGGGGAGATATTTTAAGATTCTACCCTTTCCCCCATCATAAACTCAGACAAGTCATATTTCAGTGTATTTGTTCTACGGTTTTGCAGTGTTTAACAACAAATGGAGCACTCTAGTCATTATCTGCAGACATTTATTATAATATTTCTTGGGTCTGACTTTGTTAATAGTATAACTAATACTTAATATTAAATAACGTTCGCTATGTATTGTGCCTGAGCAATAAATATATGTGGATTGCTCCACCTCCTTTTTAGTTAGCAGCTTTGTAGCAATGATGTACAAAAACAAAAGTCATCAAGGTGGTTAAAAAAATTATAATAATCCGAACAGCAAGACTACAAAAGAAACAAATATATTTTTTAATAAAACAAATAACATGAAAACCAAGTCATCATGTGATAATTCTTCTTCCTTTTCAGAAATACTCCTGGCATAAACTCATAGTTAATTCGGTCAAAACATTGGAAAGCAATGTCTAAATGAAAATTGTTTTGCATTGCCATTATCCAGGTTATTACCAAAAAAATAATTTTTGTATTTTGTAACTTTGCACTATGTCATTGATGCATCTTCAATGTTTACATTTCTTGTTGTTAAGTATACAGAAGGGCAAAAATGTTGTTCTTATCAGCATTATTAACATACAAAATAAATGTTTTAAATTTAGTGATTCTGTCTTTCTATAGATCTTACAATGCTTTAGCTGTTAAAATTTTAAATTAATTACATTAGAAACCAACACCCTCATGGATAAAATAAGAATAGGATATATGTTTAACATGGAGAAAGAACGAAATATATTTAATACAATCTGCTTAGAAATGCATCCAATTAGCTGTCATTTAAAAAAAAAAAATCATATCCATAATTTTTTTTTATTTTTTTTTACAACAGAAACAGCAACAAAATGATTAATCATATACAAAGAGTTATGATTTACGAAGGAGTATAAAGATATTTGATAATACTATACAATGGGTATAATAAAACTGCACATACTACGTATTACCAAGAAAAATTAGTTGCTGAAGGACCCTCTATCTTCCGTGTTAACTGTCCATCATTACAAGTTAATTGGACTTCCCTCTGTATTCTGTAAGAATTGCTTGACAATAGGATGGCCCTGTTGCATAGTATAACACTTTTTTTATATTGGACCAAAATGATATATACCGGTATATAAAGGAAAAAAAACACACATTGTCTAAGCACTCTGTAATCTATAGCCTGACCCTAAAAAGCCCTCTAAAAAAACACATAAAAACAAGTTTTAATTCATTTATTTTTTATTTTTTTAAATTCTTTATTTTATTGAGGCGTTTGAGTGAACGTTTTCATTCTTAATAACAACACATATACCGATCAGACATATGCTATACAAAGTAATCATCCAAGCAATAATTTAATAAATGATTTAAGTAAATGTACAAGGGACATTATATCTGGCAATCCCCACAAGCAAATACAGATATAACAAAACAGAGGAAGAGTCTGCGCTAGTTCAATTGAGCAGCAACCCTAAAAGGGAAATCCCTCACGGAACCCTTATGTAAGAAATGCGAGAAAAGAGGGGGTCAAGGGCTGCGCTTAGGTAAAACAGATATGTTAAAATATATAAGATCGTGTATTTATAAAATAAACAGCGATAATAAAATCAAATAAAGTTCATCCGGATTTTTTTGGAAATATAGAATAAAAACAGTCTCACTGATATGCAGTACCACGATATTAATCCTCAAGTATGGCTCCGTCCGTGTGGTAGGTAGTCCATATATGTGAAGATAAAAAACAAAAGAGAAAGCTGCCTATGGTGAAATATTGTATGTCCTGATGTGGTATATAATCAAAGGAAATATATTTCACTCACATTTGGCAATAAGCTCCACCAAATGTGAGTGAAATATATTTCCTTTGATTATATACCACATCAGGACATACAATATTTCACCATAGGCAGCTTTCTCTTTTGTTTTTTATCTTCACATATATGGACTACCTACCACACGGACGGAGCCATACTTGAGGATTAATATCGTGGTACTGCATATCAGTGAGACTGTTTTTATTCTATATTTCCAAAAAAATCCGGATGAACTTTATTTGATTTTATTATCGCTGTTTATTTTATAAATACACGATCTTATATATTTTAACATATCTGTTTTACCTAAATACAGATATAAGCATATCTTAGATGTTTGTCTTCTTGACTCATTCTTAAAATTTCTAATAATTACAAATGCCTGGGATGAAGCATGGCAACCATTTTTATTGTTCTGCTTGGCTTTTGAATATTAATGAAAATAATTGCCATTATCAGAAGTCTGTGGGTGTATCTATAAATTTCCTCTTTAACTGTTTCAAAGTGTATATTTATTCTAAATAGACCTCCTCGTTTTTTTTTTTTTTGTTTAATTTTATTTCTATTTTTCTCTGAATTGGGCCCTTCACTAGGCAAATTGACATGAATATGTGAGGGGGAAAAAAATAATGATTAAAACTCATTTCTCCTTCTTTCCTCTTCTTCTCAGTTAATCATGGTTCAGTATAAAAAAAAGGCAAAGAAAGAAAAATAATACAGAACTGATTTTTGAAAGAGAATTTATATGGCTTGGTTGTTTATTAAACGTTGGGTCTCCCAACTTGAGGCCTGCTCACTAATAAAGATCCCTTTTCAATGGTCCTTTCACATGCAGCAATGAACGTAGATAAACGAAGCTGTGAAGAAGTCGTCAGCTCAAAAGATAATACGTAACGTAAGAGTGCACGTGACATTATCAGGGTTATCCACTAAGCTTTGCATATTCCTCTGAAAATGCATGAAACTTGAAGGAATTCACAATATGTAATTCAGAGGAAAATTCTAAAATGTTCCCTAAATGCTATTATTCACAATAATCAGTGTCTGCTGAAAAGTTAGCCCCAAATAAATATGAATTCAGGCATGTACTAAATAACAAGAAATTAAAGAAATTCAGGCATGTACTAAATAATAAGTGACCCTAAATTTCCCCTGAATTTGCACATTTGGAAGCACATTCAATTTTGTTTCATTTATTTTTTTATCACTTTTTTATTGCAGACATAATTGAAAGTTTAGGCCTCAATTTGTATTTTTTTTAATCTAGCTTTATTTGTCACTGTCTGTGAACAATCCATATAAAAAGATTGCAAATTCTAATATAACCCATCTACATCACATCATTGGAAGAGCTAACACTAGAGAACTTAATATATCCACCAAAGGGAATGCTTAAGTAATTAACTTTATGCCAGACATTCCAGGTCATTATATGCTAATTGGTTGCTTGAAAAGATCATATGAAAATGTCATACGTCATATGAATGCCAAATTATTGTTTACGGCATGGTTCTGAGTACATGTAGGAGCAATTTCAGGGCTAATTCCGCAATATTTCAGTGGAGGTTTACTGAGGGAATTTGGAGGAAATGCAGAGGAAAGGCAAAGGGATTTGAATTGAATTCAGGTAGGATTTACAATTGGGCTAATGTGAGTAAATTCAGGTGGTGTTGCACAGGGTGGTGGTTGATAAATGTACGTAATTATCTTGAAATATATGAGTTCAAATTTCCCTAAACTATTTTCTCAAAATATGTGGAAATAACTAATTGATTTTCTAGATCCTATGTCAGTATGAAGCATTATGTGAATAAGGTTCATAAACTGTGAGCACACACATGCACAGAACGTGAGTAACTGCGAGTGAGTTCACTACTACATACTCAACATTTCAAATGGAAAAAAGGTACACTTTAATGTTGGTGATTTGAGTGGGGGGGTGACTAGATGCCGGGCGGTTCAGAGAAATTTTACGTGACTTACTAATAACAATTTATGCAACTAAAATGTGATTTAGAACAAGAACAATGCATTTTATTTACACATACTCCATTTATTTAAGTTTAAATACACATTACTGGATGTATTATTGCTGTGGAGCTCTGTTATAAACTCAGACACACCAACAATATGGAGATGCTAGAGGAAATTAGGATACAAGAGAGGGACAAAGGGATTCGGGCCCTGTAAATAGGGACACTTGGGAGGTATGCTTCTATAGAACAGGAGTAGGCAACCATCGGCACTCCAGATGTTGTGGACTACATCTCCCCAGATGTTTTGCCAGCATTATGGCTGTACTACCATTGTAAGAGAGGTAGTCCATTACATCTGTAGTGCCGAAGGTTGCCAACCCTTGTTATAGATAGATATATAGACATTGATATTATTTTGTTTTGTTTATTGGTATTTTAGAGGAAGTGTTATTTTGTTTATTTTTTTTTAGAGGAAATGTTATATTGTTTATTGGGATTTTAGAGGAAGTGTTGGTATTTAGTAGTAGAATTTATAGTACCTCCATATTTTATGTAGTGTGTTTTGTGTGTTTATCTAGTGTGTGTGTGTCATATAGTGTTTATTTATGCAGAAATTGAGGAATTGTTATGATAGTGTTTGAGTGGCTCTTTTTGCAGAGTATTTATGGGTAGTTTTTTAGAATGTGGGCTGGTAAGCATGCAGATAATGAGTGGAGTGTTATGCAGCATGTGAGTGGATTGTTATTCAGAGTACTAGTGGATGGTTATTTAAAGTGTAATTAGATGATGAAGCTGAGTGTTAGTGGTTCAACGAGTGGGTGGTTGTGATTGGTTGGATATGCAGTGTGTGAGTGGGTAGTTATGTAAATTGTAACTGGTTGGTTATGCAGAGTGTCAGTCAATGGTTATGCAGGATGTGATTGGTTGGATATGCAGAGTGTGAGTGGGTAGTTATGTAAATTGCAACTGGTTGGTTATGCAGAGTGTCAGTCAATGGTTATGCAGGCTGTGATTGGTTGGTTATGCAGAGTGTGAGTGGGTAGTTATGTAAATTGTAACTGATTAGGTTATGCAGAATGTCAGTGAATGGTTATGCAGGCTGTGATTGGTTGGTTATGCAGAGTGTGAGTGGGTAGTTATGTAAATTGTAACTGGTTAGGTTATGCAGAATGTCAGTGAATGGTTATGCAGGCTGTGAATGGATAGTGGAGCAATGTGTCAGTACATGTTTATCCAGAATGTTAGTTATTGATTATGCAGAGTGTGAGTATTTGGTCATGCTGAGTATGAGTAGCTGCTAATACTCCCTGCAGGTTACGTGTGTCTGCATATCTTGAAAGAGCAGGATTTAACTAATAAATGAGCAATCACTAGTTACATGATTTTCTATCTAGGCCTCTGTTTACGGAACAATGGCACATACTGATACAGTTTGTATATAAGGCTTAGAATCTGAAGTCTTGTTCTGTTAGCCAGGCCTTAAAAGGTACTTGCCACTGAAAGCCTTCGCAGACCCTCCGGGGTGAATTTCTACTCGCCAGGGCTAAATTGTCACAGAGAAAGAGACCAGATATGTAGATACCTTTCATTATCATGTGTCATACAGAGCTCTCAACATCACATTCAGCGCCTCCTGATAATATATAAGTTGTTACATATCCAGGGGTCTATTCACATAGTTTATTAATTTGTTTAGTATATGACCAAGTGCTGCAGAATATGACTACATTTAAATAGTCAGATTTAGTATAATGTTTATTATTAAAAATATATATCACTTATACAGGGACACTATATAGTCATATAAAGCATATCCTGTGTACTGAGGCTCAATGTACAGAACTGTTTAAACCCATAATGGTTTATCTTTACATTTGCCATTCCAGATATGTTTGAACTTAATTTCCAATAATGCTCATTCGGCCTCGAATATCCACAGTGGTGAGCTTAGCCAACACTGGTAGAGACAATAAGAAAATTTTCACTGGATATTTTAATGCAGATTCTTGTAATATCACTGGCTACATATCTGGGTTTGCTAACACAATATGAGAGAATTAGAGAAAAAAATATATAAAAAATCAGTATGTAATTTCGAGCGTTCCAAAGGCTTAATTCAAAAAGGTTACATAATATTACAAAACTTTTCATTACCATAGATACTCAAACCGAATAAAAAAAAATAAAAAATTCAAATTTTTACTTATCTGATTTTAATTTAAATCTCCCTGTCATTTACATGGAGACCGATGTCTATGTTATTAGTTTTATGTGGTCCTACTATGTGAGATAGCCTTTTTTTTTATTTTTAATTAAATCTGCAAAACCACATCTTTTAATATAAATTCTCGCTGGACGCCATCTTACAGAAAAACTCATGTGATACATTTGGGAAGATAATACACAAGCTAGGGTCAAACACTGTGATTGTCTAAAAAAGTGTCATAAGGATTAAAAACAAGATAATAAGACTGGCAGAGTGTTTTGGGGGATACACAATGTCTAGTGGCAAGTCTGTAACAAATGCTGGTTTGTATCATGTGATCTGCTGTATGAATTTAAATAGATTGGATATTATAGCATATCTGCATAGCATGTCTCTTATCACAAGAAGACGTATTCACTAAACACTAAGTTAACTGAAAACGGTATTGCAAAATTTATTTTACACTAGAAGTGCTGATTTTGAAAATTTCACCAGTATTGCAAAACTCATTTTACACCAGAAAAATTCTCCTACATTTTTTTAAAATTGTACAGTTCTCCCCTCCCTTCTCCCCCAAGTTCACTGCAGTTCACTGTTTAGTAAATAGACCCCCAAGACCTTTATATTATTTGCTGGCCATGATCCAAAAGTGAACCATTAAGTAAGTTTTACCAATGCCAGTCTAATACTGTTTATTTAAACCTTGGAGGGATTGATTGAACATGTGAAAGCTTGGCTGCACCCTTACTGCACTTATAGGGTTAAACATTTAGACATTCAATAATTATAATGCTGAATATACACATAATGTGCTGTGTTTAAATATGTATTATTATTTTTAATGTGTGTGTAAAATGTTTTGACAATTATTTAATAATAAACATACTGAAATATTATATATACATGTATATATATATATTTCTGTGCACTTGGATATATAATATTATGCCTGTATGTTTGTCTATGTGTGAGTGTATAGAAATGAGTAATATATATGTGTGTGCATTATGTGTATATTATTATTATTTTATTACTTATATAGCGCCAGCAAATTCTGTAGCGTTGTACAATAGATACTAGAATGCCTGTATATAAAAGTGTGTGTTTGTTTGTGAACATGTTGTATCTATATCAGTGTTTGTATACACAGGAGGGTGTATGTTTGTTATCTATGTGTGTATGCATATATGTGTGTGTGTGTGTGTTTATCAGGGGGCCATTATAAACTTGAAAACAAAAATTATTATATAAACAACAACATTAAATAAAACAACATGCTGCAGATTGTACATACAGCATTTATTTATATTATAAGAATTCCACATAAATATTTTAACTTCCAAAAGAACACAACTAATTATGTTTAGTGCAAGAGATTATGGAAATATAGTAAATATTTTCTCTCACAAACTATTTAAATCACTAGGAAAATGCCCAACACATATTAGAAAAATATCTAATGGACAAAAAAATGTTAAACGTTATTGAAAAATACAGGTCAATGTGATAGGTATGGAGTATATATTGTGTGAATTAATGCTTTTCGTTTTTTTATCGCTATATTTTAAAGGCTTATCCAATGATAACTCAGTAGCGTGGTTTATGTGCTGAACATGGGTATTATTCACTAAATAGCGATTTTGGATGTCATGTTAGCCGATTGGCAAAATTTTGAACAACATAGGCAAATTGGACAAACAAAAAAAATGTATCAGATTCAATTGAGTTGTTTAGTAAATAGAACCTTGTGTTAAGATAAATCAATATCTGCATTATTTTCTGACTTTTCTCACTATCTGGACACAATCATTAAACATTAGAAAGGCAAAACGATTCCCCACCCTTGTATCTTATCTATACATAGCTATGAGCCAGTGCTACAATCATTAAATACACTGTATCACACTACCGTTTAACCCTCCAAATATGTTTCTCTTTAACCCTTCCAGTAGCACACTAAAACTCATTAAAGCCACCTCAGATTTGTTAGATAGCAGAAAATAAAAGAAAATAAAGGTTCATGCATAGAATATTACAGGAAGATATGTGATAAAAAATAATAAACCAGTAATTATTCATCAACAATGAATTCATTGATCTATACATTTTTACTCAAATAAAATTCTTTATTTTAAAGAAATATTGTAAATTTCACTAACGAGGCACGAAAAGACTAAAGTAGAAACATTTTGTTTCAGTATTTCTTTAAAATATATACATTATGATTATGTTTATATTTGTGTGTGTGTAAACGTGTGTGTGGGTGTCATGGGTAGATAGATAGATAGATAGATAGAGAGAGAGAGAGATAGCCAAACTTTTAATTTTATATTTGAAAAAAATAATAATAATATAGAATATCTGTAAATATACAGTCACTACATAAAGTAAATACTCTCATAAACACAATAATATAAAATAACTATTTTGCATCGATTGTATTAACATCATCAGATAACCTTTAACTCCTTTTCAAAATATACGTTTCCCTAACAATACAATGTATTCAGTCAACAATGCCCCAAACAGCAGATCCTGGGCAGCACTATCACGGTGTCTACACAACACAACTGCAGATATATTAATTGTGCTCACAGTCTATTAGAAAGGCTGGTTTTATGGCTAAATATTGCTTATATTTCCCAGGCTAGCAGTAGGAATGTTCAAAATATAAATGAAGGGAGACAATACTTTAAAATGCATTAATATGGCCCTTCAATAATTCCACTGTTAGAATGAATAAAACATGCACTTTTACTTAGGAGTTTAATAATTCCTCCTCTTATAATTGTCTGCTTATTTAATATTAGATAGTTACATATTTTATAAGGGGAGCCAGTGAATATTAGCAGACTGTATTGAAATGTTGACTCAATGTTAAAAGCCTTTGATAAGAAAGAAATAATAAAATTTAAAAAAAACAATACTAATTCGAATTGAGGGATTGAGTGGAGAACAAATATTTTGGGTTTCTTATAAAATAGAATTAATGTAGAAAAAAAAACAGAAAAAAGTTGTTTATATATGTGTGCTTGTGTATATACATATAAGGAGAATACACATTATCTATCTATCTATCCATCTATCTATCTATCTATCTATCTATCTATCTATCTATCTATCTATCTATCTATCTATCCATCCATCTATCTATCTATCTATCTATCTATCTATCTATCTATCCATCCATCCATCTATCTACCTATCTATCTGTCTAGTTTCTAACCATGGAGTTTCTGTAAGGGTAAGTAGATTCTGATAGCATGTTACCTAATGTAAAGCATATTTTGGATGACCATTACAGTTTTTTTGTGTACATTTCATCCTTAAATACATCCCATGATAGTTTCCATTGTGTCCTATTTCTAGCCCTGGTGTAGGATTAACAGTGAAATATTTGGGACAGTGGGTACCTGTCAGCTCAGTTAAGGGGCTGGAGACAGACTAAGTGTATTCTTATAATGATCACATGTAAATGGATTGATGAGTCAAGGTTTTTTTTTTTTTATTATTTTGCTGACCCATAAACTCCCTGGGTCCCTGTCCTCCTAAGGGTTTGCACTGCATCTAAAAACACTTGGGGGAAAAATATACAGAGATTTTTTTCCTCTCTGCAAATGATTGCAGTATATTACATCAGCAAAACCAGGAATTAGGTTTAGCAGGTTAGATGGTGTTTCAGAATTAAATCAAATGCAAAAAATAAATTAAAAAAAAATAATCATTTTAAAACAATCCCAAAAATGTAAATAAAATCCTTAAATAAATAAATATATTTGATTAAAATAGAATGTTGCTGTGGAACTAGACATGTTTAATAGTTAGATTTGTATTAAAACAGATACATTATTACAACAAATCCTATGGACATTGCGAAGTGAATGCTGCTTGTGTTGAATTTTGCTAGCTGGGCTGGTCAGTTTTGGGAAGTGACTGGGCAATATCTATACTGGCCAAATGCAACAAGTAATGCCCAGGAGAAGAGCGTGTTTTGCGTTCCACTTACTTATTGGCTTAGAGTCCTTGACATACAGGCTTCCATCATATCATGTCTCTTCCACATAGCCCCTTGGACTTAGTCCCCTGATGGTCCTCTTCTCTCTTCCCCTCCCTGCCCTCCTCATTAGGAGATTGCTTTCATTCTGCTGACTTTTAGCTGCTATCTAGAACAGAAGTGTAAAGGTCGCCCAAAAAAAAAAAAAATCAGACCTCATCCTTATCAGCTTTAGCTCTGCACGGGTCAGTAACTGGGAGAAGGGCTGTATTGGCTAAATTCAGCCAAAGCTGGGATCACACATTCTCCTAACAGGACTTTCACATCAAAGATCTGCAGCCAAGATTTCACAGGAATTTACAGTCTGACATATTGGCATCCTCTAATAATCTCTAAGTAAATCCACAGCAAATACAGAGGACAGGTGAATTCTATGAAAGGTCAAAACATGGCTGTATACACATACACAGAAATACCAATATACACACACACACACACACACACACACAACACACAACACACACACACACACACATATAATAATATAGCTTTATATATATATATATATATATATATATACATATATATAAACTCATTCTTACACACACACACACACACATATAATAATATAGCTTTATATATATATATATATAAACTCATTCTTACACACACACACACACACACATATATACAAAAACACACACAAACTCAATTAAATACACACAGACACACGTAGACAAACACACACATATAACTCAGGACAGACTTGAAAACGAAAGAAATATTGTATCCTTCCTGGTAAAATATTTTATAAACAAGTAAATATAAATACACATACATACATACACAGATTGAGTGGAAATTATAATGTCAAGCTATCTGGAATGACCTTTGTAAGAATACGTTTACATGCAGTTAATCAATAAACGTTTAGAATTTATCAGCAAAGTTTGTATATATACATGTGTGTACACACACAGACACACACACACAGACAGATACAGAAACACAGACACACACATGCACCCATGTATGTGATCTATAAGAAATACTGACATTTTAAGCTGCTGACATCCAAATTTTGCTGTCAATCATTTGATTTCAAGGCTGTTTGGCGCCATATTCTCTAGTCTTAATTAGACCAATTACATGACTAAAATAGATGAAGTTAAAGACTCCGTAACTAATAGGTTTGTAGCTTAGAGGCAACTTTTCACCGGTTCAAGAGATGAAGCAAAGGGTGGCACAAAGAGGAGATGGCACTGACAGCTAGGCCTCCCCGTGTCCAGAGCCAACACAAGGCCCCAGCCCTGGCACCCATCTGACCTTTAATTAAAACAGACAGGGGTATTTAAGCCAGGCTGCATTTAGGTCTAGCCCCCCCTTGTTTCTTCCTCTTTTTGATGCCTTCAGTGTTTGAGAAAGTGGAGGCTGCCTTTGTGTGGCATAGGTCAGACACAGGCACAGTGCTCTATAAAGCTTTAACGGTTTGTGAACACACAGAAAGGCTCAACACAACTGGCCCAGGCCTCTGACAATCACCATTGTTTGAACAGGAACAGAGCCTGCTTTGGATGAAAAAAATATATATATATAAAAAACCAAGTTCATGGTACTGAAAAAAATATTTTTTTAAATTCAACATAACTTTGACAAACGGTCTACATGAATATATATGAGTGTATGCATGTCTGAACTTTATATATCTATACATACACATATATACATTCTGATATATAAAATGCATAGAAATATAGTCCCATGGGCTCCCCTGATGGATATATCTCTGTATTTAGTTTTATTTTATGCGTGGCATATGTGTTTATATATATATATGTTTTGGTTTTTTTGCTTGTGTTTGCAAGAATATGTGTTCTTATTTGTGTGTCCAACTCATCTGATGACATATACTTGTGTGTTAGTCCAGCCATTGTACAGTGCTACGGAATTTGTTGGCGCTTTATAAATAATAACAATAATGATATAAAAATGATAGAATGGTGGATTGATAACAGACAGATAGCTAGATAGATAGACAGACAGACAGATACATAGACAGACAGATGAGTGTCAGAAATATATTCATGAAACACACATGCATACACACATATTGAGAGAATGAGAGAGAGAGACAGCATATATAGGGTTGAGAAAGAGGAAATGAAAGATACAGAGTAGAACATAGTTCTACTGTCCAAATAGAGAGTACTTGCTACTGTATATCACTGATGTATGGAGTTTCAGTGACAGATAGCGGCCTTCCTCCTGCAGAGCTGGACACATAGATTGTACAGACTGTGGTGTTATAACATAGCTGTGTAACAAGGTATAATTGACAGGTTTAATTACAGAACAGGCCTGCTAGTAACATTCACACAGTATCGGAGAGTGTGCTAGACACAGAGACATAGCTCACAGTTTATTTGAACAGCAGAAGAAGGATTTAGATGGAATGTAGTGTGAGCTGTAGCAAAGAACATTCAATTTGTACTTCTGAGACTGCGAAAATAAATAAGTCTGAATGGGAAGAAAAAGTCAGGAAATTGAATGTTTTTTCTCTCTCTGTGCGGAGTTTCCCTTGAGTGGTTTCATTTTGTTCCTGTCTAGTCTTGCAGCATGTAAAACTGCTGTGGCCTTCAGCTTTTAGCATGACCCTGCTCTGTGATAGCAGCAACCTCTATACCTATGGAGGCAGGAAGGAGCACCGACAATGCATTTGTCATGTAAAACGTCCGCCAGATGAACAAAATATGTCATTTCACAGTCATTGTAATACAAGGAGAAATAGGATTAGCTGGGAATGTAAGCAAGGTAAGTAGGATTAATAGCTACATCAAATAAATTGCAGAATTCTATCAGGACAGGGCATATGTCTCTGCCTTTATATTACAAATTTGTAGCTTGTTTTGTTTGCTCCACCAATATCAGCAATATAAATATAACTTCAATAATTGTTTTAATTTACTTTAACACTCTAATGATTCCAGCCATGGCTGTGAAACCTGCTTTGAGCATCAGAAGACAAGAAAATGACACATTCTTCTAACAACTGCTTAGCTCCCCCTGGCGGCTAACCTACAATTTGCACTGCTATGATTTGCTCCTTATACACAGCTAATAAGATATATATTTCTTGGCTACATTGAGCTGTGAGCTTCTATCTATCAGTAGTCTAACAGTGGTAGTAATTAGTTTTGAAAGCAATAAAATTAAATAAGAAAAATATTGCAGCTATCTATCTGCAGAGATAGCTCTCAATTCATTGGTTTAGATTGAAGATACAAAATGAACATACTTAAATGTTAATGTTTTATTAATGAGTGAGTTAAGAGACTCTGGCTGTGATACTCTTTTCTATAGTCATTCCCTGTTAAGCCATTTATTTATTTCCATTTCTTGAGCAAGAATATCATAATCTCATTTAATCTTAAAATTGGGTGCTGTCTGTCAGTGGAGGCTGACCCCTTGCTGTGCAAATGAATCACACACGTTATATTTTATTTCCAGTAAAACAGATCAGCCAAGAAGAGATCACATGATCAGATTGCTGATTCAAAACCAATTCCAGGGAAACAACTAACGCAGAAAGATACTATTTAGCAAATAACGACTCATCCTCATCTTTATTAAACTGAACGTTTGGTGAAATAGCGCCAACATAAGTCAAAGCGCATCTTCCATTCTGCAGCAAAAAAACAAACAAAAAAACTCCAGATATTTGCCAGAGTAATAATGCTTGTTAGTACTGGGGAATATTGCACATCTATTGTGGAATGAACTGAACGTAAAAGCTGTTTGAAAATAATAAGATGTGATTTCGATTTCTTTTTACCCCCAATAAATAGTGGGAATTAAATTAACCAGATGAATTATTAGCTTTGAATACAATATAAATAAACAGATCAGACACAAACTAACCACGTCTGGTTTTTTGGGGGGGTTTTTTTGGTTGTTTTTTTTTTAATTAATAACAAATGTGCCTAATTTTTTATATTAATGTCAGTGATGCTGGTCTTAATTTACATTATGCTTGGATTATGTAACAGTGTGGTTTAACCTGTTCAGTGCCATTGAGGGAGAGGGGGAAAGAAATGAGAAAGGAGCATTTATATCAGCAAGTATTTTAATAGCAAATCACTTTTCATTCAGATGTTCTGTTACATGGTATCAGCAATATAAGATCCGTTGAAGTAGTAGGAGAGTTTACTGCATGGGGCTATATTTAATGTAGATATAGAATATAGCAATGTCTCCTGTGTAGCAGACAGATATACCTGTTTCTCTAAGACAGCCAGCAGTCTGCAGTTTTGCTATCATCACATCTCTTATCTAGCTGTAAGTTCAATACCATTTGTGACATTTTAATTTTCTCAGCTATTTGGCTGAATCACTAGGACTTTGCCCATTCCTGAAGTGAGGGCAGGAGGTGAGATGAACTGGCTGTCAGACAACTGACTGACACATGTCTTCATCCCAGCAGCTACAAGCAAGCTCCCTTACCTGACCTTTAATTACATATCTCAATACCTGACAAGCCAGGGTGACAGAAGGATAACAAACACCTTGCTTGGAAACCTGCCTTGTTTGGGAGAGAGAGAAAAAAAAACCAAAACAGCTCATACAAATTTTCCCTACCCTAACTGACAAGAGACAGACTATTAGAGAAAGCCAGCACATGATTGTAAGGATTACCTGCGTTCATCTAGGCTACAAGATTCACATGCAAGGCTTAATATAATTATAAGCAATCTGTTTAACCCATTGATGTGTGGAATAACCCATCCAGTGACTCAATAGGACTCTAGATCCAGGTCTCTCACTTAACCCCTTGAGATGCACACACACAGTTATCAAAAAGAATTGTACTAAGGTAGAATTCAGTTTTTTTATATTATCTATTTTTTTTATATATACATATATATTTGTTTATGGGATAGGCAAGCATTTACTTCTGTGACAAGGTAGAAGAGATTAATGCATAAATCATTTTAGGGATACACAAGTACAGTTTCAAAAAAATAAATTGTGGGATACCCCACTCCCCCTGTTTCTTGGCAATTCAATAATATGGACAAGGACATAGTGACCTTGACTGACACACCTGAATAAGATCGTGTTCTAATGAGCATTATAGTTTATAATGATATTATCACTAAAATTATATTAATTTATTCCTTGATGCTATTCGCATGTTTTTATTAAGTGTTTCTGTAAAAAAAGACGAGAGCCATATAAAAGCAACAGCACAAACACACATATGTGCAAACACACTAAAAAAGGCATACAAACATACATGAACATTTTCAAAGAGGCTTGCAAGCATACACACACAAACATACTCACAAAGGCATACAAACACTCACAAAAGTACACAAACACAAACACAAATAGGAAAACAGATACACACATACATACATACACACACACACATACACAAAGGCAAACACACACACACAGTCAAACACATAAACATACTCACAAAGGCATACACTCACAAAAGTATACAAACACAAATATGAAAACAGATACACACACAAACACACACACACACACGCAAACACACAAGCATACACATACACACAAGCATACGCAGACATACACAAACAGACATATACATACAGACAGACGTACAAACATACCCAAACAAAGATGCAAGCACAGACAGGCACAGACACACATAGAAATATAAAGTATTAATAACAGTCTAAACATTCACCTGCATTTAAACTTATTGAGCAACAAAATCCTGACTTTCAGTAAAGTTCACAAATTAAAGAGAAGCAAATGATATGCTTAGAATGTAGACAGACAGACAGACAGACAGACGTACACTGTGCTTGTTTCATTTTCACTCTTCCAATCTCTCTCACTGATCTATCAAAGTGACTTTAAATCTAATATTTTGCAATATTTTCCCAAGTAGCTGAACGAGTTCCTTATTAATATACACCACTGCTCACTGAGACTCTGATATTTTCTTTGTATAATATCTATTATTGGATTTCCAGCTCTCTTTCTTATATTTTAGCAAAACATTTACCATATGGATAAAAATAACATTTTGACATTTATGCCAATTCCATCTGCAATAAATGAGACTGGTTTCATTCACCACTTTCATTACATTTATTTGTCTTATTGTTTCTCTTCTATCACTTTTTTTTTTATTAATACACAAGCACTGAGCACTGATATTGATCTGCGTGAAACTTTCATCAAAGTTTAGAGGAAGGACAAAAGGCTGACTCAATGCAAATAGACAGCCCAGTTTTAATTATTGTATTTACTAACGAAAATACTGAAAAGGGTTTACTGATCATGATTAATATTTAATTATTAAAGATGGAGGCTAAAGTAATTAGATTTGGATCATAAGTTTAGCATCAGACAAATCCTGGATAAAGGAAGCAAGATAAATATTTGCATTTCATTCTGTGGCTCACAAAAAAAGTAACTAATATGCATTCTGTCTAGTTAGCAGACCAGTGTTCTGAGCTGTGATAAATGGAGCATGCAATATCTATCTATCTATCTATCTATCTATCTATCTATCTATCTATCTATCTATCTATCTATCTATGTATCTATCTATCTATCTATCTATCTGTCTATCTATCTATCTATCTATCTATCTATCTATCTATCTATCTATCTATCTATCTGTCTGTCTATCTATCTATCTATGTGTCTGTCTTCCTGCCTGTCTGTCTGTCTGTCTATTTATCTATCTATCTGTCTGTCTGTCTGTCCAACACTCTATCTATCTATCTATCTGTCTGTCTGTCTGTCTATCTATCTATCTATCTATCTGTCTGTCTATCTATGTGTCTGTCTGCCTGCCTGCCTGTCTGTCTGCCTGCCTGTCTGTCTGTCTGTCTGTCTGTCTATCTATCTATCTATCTATCTATCTATCTATCTATCTATCTATCTATCTATGTGTCTGTCTGCCTGTCTGTCTGTCTGTCTGTCTTTCTATCTATCTATGTGTCTGTCTTCCTGCCTGTCTGTCTGTCTATTTATCTATCTATCTGTCTGTCTGTCCAACACTCTATCTATCTATCTATGTGATTTCGATTTTTTTATATGCATTCTGTCTCTCTCTCTCTCTCTCTCTCTCTCTCTCTCTATCTATCTATCTATCTATCTATCTATCTATCTTTTTAGACAATAATCACTAATAATTAGGGGAATATTTACAAAACAATTAGTTGAGATTGCACCTGCATAATTAGGATAATTTCTCCTGTTGAGCGCTGCTATACTGACCTACATTTTGTCTGTATTATTGTTTTTGACTCTCCACTGTTTAGCTAATATACCCAACTATGTCATCTTATGTTTGTAAACACCAAACAATCTGTTAGAAATATACATTTCAGAATATATAGATCCCATATTACTGCACTTATTTTGAAAGTTCCAAGTCAGTTGCTATATCAATTCGCTCTTTAGTGAATGAGCCCTTAAGTGTTCGTTAATTATGTGCTAATGTTTTATTTATAACACTTTTAACAGATTAAAGTCAGTCAAGTTGTCAAACCAACAAAAATAAATGCAACAGTCAGCTCTAGTTGAGATTCTGTCTGCAAAACCAGCAATAAAACTGACGCAAAAATGGGCTAATTCATCAACTTCTCAGAACAGCATTTTTGTGGCGCAAAATCACAACATTCTGTTTATCTCATTTATTACAATACCGGTCAGGTATAAAAATTTAATTTCTTTCGTATACAGGTATTTGGTTGGATTAAGGAATAGAACACTACAATTACAAGATTACTCATTATTATTTTGTAATTTTTTTCTTTTTCTTTTTAGTTCATTGCTTGAGGGGAACAATTAAAGGACAAAAATAAAAATACAATATTTCTACATGTCACAAAACGTATTGAACCGCAGAAAGTAATTCAAAGCCTTGAAACGTCGCAGTATGATAAACAGAAGTCTACAAATATACACGTGTAATCTGCAAAATGCATTTAATGTATTATAAAATGGCTGTTATTGATTTAAATATTGCTTAGCAAATGCTAATTTTAATCGGTTTAATAATCGCATCAATTCCAATCCATTTAACGAAGTTAAACCCTGCAGAAAGTGTTTCATTTTACATGTGACAATTCTAGCATTTTTTTTTGTTACACTTTTTATCGTTCAGATTAAAATGCCTATTACATATCATTTCTTGTGGTCTGATCACATCCTACAAATAATTCAGTGTATCCCAAAGTCATACCAGAAAAATGTATTGTGATTTTCTACAGCTAATTAATGTTTTGACTTGTGATTATGCCTGAAAAACAATTGTTGGTTTGGAGTGTATTGTTAAATCTAATTATATGATAACGATCAGACAAAACAATGCCAAGACTTTCTCATTTAGACCTGACAATCAGCTCACAGTTTTTAATAATTGCATTGAATTCAAATTTCAATCTCTAGACTTTAATACAATTAAATATGTCATTTCTTTTATGTGTGTGTCCATGTTAAAAAATATATATATATAAACATACATTTACTAAATTATATAGGTCTTCATAATTTTATTCTTACTTTCGTTCAAATTACCCCTTTACACCATTTAAAAAAAGAAGAGTATAATGCATTGTTAAACGTATAAAACTATTAATACTATTACATATATTATTAATATTACAACAATTATTTTTTTATATTATGTATCAACATGCTGCAAACTGTTAACCAATTTGATAATGTTTATGTAAAAAAATGCCAATAGAAATGTAAATATATATAGAAACTTTAAATTAAATTATATTTATATTTAGAGAAACTTTAGATTAAATTAAATTATATATATTTTATGATGTTTAGCATAAAATAAATTGTAGCATGTGTTTTACTATAATTTTTTAATGCTTTAAATAAAGGGATCAGATTAAATTTAAAATATAAAATATATCCTTTTTTTTCTCGTTTCTTTGTAAAATCTTAATCAGAGTAATAAGCCCCCCCTGTCCCCTCCAAATGGTGGCTTATATATAAGTGAATCATTCCTATCTGTAGTCACACGCTAAGATCTAATGATCACATCTAGTTTTGAACACTAAAAGGGATATTGAAGGCTGACTGAGACAGGATGTGACTTTTGACCTTCACATTGTACACTCTTGAGAATGCAGATATATTTCAAAATATCAGCTATCTACCCCACTCCAATTCTTGTCTGGTGAGCAGGAATCCCATCTAGGGACTTTACCTCTTTATTTCCATTAACTCATACACAAGACTCCAACTAATGCACTTAGCTATTGAGTTAACATAATTAGAGCCTATGATGTTCCTTAGCTAAAAATCATTCATTCCAGATGAATAATTATTTGATTCTCCCTATTGATGCAATTTTACCCAATACAAAAAACTTATTGCCAAGCCTTTTCATAACTTATTTATGAAAGTAAGAAATCTGGAATTAGAATTTGACAGCAAGCTGTTTATAGAAGATACAATGTATCCATAATATTATGTCAAACAAAAGAATGTTAAAGAATAACAATCACATTGAAGGCGGAGGATATATGTGTGCATCAATGCCAATCAGGCAAGGAATGATTCTGTTTGAGCGAAAGTAACAATTTATTAACAAAATGAGATATTTACTACACGAATAAGGTTTATTCACAGAGAAACTATTACCTTAGTATTGGTACATATTTTATATGTGTCTGTATGTCATTAAGTCATTATCTGCAATTAAAACATACTGTTATACGTCTGTTTATCAGTCTCTTATATTCTATCTTTTTTCTTACATGTTTTTTTCTCATCTAAATAATTAACGTTATATTTTAAATTCGAGATGAACTACTAAATCTGCAGTTATATTTAACAAATATTATTCAAAAATGGTGTTTAGTTCTTAATAGCTGTTTAATTCTTACTATAATTCATTTCATACTATTTTTATTGTTCACTTAAAAAATAAAATAAAATAAAAAATAGAAATAATAATATATATCAACGTGTTTTCTATATATATATATTGATGGATAATTGATAATAATTTGTAATGTGAGGGACAAGTCTCTATGGCATCAAAGATCAAATTATATCTAGTTATATAACACAATTAAATAGATTAAAGTAAGGAAACATGCAGAAAATTTAGAAATCTGTCAACGTTTTAGATAAAAGGATCAATACACTAAACAGCGAATATCTGCGAATTGGGAGTCGAATAATCTTTAGACTAAAACAGCCTAGATTTCTTAAATTCGAATGATAATTCGCTTTCCAGCGAATAAATCTCCTGACACGACTTTTGAGGGAACAATGGCGAAACGATGGGGTTTATTAAAGACCTACTTGTACTTATCAATTCTTTTATCTACAAAAAGAAATCACTATACACGCAGGAATAAATTATCAAAGTTAAGTGACAATAAAGTCTAATAAATAAATCACTTGATTAATTTCATAGATGTAATTGATGGGAGCATGGTCAGAATAAGATGGAAAAATCTAACTTTCAAAAATATTTTATTTAATCAATATTTAGATATTTTCTAGTGTGTAAGTACGCTTGTATACACACAAATAATACATATAGGTACAAATACACTATTGTTTTATTGCACTATCTATTTTTTATAATCTGCATAATATTGTTTAGTTCACATAAAGATTCGTTAGATACATTAATAGATACATATTGTTCTGCCCAAGACATCCTGCATTTATGAACAGAATACACTGTAAGTAAATTAGCACAGTATACAAAATATACAACAAGAGTTAACCTAGTTATATTTGGATTTTGTTGTTCTCAATCTAATAAGTGAGTCTTGTTTGTATTAATATGGTAATGGATTAAGACTATTGGAGAAGACTAGAGGTTAAATGACTTTTTGGCCACTTTGAATACACCAATATAGTTTGTTTACACGCTAAAATGGATTTCTATTATAAAAGCCAAACAGCTTAAACACAGCATGGTGTAAGAGACAGATCTGCAAAAAAAAGGAAGAGGCAGTGTGGTCTTTTTTATACCATTTCCAAGATTTTACCTCTTCTTCCCAACAGGAGGCAGCCCTGTCCAATTTAGACAGGGTACAATTACTAGCTCTATCTAACACCTTAGCATCTGATTGCCAAAATCTCCACGCTTGACTTATTATTCATGAAAGGCCAATGTCAGTCTCACAATGCACAAGGATCATTCTGCTCTGAATACTTATCTGTTATATTTTACACTCCATGTCTAATATGTATATGCAAACTACAGAGACTGCACACTTTATATTAGATTTTGGGTTCTCCTTATTATTTTGCCTTATCCTTTTTATTTTATTCATGATAATGTATCACTTACAGCATGTCCTACAGATGCTCAACCCCCACATTCCCAAATAAGAACACAGTAAAATGCAAAGGATCACTCACTCACTACATTAATACCTGTGTGTGTTAATTCACTCAAACCACTGCATAGCTCTCGAAAAAATATGCACCTTGATTTTTTTTTTTTTTTAAATATGCATGTTTATAGGATTTGTTTAAATTATTTAGATTTTTTTACATGCAATAATGTATGTGTCTTTTAACCCTTAGGATGCCAAATGATGAAGGATACATAGGCTACTAGACCAACTCACTCATTAAACCGATTATTATATTACCACTGTTTCTACATAGTTCAGCTTCTAGTAATTAGGTTTATAAATTAAGTAATGAGCTACCATGATTTAATGTAGACATATCTGGGCTTCTGTACCTAATAATATTTTGTAATATTCTACCTGGGAGAGAATTCAAGGTGAATTTTAAATTTAAGGTCAAAATAGCTAAAATGGAAAAATTCCCCAAGTCAGCTATGCGTCCAGTTCAGTTCTCTAGCCTTAAATTGAAATTCACTATTAATTCACTTTGTGTTATCACTTTAGTAAAAAGCCTTAATTGTGTTTAAAGGGGGAGTGCGACTCAATTTTTCTTATAATTTGTCCCTGAAGATTCTTATGTTTGAAACATGTTATATATTTCACATGTAAAATATATATTTTGGTGCAATACATTTTTTGTCTTTCCCATATATATTCATCAGCCTCAACATTAATATCACCTGCCTAGTATCATGTAGGTCCCCTTCGTGCTGCCAAAAAAGCTCGGATGCGTCGAGGCATGAACTCCACAAGACCTTTGAAAATGTCCTGTGGTATCTGGCACCAAGTTAGCAACAGATCCTTTAGCCCTGCAAGTTGAGAAGTGGGGTATCATCCATCCATGGATCAGATTTGTTGTTCCAGCACATCCTACAAATTCTCAATCAGATTGAGTTTTGGAAGCCAAGGCAAGACCTTGTACTCTTTGTTATGTTCCTCAAACCATTTCTGGTCGATTTTTCCAGTGTGGCAGGGTGTTTTATTCTGCTGAAAGAGGCCACTGCCATTAGGGAACACCATTGTCTGCAACAATCTTTAGGTAGGTGGTACATGTCGAAGTGAGACCCACATAAATGCCAGGACCCAAGGTTTCTCAGCAGAACTTTGCCCAGAGCATAGCACTGCCTCCGATGACCAGCCTAATTGCCATAGTGCATCTCACTGCATTCTCTTTCTCAGGTAAATGACCCACATGCACCCAGTCATCCACCTGATCCAAAATAAAACTTGATTTATTGTACTAGGCAATCTTCTTCCATTGCTCCATGGTCCAGTTCTGAAACTCACGTCCCCATTGAAGGCCCTTTAGGTGGTGGACAGGAGTCTTCATGGGCACTAATACCAATCTGCGACTACACATCCCCATACATAGCAAACTGTGATGCACTTTGTGTTCTGACAACTGGCCAGCAATAAGTGTTTGCGCTACAGTAGCTCTTTGTAATCAGAGCAGATGGGCTTGTCTTCGCTTCTCACGTGCATCAACAAGCCTTGGGTGGCCATAACCCTAATGCCTGTTCACCAGCTTCCTTGCACCACTTTTGGTAGGTATTTACCACTGCATACTGGTAACACCCAACAAGACTTGCTGTTTTTGGAGATGCTCTGACCCAGTCATCTAGCCATCACTATTTGGTCTTTGTCAAAGTTACTCAGATCTTTCCGCTTGCCCATTTTTCTGCTTCCAACACATTCAATTCAAGAACTGACTGTTCACTTGCTGTCTAATATATCCACCCCATGACAGCTGCCATTGTAACAACATAATCAATGTTTTCACTTCACCTGTCAGTGGTTTTAATGTTGTGGCTGATCAGTGCTATTTGTATTTGTGTTTAGCACTCTTATCCTTCTCAATCAGTTTACCAACACCTAATCTTATTGATGCTGGAATGGTTTGCAGAACCTTTATTACCTCTGCACTGTAGCATGCTAGAAGCAATCATTTAATCCAGAAAATGAGAACAATGGAGGTTATTCGCTAAACAATAGGTATTTTTCATTAGTTTAAATCAGCTGATCATGGGAAAATCTCCAAGAGAATTATTCAGTGAGAATGTCTGGAGCAATTTAGAACGCTCAAATCAGATGAAATTAATAATATGCACTAAAATCAAACTGAAGAAACCAAGTTCCATATTTATTTAACTCTATGTAGCCAGGGTCACATTTTGGGAGGGTTCAGCGATTGTTTGGGAATTAATTACTGAATCATTCTGGAACCAGTCAACTGGAACTTAGGGCTTATTAAGGTTGTTTGGATCAATCTGGAAAGAGGCCAGTTCAGATCAATACCGGAACTGTTGGGAATTGACCGGGGAATTTGTCAGCCAGTAGACAAAATGAAAAAAAACTCCAACCCAGCTAAGTTTCCAGTTCAGCTATTTTTGCCCAAAATAAAATATAAAATTTCTCAGTAATTCATGATATGTGAATACCCTTCACCTGAATTTTCATTAACTGCAAATGTTTGGAAAATGACCCGGGAGTAGCAAATTTTAGACCTCAGTAGCGGACATGAAAAGGATTATCCACCTAGATTTCCCTATCACCAGTTCAGGATTAAAATGTAAAATTCTTTGGTCAATTACCAACAATTCTCAATTTAGTGATTAAACCTAAGAGAGTTTGTTAATTTTCAACCCAACAGGAGACTAAATGTTAGACTTGCACACGGCAAACATTTTCCGTTATTCTGAATTGATACAGTTCTGATTTTCCATATTTTTCAGATCTAAAGAATTTCTGTCGACATTTCTTTTTGTTCAATTCAAATTTTCCGTTAAGTTCAAAATTATTTGATCGAACAAAAAATTGCTAGGGAAGCCCTAAAAGGAAGGAATGTGCCTATAGTATCCCTTAAACAAAAACAAACCAAACAACTCTAAAAATGTAAATTAGTGATTCCAAAGATAAGAATAGCTGATATAACAGAGCCAAGTCAAACCATAAAGACACACTGAATACTATAACGTGCTCTCAGGCTTCTAGAACTTAAATAGGCATAAGTGTGAGGTGATTGGATGGGGAACAATTAGTGATCTATTATATATATCTCCCACAAGTGAATTGAGCTACTGTCATTTTAAAATTGGATGGAACCAGGCATTGTGTCATGATGTCATCGTGCACACACCTAGCCCTGATGAGTTTTCATTCGGCATCAAATGGAGGAGGTCGGCTTCAACGCTGAACAGTGAGCACTGTAGACAAATGCTCGTTCAGGACAGATATTTCCTTGTTAGAGAATGTAGCTGTGAGCAAATTATGATTTCGACCATAAATGACAAAGAAAGTCATATCATGGAGTCAAATAATTTCTTTGATGAAAACTTGTCCCAGTTCAGAGGAGAATGACAATTTCTTTAGATGTATGGAGTATGCATAATCAGTCCACCACAATCAACATGACAGTAAAATCCTTAGACGGTATGTCGGCAATGAAGTCCATGGACACTTGGGACCAAGGAACTGGTAGAACAGGAAGGGGATGCAGAAGATCACAAGGAACCTGCTGAGTAGTTTTGCTTGGGAGCAAATCTTGCAGGATTTGACATAAGCCTTAACATCATTCCCGAGGGACGCCCATCAAAATTGTCTGCAAACCAGTTCAGTAGTTTTAGACACCCACATATGACCAGCCAACATGCTATCATGACAATCACCGGCCATAGTTTATCTTAGGATATGTGGTACATAGCAGAGGAGTAACTAGAAATCACGGTGTGAAAATTGCCCTGGGCCTCCCACATATGTCTACACCCCACCCATATGTCTACCCTCCCCCTCCCATATGTTGCCCCCCCACACATGCAGATAAACAGATACACATGCGGACACACACATAGACACACACACATATACAGAGACACACACATACACACACATACAGGCACACAGACACACACATACACACAGAGACATACAAACACACATACAGATACATAGACACATACATACATACAGACACACACACACATACATTCAAACACACATACACAGACAGACACACAGACATACACACACATACATACAAACACACATACATACAGACACAAACATGCAGACACACATACATACAGGAACACATACATACACATATGCAGAGAAACATTCATACAGACACACGCACACATAAACACACACAGACAGACATACACACATATACATACAAATACACACATATCCAAAATGGTTTAGTCTCCCTCCTGTTTCCTACCGTTTAGGAGTAGGAGGGTGACTTTCCCTGGGATCCAGTGGCGGCTCAGCCTGATGGGAGTCCCACTCTGACTCCCTCCTCTTCCCCTTGTGCGCCTCCCGGTGTAAGCTGGGAGGAGTGACCGAGTGACCGGGGCAGTCACTTCCTTCCAGCTGTGATGTCATCATAAGTGGCCCGGTTGTGCTGTTAAAGTGCCATAGCGCTGACCAGGCCCCCTGGAAATTAATTGTGCCACCCAGGGCCGGACTGGGATAAAAATTCGGCCTGGGCATTTTTTTATCACAGCGGCCCATTAAGAAGGGGGCGGGGCAGAGAGGGTGTGTTTTGTCATCACTCATGACAACACGCGCCCTCTCAAAGTGAGCATGTTGGTTCAATGCTCTTCCAGGGCAGACCATGCACAGAGCTCTGCTGAAGAGCTCTAGCATGAGAAAAAAGCCCTGTATTTGTTCTGCACAGTGCAAGCAAATTTAATAACATGCTTGCACTGTGTTTCCTTGCAACTTGTCTCTGGTGTCTCTATAAATGGATACCAGGAGACAAAAAGGCCAGGAAAGAGTATTGTGCATGTGTTTGGAGCCTGCTTGTGGTATTGCGTGTGTGCAGAGTGAGCTGGTCGTGGTGTGGTATTGTGTAATAAGGTCGGTTTTAGTCGTGTTGTGTTTGTGGTGTAATGCATATGTGGCTAGGGGCTGTAGAGAATGTGTCTATAGGGGATGTAGCAAGTGTGTGTATACAGGCTATAGTGTGTGTGTGTGTGTGTGTGTGTGTGTATATACAGGCTATAGTGTGTGTGTGTGTGTGTTCAGGGAATGTATGGGTTTGCTTACAATGAATCTAGTGTGCGTATAGGGGATCCAGAGTGTGTGTGTGTGTGTGTGTGAAGGACCCAGACTACGTATAGGAGATCTAGTGAGCGTGCGTATATAACGGATTCAGAGTGTATATAGGGATCTAGTGTGTGTAGATGATTCAGAGTTGGGTAGAGGATCTAGTGTGTGTCTGGAATGAAATGTGTTTAGGGGTGCTGTGTGTGTGTGTGTGTGAGGGGTGCTATGTGTATATATATATATTATATAAATATGTTTGGAAGTATTGTGTATGTGTGTGATGCAGTGTATCGGGGGGTTGTGTGTGTATGTGAGGGGTGCGGTATGTGTGTGTGAGTGCTGTGTATGATGTGTGTGAGTGCTGAGCGTAATAGTGCTGTGTATGATGTGTGTGAGTGCTGTGTATGATGTGTGTGAGTGCTGAGTGTAATAGTGCTGTGTATGATGTGTGTGAGTGCTGTGTATGATGTGTGTGAGTGCTGAGTGTAATAGTGCTGTGTATGATGTGTGTGAGTGCTGAGCGTAATAGTGCTGTGTATGATGTGTGTGAGTGCTGTGTATGATGTGTGTGAGTGCTGAGTGTAATAGTGCTGTGTATGATGTGTGTGAGTGCTGTGTATGATGTGTGTGAGTGCTGAGTGTAATAGTGCTGTGTATGATGTGTGTGAGTGCTGTGTATGATGTGTGTGAGTGCTGAGTGTAATAGTGCTGTGTATGATGTGTGTGAGTGCTGTGTATGATGTGTGTGAGTGCTGAGTGTAATAGTGCTGTGTATGATGTGTGTGAGTGCTGAGTGTAATAGTGCTGTGTATGATGTGTGTGAGTGCTGAGTGTGCTGAGTGTGAGAGTGCTGTGTATAAATGTTGTGTGTTAGGGGGTAAATAAACAAATAAAAACCTAAGTGGGACTAAATATACAAATAAAAAAAAATAAGGGGGGTAAATAAACAAAAACACTAATCATGCATTATCCCCCCCCCCCCTCCCCTTACCTGTAGCCTGGGAGGAGGAGGGGTCCGGCACGCTGGTGAGTGGGGGGACCAGCACTCACACACGATCCCAGGTGGTCCAATGGTGACTCTCGCGAGATCGGGGCGTTGCCATGGCAACGCTCCCGATCTCGCGAGAGGAACCCGGCTGAGCTACAAGATAGAGCTCCGCCGGGTCCTCTCCCTCTCTCCCCAGCCGCAGGTCTGTTTAAATGGGCCGGTGAGGGAGAGCTTTGATCTCCCCACTGGCCCTCCATGGAAGACAGCGGGGCCGGCGCTCGCATAGTGCCGGCCCTGCATAGACCGGCAGGGGATGTCCTGGGACCTCCCCTGCCGGCCTCGGCCCATGGCCACCGCGGCCCACCGGGCATTTGCCCGGTGTGCCCGATGGCCAGTCCGGGCCTGGTGCCACCTGATGGGCCCCTTAACAGGCGGCCCCAGCGGTTCTACCGTGCGGCCGGGGCCACAACACATGGCGTACCTGGAGTGGGGGCCCGGTCGCAGCTGGGACCCCTGCGTCCATGGTAGTTCCGCCACTGGTACGTAGTATTGTCCCAGAGATATATCCCCAGGGGCTTTTTTTCTGGGCTTCCATCTATTTCCAGAAGCCTAGGAAGTAGTGTTATTCATTTGTTTCAGGTATATATATATATATATATATTTGACTAATCTGTTGTTGTACACATTTAGTAGGTACTGGCTCGTTAATACTAGTCCAAATAGTATTTTCAGGTTTCTTCCTCCTTATTTTCTTTGGTGGTCCCGCTAGGCCTTAGCATTTCCTCCTGAGGTCAATTCAGTTATATGCCTGTATCACAGTTATTTGCCTCACATGTTGCATAGTTAGATCTAACGTCCGACCGGTCCATTTTATCTTGAATCTTATAGCTACCATCGAGAGGCCAACACCCCGCCATATACGTTTATGGTTCCCTTTACCCATTCGGGCCAAATTATAGGTAAAGCCTCTAAAGCCGCTGGGCAAACTAGCAGGGCCTCATTCGCCCCATTTAGCATAATATAATTTCGCCACTTGCCATTCTTACTAGGCTGCCAGTTCCTAGTTATTGGTGGTAAGTTACTCATTTCCATTTCCTTTCCTCATAGTATGGCTAACATTTTGATCCAGGATGATGAGTTATTCCCTCAAAGCACTCCTGCCAGGACAAATTCCCCCAGCAGACTTAACAATCCTCCAAGTCCAGCTTCAAGTTACAAATCTTGGACTATTCCAAAAATCACAGTTGAATTAAAGCGAAAAAATGTGCCTTTCCCTGCTGCTGCTAGGAAAGCAGAGTTATTCAGTTTGATGAGAGCACAAAATGACAATGACAAACCTTGTTCTAGTGGGGGGGACACTATTCAAAAAAGCCTGTCTGAACTCCATAGTATGATGTCCTCATAGTATGATTAATAACCGTTTAGAATCTCTGGAGAATTACAACTTGACCAGTGGTTCCAGTGTTACTGCCAGTGTTCCTAGCATCCCAGCTGAACTGAACCAACCTACTGCCGTAACTATTTCTAATCCTCCTTCCCACATTGTCACTCCAGCCCACCTTGATCCTCATAACTGAAGGAGAGATATTTTGGAAAGTAAGGATGTTAATTTGGTCTCTTTGCTTATAGCTTCCCAAGACGTTATCGACAATAAGTCCTATTCGTTTGGTGATCTTTCAGTAGTAATGAAAGCTAGAGATCCTAGGCTGAGCAAAAAGTTATGTGTACCAGAGTTTGTGTTGACCTTTGGCCTATTCCGGGATGTAGTTTGCTCTATTCACCCACATCGTAGGCAAGAGCTAGATTTCTATTTGCACAAACTGGTGGACCTTGGGCGGAAAGTATGGCGGAAAGAAAAGGGGAAGAGTCTGCGCTAACTCAGTAAAGCAGCAACCCTAACAAGGGAATCCCTCACGAACCCTTATTAGAAACAAGAGAATGTAAAAAGGGAGTTAAGGGCTGCGCTTGGACAAAAAAATTAAATAAAAAATGAGTAAAAATGTATATAAATAAAATAAGCAATAATGATAAAATCAAGTAAAGTTCATCCAGATAAATGAAAATATAAATTGAAACAGTCTCACTGATGTGCAGTAATATGATAACAGTCCTCAAGTGATGCTCCGTTCGTATGGTAGGTAGTCCATATATGTGAAGACAAAAGAAAAAAGAAGAAAAAAGCTGCCAATGGTGAAATATTGTCTGTCCAGATGTGGTATATATTCAAAGGAAAGGTATTTCACTCACATTTGTTGGAGCTCTAACCAGCTCTAGGAGAAGAGGCACTTAGTGGTTTAATCCCCACTATCGGATGTACTTAGATGGTTGGTCCGTCTATCCGGCTTGGAATTCCTTTGATGTAGGCTAGGATGTGCGTTGTTCTTTAATGCTGGGGAGATAGGTCCGCCTCTCCGGTGTTGGATAATAGGTTTCCACGGGGTATATATAAAACAGCAAATAGTGCTCTCAGTATGAAAAACACAGTAATATCTTAAAATAAGTTATACTTACAAGAATAGAGCAGACAGATACTGCTCTATTGCCACAGCGCTGGTGGAATTATCCCCACCTAAGGATTTAACTTCGAGTTAAAAATGAAATAAAATAAAAATAAAAAATAGAAGGATAAAAAATAAAATAAAACTATAAAATAGTTTTAAAATAATGTTATAATATAAGAATGCCAGGAGTAAAAAAAAAGTGTATAAAATACAATAAAAATAAGTATAGAATTGGTCCTAGTATAAAAGGTAACCAAAAATAACTTGTATTGATTAAAATACACTTACTTCGACTACCATAAGTCATTTTCTGCTAAGGCCGCCGCCGCCCTGGCACAATTTAATGTACTCACGGATTAGAGCCAATTAGATACCAAATTATTTTGCAGGCACTTCGCTTGCCTCGAGGTCCTAGGTTGTGCAAATTGCGCTTTGGCTTTGCATGCCACCAATCTATGCCCTATAGATGTTAGCTTGCCATCAACTAGCCAGACTGTGGCACCATACACATACATACCACCACAAAAGAACTTGAAAGATAAGCTGGGTTGGCCTATTGTTTTTCTTGGCAAAGTGCAACATTGTAACAATTTAAATGCTGGGGGTTGCAGGTATAGTGCCTGTAAGTTGTTACACGTATGCTCAAAGTGTTTTAGAGCACATGTTAAAACCATGTGCCCAAACTTGCTTTTTCCAAGGAAACGACTATCCCCCGTAAAGGTTGACATACTGATAAATCTCATGTCTACTCAACCCTCCTGACATTTGGTTGAGTTTTTGAGCACTGGATTTTCGGAAGGATTTCACACGGGTTTAGTTTCTTTACCCACTGGTATATTGGAGTGTCCCAATTTACAGTCCGCCTTGCAAGATTTCCCTACTGTATCTTTACTGTTGAACAAAGAGATAGGAAATGGATTTGTGATCAGTCCGCTTGGTGTTGCATCTGGTAAATTTTACAATAAAAAATGACTGATCATAGATTTCTCAGCTCCGCATTCCTCTACAACACCTAGCCTTAATTCCTTTATCCCATCCTCTGATTTTTCACTACAATATGCTAGGATAGACGATGTCATAAAAAAGCCATACTCTATCTAGGTCACAACATTTGGATGAGTAAAACTGATATCTCCAACGCTTTTAAACTCCTTCCTATACGCAAGTCACTTTGGCATCTGCATGGAATTAAGTGGAACAATAGGTACTATTTCACTACTAAGCTTACCTTTGGTTCCAAGAGCAGCCCAAAGCTTTTCAACATTTTCACGAAAACTTTGTGCTGGCTCTTACTTAATTCATGCAGATGTCCAATGGTGATTCATTACTTCGATGACTTCCTTTTGGAAAAACATAATGTTACTCCAACTGGTTTACATCAGTCACTCCAGCTTTTTGATAGCTTGGGGGCCCCTGTAGCTTTGGAGAAACAGAGGGCCCTAGTCATGTCATACCCTTCTTGGTGGTTCAGCTCAATTCTGAGACTTTAAAGGCCAGTTTGCCTTTGGATAAGGTAAACAGGATTGTGGAGTATGTGAATGTTTGTCGTACGCAGGGTTCCTGTACCAGGAAGGAAATCCAGTCGTTGATTGGTTCACTTAACTTCTTAACTTTGCAATGAGAGTTATTCCCCAGGGGTGTTCCTTTATATCACGACTACTCTGTCTTTTGCACGGTCTCCCTGACGATGGTACTAGAAATTACCTTGACACAAACGCCAGGACAGACTTAGACATGTGGGAAATGTCCTTGTCCGCTTGGAACGGAAAATCATTATTAATTCCACCTATTTCGTACAGTTCGCCAGTAATTTCGACTGATTCAGCTGCTTCGGTGGGTTATGCGGCAATATTTGGCAATTAATGGGTTCAGTCACGCTGGCCTGCCAAGGTTCGAAATATTCCCTCTTGTTGTAGCGGCCCTTCTCTGGGGTCATAAATGGAAGGGACAAGCTGTTAGATGCCTCACAGACAGCCAGTACGTTGCTCATATAGTTAACAAGGGCAGGTCTCACTCTGTCACCATCATGAGATTTGCCAGGAAACTAACTTGGTTAGCAGAATCCGCCCAGTTTTACCTTGAATGTATTCATGTATCTGGTATCTGCAATAAGGCAGCTGACGCACTATCACGCTCTTAATTTCAGGAGTTCTTTCTAATCCACCCGTCAGCCGAGCCTCGCTCCATGGTTCCTCCGGAATTCAAAGACCTGTTAATGGACTAGATTTACTGTTGTCTCAGAGTAAAAGTTCTGACCCAAGCAGGTCTGTCTTCTAACACAAGGACTACGTATTCTAGAGCGTATAAACTGTTTAAGAAATTTGTTTGGGATTTTCATGTAATAAATATGTTTGCTATTGAAACACTGGTCCTTTTACAACATTTTGCCACTTTTCCTTAAACTTAGCACATAACACAATCAAATTATTATAATGTTAATCACCTTTCCTAATAATAAACCTTTTCTAGCCTCATACCCTATAAAAAGGCATATTAAAATTAAAAATAGAAACTCCTCCAAAAAGACTACCTATTGATAGTAGTAAGTTCTGGGGCCTTTCGGACTTATTAGATTCAGCTCCTTTTGAACCAAATACCAACTTAATACTCAAAGCTGCTATTTATCTGGCTTTCCATGGTTTCTTTAGACCTAAAGAGTTTACGATAAACAAAATTTCTGACCTTGAACTATGACTGAAGTTTTCAGACTTAGTTAAGAATCGCGATAATTATATATTATAACAACATACAACATACTAAAACTATTCAAATAGGATACCCAATCCAGATACCTTTCTATCCTACAGGTAATAAATGGTGCCCTGTCAAAGTGTTTGACTTATTAAAACATTCTCTACCTAGTCTTAAATCTAATTCCCATTTACGCACAATTCATGGCAATCCTCTTACAACTCAAAAATGTATGTTATACACTAGAACATTATTGTTTAAACTTGGTCTCAACCCTTCCTCATTTACAGGCCACTCCTTTCGCATAGGAGCCGCTGCAGCAGCATCTAGCCACAATACTCCCGCACACATCATAAAAAATATGGGTCGGTGGAAATCTTCGGTCTATTGCAAGTATGTGCCACAACCTGAGAAAGAAGTTAGGTTGGCCTTCTGTAATATTGCAATGTAATATTACGTCATGATGTCATTGTGCATGCCCGCATTTGGCATTGAATGGAGGAGGCTTAGCGTCAGGTAAGGGAAGAAAGGAGGTATGACAATAAGGGGTCAAAAGTCTTTTATTTTTAGGTGTTATTTTGTTATGCTCAGTGTTTCCAGTAAAAAGACATCACAGTTAATGCTCTTCCCATTCTGGTGCACAGATGGATCTGGAAGCCCACCTTGAGAGTGACATGATGTCATGGAATGTCACAGTTCTGTGGTATGCTTGCTGCGTGACATTACCTTAATGTTATATACAGTTTAGGAGGTGAATAGTGTCACTTATGGTCATGGGACAGCTATGTTTATGTCCTCCTGTATTGCAGTGTACAGTTAATCATATCTGCAGTTCTAAAGATTTAATTTGACAACCCTCTCTCATTCCTAGTTTTTCACTTGGTAAAACATTGCTTTCTTCCTTTGACTATTCTCCACATTCTCACTTTATTCCTCATATTCTTCAGTAGTCTATTTGTTTCCCTGTTCACCAGAATGTGTCTATATCTTGACTCTATGACATTCATCGCTCTTACTGTATACATTTTTTTTCATCATTTATACACTTGTTTCTTGTCTTTTTTAAGATATGTTTTTCCTCATTATTATTTTTATAGAGCCACTACCCCATGATGTTTTACATTTAACTTGTTTTCTTTCCTTTAAAAACATGTGATACACTAATTGCTTCCTCATGCCCCCCCTCTTTTGTCCTCAGGAACTTTTTACAACTTACTTGCCACTACTTTTCTTTCCCCTACTTCTTATCTGGTATCCAGGTAAATCTTAATTTTACAATTCCACTCTTCTGTCCAACAAAAGCTTTTCCTATATCCCATTTAATTTCTTTACTCATGACACTTTTTTCTATTTTATTTTTAACTCCAGCCCACCTTCAGAATTCCATTAATTATACTTTTGACGAAAAAACAAATAGTTTGCAGTCCTAGCACAGGTATGACGTGTAGAATTGAAGTAAACCATATAACATAAGATTGGCTTACAATTTTGAGTGATACATTAAAATCACATTTCTGAGAAGTTTACACTTTCAATTTATTTATGCTTTGCAGAAATATTGGCTGCTGCTGCTGCAAAAAAGAAGAGATTATAGAGAATCCCTTGCCTTGTAACACTTCACATATGTATAACATACAGTAGGTGAGATATGAAAAGATCAAACTACTTACGAGTATTTGTAAGGAATCTGCCTACATTTGTGGGAATCTATATCCCCCAACTGCAAGCTAAATGCAAATTTTATGAATACATATGGCCATAATATCTACATGTAGGGTCAAAATAATACTGAGCTATTGTTTTTTTTCCTTTGAGTGAAGACTGGAAATAAGAATTAGGTAAGGGGAAGGTTTATTAAGGCAAACCAAGGTTGTCAGCTATTTTAGGGACAAGTTCTAAATATTAAAGGACAAACCTTTGGTTTCCATGGTGATTGCTCCTTGTTTAGAACTTTATCATCTTGTTGCACTAATAAATCTCCCCCATAAAATACTAACTTTTTTCCTTCATTGCTTTGTATTCATCAACTGGTCTGATCTCTTCTTTTGCTCTCTGGCGCTTGTTACAAAGGCCTTTTCTACTTAATCTAAGTCTCGGTAACATTTAATAGCTAACAGGACACTCCTGCTGCTATAACAATTTCATCACAATGACGTTAGTATAATGCAAAGAGGTCCCAGGTGCTGGCTTATATGAAGGATTTAAATTTATAATAAATGGTTTAACCTAAAAGTCTTCACATTGGTGACAGTTTCTGTAGTTATCACTAGTACTGCAGTTACAGCAGTAAAATAATGAAATAGGTGTAGATGCGATACTCGCAGGTCTCAAAGCCAAAACTGTTCAGCATGGGGAAGAACCAGTCCACCCGGTCAAAAGCCTTCTCTGCATCAGTAGAGAAGAGAAGCAAGGGTGTTCCCCCCCTGCATGCTAAATGCTGGATAGAGAGCACCCGCAGAGTACTATCTTGTGCCTCTCCTCCCGAGATGAACCCTGTTTGATCCAGGTGGACTAGGCCCAGGAGCTTCGTGCCGAGCCGAACCATGAGAACTTTTGCGAGAAGTTTGACATCGACATTGAGCAACAATATTGGCCTATAGCTCCAGCAGGATTCTGGATCTTTCCCAGGTTTGGAGAGGATAGTGATTGTAGTGGATAATGATTCCTGGTGGAACCGTTCCCCAGTGGTCAATGTGCTAAGGGCTTTGGTGAGTTTTGGGATCAAGATAGTGCTGAATTTCTTGTAATTGTCCAGTGTCAGTCCAACTGGGCCCAGTGCTCGGCCTGTCTTTGTGGTTTTAATGGCCCCCATAGCTCATCTTCCGTAATAGGGGTGTCAAGCATTGCGACGTCTTCTGCTTGGAGGTGACATAAGTCGCCAGAAATCTGCTCCTCTCCTGCTCCCAATTGCCCTCTATGTCGTTCTACTCAGCTCGAGTGATATTGTATAGGGAGGAATAGAAGGTCCGTAATTCCTCCGCGATTTTCTCAGGTATTTGAGTCGTTCGGCCCGGTGGTCTTGATTCTGTGGATCTGTGCGTGAGTTTGTTGACCTCTAAGCATGCGCGCCAATAACCATCCACCTTTGTTGGCATGTAGGTAGAAGCCCTTTGACCGTTGTACTAATCTGTAGTGTTGGTTCGAGAGCAGCACCAGTAGTTGCCCGTGGGCTTCTAACAGTTCCTTGTATACCGAGGCAATCTGAGCACGTTTGTGTTGGGATTGAAGGTTGAAGATTGTGTCTACCAGTCACCGCTGTGGTAAGGGACTCATGCAGCGTTGCAGAGAGAGTTTGGAGGTCCTGTTTCGTCACCATCTTTTCGGCGAGCTTCCTGAGTTCTGCCCTAGGGCTCCCTGTGTCGAAGGGCAGGGAGGAAGCCGATGAGGACTGGTACATCCAGACTCCAGCGGGTCCCGCACAGGCCATGTGTGGCCTGTGCGGGACCCGCTGGAGTCTGGATGTACCCGTCCATCGGAACGGTGCTACTGCTTGGCTGGCCACCCCTGGGGGTATGTGGCATATCAGGGCGTTTTGTGCGGCCCATCGGGTAAATTCTGTGTAGAGGTAATGTGCTGATTAAGGCTTGGTAGCACAGAGCTCAGCAATCAGGCAGCCAAGGCTCAAACCAAGCCTCCCCTCCAAAATATTTACACCAACTTGATAAGACACACTGAAATAATACATTAATTCCTGAATATCCTGGTTTTCTTTTACAAACCATTAGCTTTCCTGCAGATCTCCATCCTGAGTAATTTTACAAAAACCCAATGATACATTTTTCTTAACAAAATGTATTACACAATTCAAAGCCTCTATTTAAACTTGTGCATTCCGTTTCTAAACAAATTCTAATTCATCTGAATTTTGTGAGATCGGTTGGCCATTTTAATTCTGTAATTCTGAATCCTTTTCCAAGACAGGTCAGTTTCATATCTCTGTGCAATATAGTGCAGACACTATATTTCATATTTTTCTAAAATGATCCTATTCCCTAGCATGTTACATATCTGTATGGAACATGTAGGTATCAAAACAACTTTAGCTTAAAGGAACACTATAGAGTAAGGAATACAAACATGTATTCCTGACACTATAATTAGAAAACCACTGTTTAGGTGGCTGGCCCTTTTAAAAGTTGTTTTACTTACGTTATAACCAGTGTTACGCCAGTTTAATAGTGGCCAGTTCCACCACGCCCCCTTGGCTTAGAACAAATTGATCTCAGCCAACTTGGTTGACGATCATCCGGGGTTTCAGAGAGAACTTGCTGGCATTTTGGTTCTGGACTGCGCTTAAGGGTGAGATCAGTCTAATATGCAAATGGTACAGGTTCTCTTTCTTATGGCAAATGTGAGAAAATAGAAGGACAAACTGCTGAGTTTCTCTAAACTTTTGCCTGTTCTCAGAGTTCTCATATTCTTTGTTTTGTTTTTAGATATACCCCAATTTAAAAAAATGCATAATTAATTGCATACATGTTTTCATTAGAGGCGTATCTACTGAAAAGTAATTATTATTTTTTATTTGAGCAGTGGATTGTACACAGTGTATCATGTTTTCTAATTTGTTTTTCTGAATTGCAAAACTTCCTGTTGTCCACTAGATGGAGCTCAGTCACATGACAAAAATAAGTTAAAAAGATGTAAAAAAAAATCTTCATTAGATTATGTGTAGCCTTAATTTCATAGATTGCACTCCATGGGATAAATTTAAAACTTTCAACACAACAAATTGGGAAATTCTTATAGGGAATTATGTCTCTGATCAGTCTCTTTAACTACCAAATTGTACACAAATGTACAACTAAGTTGCAAAGTCATTTCAACTTTCTCTATTGTGAATGAACAGATTTAAATTACAGATAATGTGGACATGGCATAACATCAGGGCAAAGGGAGGAGCAGCAGTAAAGGACAGCATCCATAAGTCACTCCAAATGTATTTTGCCAGCTTACCATTGCAAGTTCATGATATGCAGGTAGCGAACACAGGTGGGCAATTGGGACACACATGTAGCACCTGCTTTTAACATAGTCGAGACATACATTCTATTAAAATAGTGTATTTACTCGAATCTAATGTAATAAAGTCTCCAAAATGTAATTGGCGTATTAGATTTGAGTACCAGCGGTGCAATGGATATGACGGCCATACTACCCGAAATTAACCGGGAATGAGAGACTGGATTCTGTGTACAGTAAAGCAGTACAGTACATCTTTGACGAATGTAATTTTTTCCCCGGACAAAGGCGTTCCTTGCTAATCGACCTATATATTGTATAGTGGTATCTTCTTGTATAAATGTGATTTAGATTCACCAGTAAAAACATTTCTCAACTTTCAGTTTTAAAATGGCGCACAGATTCACGTAAATATGGTATTTACAGGTTTTGCAATTTATGTTGAGTATCTTTTTAACAATACAGAGCCGCATATCTCAGTGCCAAGCATGTTGATGCAGCACGGTTGACAGGGTCTGGAGCTCTGAGTGGGGTTCTGAAAAGCCCCGAGTGCCTTGTAATACTGAGCTCAGGGACAGACTAACCGCCTTCTGACTCCCCAGGTAAAATTAGATCATGGAACCTTTGAAGACCAAATACTAAGTATTAAGTAAATGTTAAATATAACTTTCAAATAAAACACTGTCAGGGCTATTCTGTGAAGTGAGCATTGCTGGGAAAAGTGAGTTTTAAAATATATGCCTAAATAGTTGTATTTGAAAAATTCTAAATTAAAGTCAATTTTATTGTTCATTTTTATTATTTAGGCATTACATTTGAAATTCACTTTTAAAAATTTTGGTATTGTCTGTATGGAGGCATGTGCTATTTTGCATAAAATGCCAATATGAATGCTTATGTTTTTGGCATTAGTGTGTGATTGTTAGTATGCATTTGAGTGTGCATGTAAAGAAATATTTATTAAAGCAATGACGTATTTGTAGTATGTAATTTCATATAATCATTCTATGTGTCAATGTAGGAGTGTATGTCATGTTAATGTGTGTAAATCACACAGTATAATTTGTGCAGTGCCATAAAGTATAAAATGCAAGTGTTTACTTGCACGTAGAGTAAATGCATTTTCCTGGCTAATCATGGCAGCATTTAACATATGGGTTTAGCTCCTCCCTCTAACCCTCAGGACAGGAAACACAATCAATTAAACAATTAAGCATACCTTCCCCTTGTATAATAGGAACCCCATCAGCCATCACACCTCAGTCTTTTTTTTCCTGTCCTCATAGCCCTAGGACAGTTGTTAATTTTTTTTTTTCTCCCTGAATTTTAAAGGGTAAAGTTTTTCTTTATGCTCACCTGATCATGCTGCTATGATCTTCACCCTGTGGAGGTCAGCCTCCCTCCACAGGAAGCCCAGGCACATGTAGCCCTTTCTCTCCTCGAGCAGGGAACCCCTGGGAACCATGGTGGGTAGTCCCCCTGGCATCTGGAGTCTGAGTTTGCAGGATAAAGCCTCCAGACCTCGATCAGACGATCATCTATCCGGTAAGACGCCCGCGCATGCGCAATGGCCACGACCGGATTTTCGGCATGTTTGCCCTCATCCAAAATGGCGGATCCGCGGACTTGCCGCCAATCGGCGCATGCGCGCCTCCTTAAAGGCACAGAGCGGGAAATTTGAAAATGGCGGTATTTCTTCAAAAAAGCTGGCGTTTTCAGTTCCCTCTGGTATTCAGTGCTCTCTGGTGCCATATTCTGTCTCTGCAGGTATGTTTTAAGTTATTCTTCTATAATATATGAGGATGTTCAGGTTTTTGCTGCATAAAGTTCATGGTGAATTTTTTTTTTTATGCAGCCCTTATATAAATATAAAAATGGATCCTGCATCTCCATCAGCTAAATCAACAAGATCTACTATAGGTCATAGGTGAGCATTACGATATATTCTATTTTTCTACATTAAAAAAGAGTGCATGGAGGGTACAGTCATATGACTTCTGTGTTTTGCAGCCCTCAAGACCGGTCTGGCCCTAGATCTCCATCTAAGAGGAGGGATAAACCGGCGGCCTGCCCTGGATGTGGCGCAAGGCCTTTGGATAACTACAGGTTATGCCGCAAATGTTTATCCATGATTGCAGGAGAGTCGGAACATCGCAGGTCTCCTCAAGCCTCTACGTCCTCATCTCAGGATATAGCTTATTGGATTAAGCAAGCAGTGGCGGAAGGGATTTCAGAATCCAATAGAGGCAAAAGACCCAGGCGTGAGAGCTTTTGCCAAGAATCCGACCTATCTGAAGATGACTTCAGACATCCTGCTGGTTCCTTGGATTTGGAGCTTATCTCTTCTAGTGAGGAAGAGTCCACGGAACAACCGTGTTCATTGGACACAAAGGCGATGGAGCATCTAATCAAGGCAGTGAGAAAGACTCTAGATTTGCCAGAAGAAGTCAGGGAAGTTTCTACTTCTGATAGACACTTCGGAGATCTCCATAAGAGGAAACCTTCCTTTCCAGTGCACAGATCCATTAAGGAACTGATTCGTTCAGAATGGAATACTCCTGGTAAAAGGATTACAAGTCAGGGTAGATTATCAAAATTGTACCCGATTAAGGAGGAGGATTCAAGAATGTGGACAGCGATCCCTAAAGTGGATGCTCCAATTATTAAGGTGGCAAAAAGATCAACTCTTCCGATTGATAGTAATGCTTCTCTCAAAGAACCCATGGATAAGAGAATTGACGCAGATCTTTCTAAGGTCTTCACTACAGCAGGCTTGGGTTGTCATCCAGCAGTCTCTATCTCTGCTTTGTCCAGAGCATTACGTTCATGGATTCTTGATTTGGAAGAGGATATTGAGAGAGGTGTGAGTAGACGTCGCATGACGGACTCCTTGAAGGAGATCAAACTGGCCAGTGATTGGCTGTTGGAATCCTCCACAGATCTTATCAGGATTTTTTCCAAGGTTATGGCTCATTCGGTTACTGCCAGAAGGGCTCTTTGGTTGAGATCCTGGGGAGCTGACCTATCTTCCAAGAATAATTTGTGTACCTTGCCATTTCTGGGAGAGGTGCTTTTTGGCAGACCACTTGAGGAGGCGATTAAAAAAGCGGCTGAGGTCAAGCAAATCTTGCTTCCACAGGACAGGCGTCCAAAAAGACCACAACAGGACCATCGTCCTTACAGGCCACAGGGAGGATATAGAGATAGTAAAACCTATCGTCCAACCATCAAGGCGGCACCAGGAGTGTTTCACTGATGAAAGAAGTATCAGCAATCATGACCTGGGCACAAATACATGTGGAAGGTCTACGTGCGGTCTATCTTCCAGGAAAGGAGAATGTCTTGGCGGACTTCCTCAGCAGACACCTGGTAGAAGCCACGGAATGGCACCTGTCAAGGACGGTGTTTCAGCAATTGGTCCAGAGGTGGGGTCTTCCCCAAGTGGATCTCATGGCTACAGCTCAGAACACTCAAGTTCCTTGTTTTGTTTCAAGGAGATTCCATCCGAGGGCGCTGGATCAAGATGCTCTTTCAATCAAATGGCACTTTCATCTGGTATATGTCTTTCCCCCAGTTCCTCTCATTCAAGCTGTTCTGAGGAAGATTTCCAGAGAACGTTGCAGGGTGATTGCAGTGATCCCCTTCTGGCCAAGACGCCCTTGGTTTCCTCTTCTGCGGAGGTTGGCATTGGAGGATCCTTGGGAGATTCCAGTCTCGGAGAATCTGCTGACACAAGGCCCAGTGGTTCATCCAGAACCTTACAAGCTCAGGCTTCATGCTTGGCTTCTGAAAGGCAATCCCTGAAGAAACAGGGCTTATCGGAACAGGTGGTGGCTACCCTTTTATGTTCCAGGAAGATCTCCACTTCATCTACTTACCACAGAATATGGGAAGCCTTTGCGGTCTGGTTAAATTCTTCTATACAGAACATGGGTACTCCTACAGTCTCTCAAGTTTTAGGTTTTCTACAAGCGGGCCTGGAGAAGGGTCTTAGTCTTAACACCCTGAAAGTTCACTGTTCAGCTATCTCGGCTCTCTCTGGCACTCGATGGGCACTTCATCCTATGGTGGTTCGTTTTTTCAAGGCCGTTGTACGGATTAGACCTCCTATCAGACAACTGGCGTCTCCTTGGAATTTGCCTCTGGTACTGCAGGCCCTAACGGAGTCTCCCTTCGAACCTATTGGGAGCATACATTTGCAGATCCTTTCTCAGAAGACTCTATTATTACTGGCTCTAGTCTCTGCCAGAAGAATGTCTGACATCAGAGCTTTATCAGCCGAGGAACCTTACACTTCATTCTTTGATGATAGGGTCGTTCTCCGACCGAGGCCTGAATTTCTTCCCAAGGTTGTTACATCTTTCCATCTCAATCAGGAAATTATCTTGCCTGCCTATTTTCAGCATCCTTCTACCCCTGAGGAATCAAGGTGTCATATGCTGGATCTTCGTAGATGTTTACTGATGTATATAGAACGCTCTGCTGCTTGGAGGAAATCCTCTCAATTATTCATTATACCTTGGGGTTCTCGCAAAGGTGAAGCCGCCTCAGTCTCCACTCTTCGTTCCTGGACGGTTTCGGCTATCTCCAAGGCTTATGGAGCGTGTGGTGTTCCTGTTCCGAAAAACATCAGGGCTCATTCCACAAGATCCATCGCTACTTCATGGGCTGCAGAGTCAGGAGTTCCTGCAGAGAGCATCTGTAAGGCTGCCAATTGGTCTTCTCTAAAGACCTTTGTAAATCACTACAAAGTGGATATTGCTTCCCGCTCGGATTCGGAGTTTGGCCTGTCGGTCCTGAACTCCTTTAATCCTCATAGATGATCTCTATATTAAACTATTTTTGTAGCATGCATTTCCCTCCCTGTGTTGTTATTGCTTGGGGAATCCCATATGTTAAATGCTGCCATGATTAGCCAGGAATAGGGAAAATTTATTCATACTTACCGTAATTTTCTTTTCCTGGCTATTATTCATGGCAGCATTTGGTTTCCCACCCTCTATTGGATATGCTTCTTGTTACTTGACTGAGGTGTGATGGCTGATGGGGTTCCTATTATACAAGGGGAAGGTATGCTTAATTGTTTAATTGATTGTGTTTCCTGTCCTGAGGGTTAGAGGGAGGAGCTAAACCCATATGTTAAATGCTGCCATGAATAATAGCCAGGAAAAGAAAATTACGGTAAGTATGAATAAATTTTCCCTAGTTCTACAGGTGAGTAGAGCAGATGTTTGTGAAATCAGGAGTGTATTTGTATGGAATGTTGATTTGTGAATGTAAGGGTATAGTTATGTTAAATGTGAATGCAGGGGTGTATTTTTGTGGAGGACATGTGTATGTGAACACATAAAAACATTGGTGTATGTATTCCGGTGTGTTGAAGGCCTGTGTATGAATGCAGGGATAGGTTTGTATGGATTGTCTGTCTGTTTGTGAATGCAGTATGTTTGAACAGTGTGCATTTAAATGTAGGAGTATATTTCTATGTGTCAAACAGAGGGGCTAAAGGTAGCAACAGAAATTATAAAAACAGAGGTGTGTTATAACATATATAGAAATATATATATAATGACAAACAAATAAAAAGCAAAGTTCAAATATAAGTCCAAGTGTGAATCCAAATGGTAAAACTTGCTGGAAGATAAAAGAGTCAGGGTAGTTCCTCTGGAATGGGGTCAGATCAGAGTATTCTTGGCAGCCATATATGTAACAGAAAGATAGAACTAATGGTGCAGATAATCCAAGAATAACATAAAAGTAAATAAAATCAGTGAGAGTGTGTGTGTGAATAAGATGTGTCACTTCCTGTCCCTATCCTCACATACAGCACTGTGCAAGGAGAGCAAAAAAAGGAGACCTGGCACATAGAGAGCAGGGGATGTGATGTCACTTCCTGTACCCATCCTCACATACAGCACTGCGCAGGGAGAGCAAAAAAAGAGACCTGGCACATAGAGAGCAGGAGATGTGATGTCACTTCCTGTCCCCATCCTTACATACAGCACTGTGCAGGGAGAGCAAAAAAAGAGAGCTGGCACATAGAGAGCAGGGGATGTGATGTCACTTCCTGTCCCCATCCTCACATGCAGCACTGTGCAAGGAGAGCAAAAAAAGGAGACCTGGCACATAGAGAGCAGGGGATGTGATGTCTCTTCCTGTCCCCATCCTCACATGCAGCACTGTGCAAGGAGAGCAAAAAAAGGAGACCTGGCACATAGAGAGCAGGGGATGTGATGTCACTTCCTGTACCCATCCTCACATACAGCATTGTGCAGGGAGAGCAAAAAAAGAAACCTAGCACATAGAGAGCAGGAGATGTGATGTCACTTCCTGTCCCCATCCTTACATACAGCACTGTGCAGGGAGAGCAAAAAAAGAGACCTGGCACATAGAGAGAAGGGGATGTGATCACTTCCTGTCCCCATCATCACATACAGCACTGCGCAGGGAGAGCAAAAAAAGAGACCTGGCACAGAGAGAGCAGGGGATGTGATGTCACTTCCTGTCCCCATCCTTACATACAGCACTATGAAAAAAGAGACCTGGCACAGAGAGAGCAGGGGATGTGATGTCACTTCCTGACCCCATCCTTACATACAGCATTGTGCAGGGAGAGCAAAAAAAGAGACCTGGCACATAGAGAGCAGGGGATGTGATGTCACTTCCTGTCCCCATCCTTACATACAGCATTGTGCAGGGAGAGCAAAAAAAGAGACCCGGCACAGAGAGAGCAGGGGATGTGATGTCACTTCCTGTCCCTATCCTCACATACAGCACTGCGCAGGGAGAGCAAAAAAAGAGACCTGGCACATAGAGAGCAGGGGATGTGATGTCACTTCCTGTCCCCATCCTTACATACAGCATTGTGCAGGGAGAGCAAAAAAAGAGACCTGGCACATAGAGAGCAGGGGATGTGATGTCACTTCCTGTCCCCATCCTCACATACAGCATTGTGCAGGGAGAGCAAAAAAAGAGACCCGGCACAGAGAGAGCAGGGGATGTGATGTCACTTCCTGTCCCTATCCTCACATACAGCACTGCGCAGGGAAAGCAAAAAAAGAGACCTGGCACATAGAGAGCAGGGGATGTGATGTCACTTCCTGTACCCATCCTCACATACAGCACTGCGCAGGGAGAGCAAAAAAAGAGACCTGGCACATAGAGAGCAGGAGATGTGATGTCACTTCCTGTCCCCATCCTTACATACAGCACTGTGCAGGGAGAGCAAAAAAAGAGAGCTGGCACATAGAGAGCAGGGGATGTGATGTCTCTTCCTGTCCCCATCCTCACATGCAGCACTGTGCAAGGAGAGCAAAAAAAGGAGACCTGGCACATAGAGAGCAGGGGATGTGATGTCACTTCCTGTATCCATCCTCACATACAGCATTGTGCAGGGAGAGCAAAAAAAGAAACCTAGCACATAGAGAGCAGGAGATGTGATGTCACTTCCTGTCCCCATCCTTACATACAGCACTGTGCAGGGAGAGCAAAAATGGAGACCTGGCACATAGAGAGCAGGGGATGTGATGTCACTTCCTGTCCCCATCCTTACATACAGCACTGTGCAGGGAGAGCAAAAAAAAAAAAGAGACCTGGCATATAGAGAGCAAGGGATATGATGTCACTTCCTGTCCCCATCCTTACACACAGCACTGTGCAGGGAGAGCAAAAATGGAGACCTGGCACATAGAGAGCAGGGGATGTGATGTTACTTCCTGTCCCCATCCTCACATACAGCACTGTGCAGGGAGAGCAAAAAAAAAGAGACCTGGCACAGAGAGAGCAGGGGATGTGATGTCACTTCCTATCCCCACCTCCCATCCTTTGCTGGGAGAGCAAAGAGGAGACCTGGCACAGAGAGAGCAGGGGTATGATGTCACTTCCTGTCCATGCCTCCCATTCTCACACAGAGCGGTGTGCAGGGAGAGCAAAGTGGAGACCTGGCACAGAGAGAGCAGGGGTATGATGTCACTTCCTCTCCCTGCTTTCCATCCTCACACTGTGCCAGAGAGAGATGTGATGTCATTACCTGCCCCTGTCTCCCATCCTCACATACAGTACTGTGCAGGGAGAGCAAAGAAGAGACCTGGCACAAACAGCAGGGGATATCAGGTCAGTAGTCCACGTATGAATCTCACCATGCATGTTACCTATTTTGGTATTATCTCTGGCTCCAACCTTACTGCTCTCCCCACATATGCAGTCTAAATCATGTAACTTTTACCTTGAAACATTACTTGCATTTTCAAACACAATACACAAAGAACTTGTTCATGCACTCATTTCCCACCCCGACTACTGTAACTTACCTATAATTGGTCTCTCCAAACCCGATACTTTCCACCCTATACTATGTAATGCATTCTGCGTCCGGGCTTATCTTCCTCACCAGCCAACCTAAGCTCTATTATACAAGCCCAACTTCTGGCCTAGCAAGTAACGGACTGAATTAACACTACCTCGACGGGGAGACTCGCCACAGTTTTACTTAGTGGTGCAATATAATCCCGTTGAGGTATCTTTGGGTACTCACCCACCCAAATAAGACTTTTTTTTAGACCACAAACAGGGACAAATGATATAGAGAAATTCACCATAGATGGAGTTCTCCAACTTAGATTCCTCCCCATTAATGTATAATTTTTGGCTGTGAAGTTTTAATTTCCATCTTGCATTTTTGTCATTCCTTGATGAGAAGTGGTAATGGGTCTCAAACTACTCTCTAGTGTTCTGTGGAACTGATCTTAACTGGCTCAGGCGGAGCTCATGTTTTCGATTTATATGATACAGTGGTACCTCGGTTAACATAATTTTCGATTTACAAAAAATAATTTACAAATGAAAGTCCATTGAAAATAATGCCTCGATTTACAATTTATTTTGCAATACGAAGCAAGTTTCCCTAGGATGCATTGCGCCTGGGAGGTTTATAGCGCCGCCCCCGTGCATGCTGAAGTCTTTGTGTAGCATGTGGCATAGAGTGTGGAAGTGTTGGAGCGGTTTTTGCATCAAGTTTTGGAGCCATTCTGGAATTTTTTTGCAGCGGTTTTGGGACTTCTTTAAGGGCATTTCTCAAGCGGTGGAAAGGTAGGGAGCTGAGCGTCGTCATTTGCTTGCCTTTTACTATGTGTTCTGCATTGAGGGTTGGTTTTCATGCCAGCTCATTTTGACTTATTTTTTTCTGACCTCCAGGACGGATTACGACGTTTTCGCAATAAGAAAAGTCCAGGAGAACACATTAAATTCGTAAACCGAGGTACCCGTGTATTTCGAATATTGTGTACCATTGCGAGGTATTTGTTGGTAAGCATCATACCTCTCCCCTATATGACCCTTTCCCTGTCTGGCCTATCCCAACCTTTGCCCTATTCCTCCCTTCCCAAGCCCCACTAACCAATGTAATATGTACCATCACTGCTCTCATTCCATCAGGCAGATGGTGCTTAGACATCTCTCATCTCACTTACCTGGTTCTTTTAAATATATCTGGCCATTTCCCACGGAATAGCTACCTTACACACTGGGAACAGGTAAGGGAAGACTTTCTCAAATCCTGTCTCCTAAGTACCACAGAAACATCTACCTGACCTCAGTCTAAAACATAATCTTATCCTCTTCTTTCCCTTCCTCTTCACCCCTTTTCTCTTCCCTTGCTTTCGCCATTTCTCAATGGCAAAAATCCACACTATAAATTCAAGAGGCCTGAATTCCTCAAATAAAAAAGCACAGGTGTTACATGAGCTCAGGGCTCACACACACACTTTTTGTTGGAGTAACATTTTAAGTAAGAATATCCTAAAATGAACCCACTGATAGTTAACCTTGCATAAAACATTAAATATATAAAAAGTTGCAAATAGTAGAATATGGATACCAAAAATTTAATCATACAATGTCGAATGAGTCACAGCCTTTATTTAAAAAATAATAGAAGTTATATACACATCTATAAACATATCACATTTAATCCTACATGATGATAATATGACTGAATTAAACATAAATCCAGCATAGTGCAATTTTATAAACTTTTTCAACGTGGATCACTTTGGTTCACAAACTTGCTACAAGTGTTGGCAACATACATCTTTTGGACTGTGCACAAAAAAAAAAATAAAATAAAAAAAAAAAATAATTGTTTTTAATACATGTTCCTTTTGAAGGATTCAATAATAGATGCACCATAAGTATTAAAACAAATATATATATTTACAATGCTTTCCTATGGACGCTGGCGTCTTCTCACTGTGTTTTTCATAGTGAGAAGCACGCAAGCACCTCTAGCGGCTGTCAAGAGACAGCCACTAGAGGCTGGATTAACCCTAACATAAACATAGCAGTTTCTCTGAAACTGCTAGGTTTATAAAAAAAAAAAAAAAAAAAGAAGGTTAACCCTAGCTGGACCTGGCACCCAGACTACTTCATTAAGCTGAAATGGTCTGGGTGCCTATAGTGGTCCTTTAAGCACTATGGGATCTATCTACTAAGTAAGTTCAATGGAACACTGCAACTTTTAGGTTATGGTAAAAGATTTTACTAGTCTGAATTATGCACCACTTCCTATTACAAGCATCAATACAATTTTAATGCATTGATGGGTTTGGCCTCACTAATATGCTGTGTTTTTGAATCTCAAAAATATGATGTTGTTTTGGTGCTCATAGTGTCCATAACTCTGCAAAGATCACATTTGGAAACAGATGTATTAAAAAAAAAATTATAATAAAAATAAAAATGCCGTTTTTGGTTTTAATAAAAAAAACCAATACCTCAGGGTGTCTTTAGCATAAAAATATATAGCGTCTGCAGAAACACAAATTAAATAAATTTGTTGGCAGCTTGCCATATTTGCATCCATCTTGCAGCAAGAGAAGATTTCCAAAGCGATGCTCCATTGCATAAAAGTAATATATGTAAAGGCAATTTCACAGGTAAGAATACAATTATATTTAAAACACACAGAAATGGAGTATTAAAAGAAACAAAAATCAAATCACACATAAAATTGTACCAGTTATTGCTGAATTTTGTTGTCCATACCAGCGGCAAGCTCATAAAATACCGCAGAAGAGAGCCACAGTAAGAGCACAAAACTGGTGTTATGTATCATCGAACGCATTGTTTCCAATAAATTATATATATTAAAAAAAAAAAAAAAACCTAATAGGGAATCGTTCATTGAAAAATGTAAAACATGCATAATCCCACAGCATAGCAACGTAAAGCATATTACTATTTTCAGATTTTTGACAGTTTTGGGGTTGTTTTTTTTCACCAAATCTTGTCCTCCAGCTACTGAAAAGGATAGTCTATTAAACCAAATGCGATATGAATTAATGGCTGCAGGAGGGCCCCTCAATGAAAGCCCTGATTTTACACTGCAAGATGAGGAATATGTAAAAAATATTAAAAGAAAAGAAAAGTAGATTCCCTTTATGTTTAACACATTGCACTTAGAATCTAAAATCCCGCTAATACACACTGAAATTGGTCTAGATGTAAATAGATTCATATTGAATAGTTTGTGCTCACCCATATAACAGAATGTTTCAAAAGAACTTTTACATTTATTTTTTTTTTTTTAATGAAGTGACAAATTCACTTTTCTTTTTACAAGGCAATCACAGACTGCAAATATTAATAAGGCTGTAAGGAAAGCCATAGATGAACAAAACAAAATACTTGAACAGGCGGAAAACTGGCTTTTGTGCATTAGGTAATCTAACTACGTGGCAACCCAATAAAAGTATTGGGAATCGTGGCAAATAAGTTCTGACCGCCCATGTGACAGACATATTGCATTCCAGCACTTTGAAGAACACCAATTATTAGCCAAGATCTACCCCCCGCCCCCAAAGTATTTAAAAAAATAAAACACAGAACAAAACCCTGAATATCTGTTTTACTTGGATGGATAATTACAGCAGCGGATATTTAAAAATGAACAACTAGCTTGTGTTTTTAACTTTTTTGTTCAATAAAGTGCACTAGTTTTGCTGAAACTGAGCTGGTTTTCCTTACACGTTTATACTTTGTGGCAGAATACCAGTTTTCCGCTGGGTTTGTTACAATGGAATAGCGCAAGTTTGCAGACGTCATATGCAATATTTCCATTTTAATGCCTACAGCCTTATATTTTGGATAATTAACACACTCCTATTAAATTCCACTTCACCCTTTGTTTTAAAGCACCTTGCACCCACAATTAGCTCTAATAGGACAGAACACTTCAAGACTCCATACTACATTGACCCTGCAGGTTGACATAATACTGGTTCGTAAAGATGTCAAGCAGCTTACTCCACTTAATGCAAGCCATCGTCCTGCTGTCTGATAAGCTACACCTGTAGCAATTACGGATGCTGCAAAATGTAGCAATGTTCCATTCAGCTTCATTTCTGCCACAAGGAAAAAATAAAGTAAAAATGATCGTATGTCATCTGGGAAGCCAAACATTCTTTCACACCATGAAATGCAAAATTCAGAGATGAACAAGCAACAGTCGTCACGTTTAGTTTGCAGCTGCAACATGTGTGGGTTATCATTGACCCAGTGCATGCTTTTCCCATTGTCGGTATTCGCTTCTCCTGGCGTAGTGACACGGATTTCAGGTGCCCTTCTAGTCTGTGTGGGATTTTTCTGTGGGACCCTGAATCAAAAATCAGAAATGGAGGGTTTTAGGAGCAGAACATTAAGTTAGGAAAACAAGTTCTTTAGAATATGCCTGCGTGTGTAATACACACACACACACACACACACAAAAACAAAAATTGGAAGTTGTGCATGAAATAAAATTACCATTGCCAACTGCCGCCCAATGTTGCCAACAGTTACACCTCCTGAGAAGAATATGCACGGCAGCCAAGATCGAATGTACAAGAAGTCTGGAGAAGTATACCTAAAGTTATAGGATAAAATAAATAATTATAAAAAACAATTTGAATTCATGGAGTAATGAAAAAAATAAGAAGTGCAATGTACCATGTGCTACTGTTTTATTTCCAACATGTATGAAGTATAAAAAGAATAAATAAATAAAAAAATGTAGAAAAAAAACAAAAAACAGCTCAGTGGTTTGCAATTACTCATTTAAGAAAGAAAGCATGTCTTTCCATAGACTGCCACTTGGTGGCGCTCTGCCATTATCACATGTTCGAGTTACTAGTGATAATGCTTGATCCTAAACTAACATTGTTCATAAACACAGTGCATGGCTTCTTATGCTTCTACACTTTTTTTTTTTTAGAACTCTGATACATTATTTTCCTGGCTTCAAACAAACCCAGGCTGGTTCCTCGATTTGCATTAAAGGACCACTATAGTGGAAAAAATTTGCATTAAAGGACCACTATAGTGCCCCCACCCTCAGGGTCCCCCTCCCGCCAGGCTGGATGGAGAGGAAGGGGTTAAACTTACCTCTTTCTCCAGCGCCGGGCGGGGAGCTCTCTTCCTCCTCCTCTTTGGCTGAATGCGCGGCAGGAGCTGCGCGTGCATTCAGCCAGTCCATAGGAAAGCATTCACAATGCTTTCCTATGGACGCTGGCGACTTCTCACTGTGATTTTCACAGTGAGAAACGCGGAAGCACCTCAAGCGGCTGTCAAGAGACAGCCACTAGAGGCTGCATTAACCCTAACAAACATAGCAGTTTCTCTGAAACTGCTATGTTTATAGAAAAAAAGTTTAACCCTAGATGGACCAGGCACCCAGACCACCTCATTAAGCTGAAGTGGTCTGGGTGCCTAAAGTGGTCCTTTAAGGGCTAGAAGAAACTGGTTGGGTTGGAAGCATACTCTTGATTAGTTATGTGGAAGCATTGAACCATATATCAATATGCAAACCCTTGCGGTAACACACTTTAAATATCTAAGAAAAGTAACTTACTGGTACACTCCGTTGTAGACAAGGAACTGCGTGATGAGTGTTGCAAGAAAGGCTATTGTAATTCCAAGCCCAAGACCACTCCGGGAACGGTCAAATGTCCACCACAAACCCAATGACAAGGCAGCCAGTGTTAGAGACAGCTGAACATTATTGGCGAAATCAAGTTTCTAATGGAATGATTAGTGAAGGAAAAAATAAAGTAACCACGTGGAGCAGAGGCGTAACTAGAAACCACCAGGCCCCGGTGCGAAAATTACCCTGTCTTTGCTATCCCACAACCCCTCCATGTGACTCTCCTCACCTATGTGTGTGACAGCCACACACAGACTCACACATTCTTTTACTTTTTTTAAGCCCATCCAGCCTCCCTACCTTTGGAAGAGCTGGTTTGGGTCTTCTCCATGGGGCTGTGGTGTGAAAGTTCCTCTCTCCACCTGCACGCTGTTTAGTATGCCGGGACCGGAATGACGTCATATTCTGGCTCTTGGCATTACAGCGGGTGAGCGAGGAACTGTCAGACCAGTGCTCCCTCGCCACCGAATGCCTCCTGCCCTCCCCTAGGTACATATCGGCAGACTAGGCACCTGCCATCCAGTTAAGCAGATGCCTACTCTGCCTCACTCTATAAGCGCTGATTCAGGGGTGCCCTAGGTGGGCCCCCTGTGACAGTGCTCCTCTAGGCCGCCCACAGTTGCAGCGGTCAGCAGGGCGACCGGGCCCATCCTGGAGTGACGGCCCGGTCGTGGCTGCAACCGTGGTAGTTCCACCATTATCAACATATCCTATTCACGATTCTTACCACGTTTTTTATAGAATCGCAAAACTTTAAAGGTTGGAAGAAAAGAGATTATATCCTACACATAATCTATGAGAAGATAGGAAAAGGGAGTAGAGACTCAATGGAGACTTCAGGGATTTTTAGCAGTTGCAAATCAGCCCTGCCAAGGGGTCACTCTCTTCTTTCTACTATATGAGAGAAGCAGTAAGTCACCTGGTTTGTATTTTGCAATTTATTTTTATTTAGTTTGTTCCTTAGTAGAATTAGACAATTGGGCATTATTTTCAAAATTAAAAAGCAGTACCGGCAGTCTCCTGGCTGCAACCACTCCTCCTCTTCGGAGATCATTCATCCAGATGATGTCTGGTGCTATTTAATACTTACTTTTTCTCCAAAAAGGATCCTGGTCTCTTCTACCCCCAACTGGCTCATACATGCTTAATCCCATTTGGCAACACAGAAAGCAATTATCACTAATGATACCAGGAAGCTGGCTGCAATGCCATTATCACTCATATAGTTCATACACTTATCCAACAAGTCAAAGGTGCGGTTGCTATAGAAGAAATCATGGCAATTGCAGTACATGTGCTGAACTTGCTGTGATGGTGAGTTGGAGAACACCTGTAGGAGGGTTCTCCTAGTCTTCATGTCAATTATGAGCATAATGGGCCCAGGGAATTTTAAAACTCATTCTACTCTGGTAATGTTAGACAATTTTCTTAAAGGGACTTTATAGGCACCCACATCACTTCTTCTCAATAAAGTTGTGTGGGTGCCATATTACTGATGTTTTAACCTGCAACTCAAACCACTGTCAGTTTGCAGAAGCTGCAATATTTTCAGTGCAGGGTTTAAAACGCCTCTGGTTGCTGTCAGGTAGACCAAGAGCATTTTATAGGTGCAGCACTGTTTTGCCATACATGCATGGAGTCCCCCTAAAGATGGTGTGCATATATATTCAAAGATGCATCCATTACCAGTCCATAGAGCGGTGTTCTAGTAAAAAAATAAAAAAATAAAAATAAAAAAAAAAACACAAACAACCACCAATAAAACTCAGCTCAACAAATGGTTTATCGTCAAGACACATTTCCTCCTCAGACATATACTTTAAAATGCCACTACACTTTATAACCTTCTTGTTTTTTTAGAGAGTCTGAAAAGATATTAGATTGTACTTCTTAATGCTTGGCATTAATTTTGATCAGTTTCAAACAAATGAAATGGACTGTAAAATTGATTCAGGTAATATTTAGTTACAAAGGATACAGCACTTGCGTGGTTAATGCCAACAAAGACTGCAATGCACCGCATGACGCTGGCCCACTCTCGCTTGAATTTGTGAGGTTCTCCAATACGGCTGTCAATACAGGGGTACAGCAAACCCACAACAGCTGTAAATTGAAACACAGGTTAAGCACATGGACTGAATCCAGTTTCACAATTACATACAGTGTTCTCTACAGACATTTGTAACACTTAAAGGGACACCGTAGGCACTGTATCTGCTTCATCTCATTAAACTGGTTATAGTGTCTGGAGTCCTCTGGTACCATCATTTCTTTCAGTATTAAACAGTTTTTAAACTTTTAATGTTTTAATGCTAAACAAGAGTCCCCGGCAATCCATCCCCTTTATGCTGCTTTGGCTAATAAGAAAGTATTAGCCTGAGCAGCAATAGGCAGCTGTGATTGGCTGAGAATGTCAGCTGACTGCTTTTAGCCTGTCAGAGTTCCAACTGACGGTATGAATGGGTATGACAACAAGGAAGTGTGTAATCTCTGCCTTAGCTACACATACTGAAGGGGCCGGACTGTGGGTGGCCAGGGACTCTTATTTTGTGGCATACTGCACGAACATGGTGCCACACTGAATGGAGGGACAGTGCCAGGGCACTCCAGGCACTATAACCAATTCAAAAGAGATGAAATGCTTATAGTGACTACAGTGTCCTTTTAAACTTGCCCAGTGTTCATGGAATTTATGTCTTCTGTTACAACCATGATCCCATTTTATATTTTTGCAGTTGTAATAAAAAATGAATACCATATAGGTAACTGTGCACAAAACGTGTAATCAGGCTATAGGCCATTATTATATTAAATTATATATATTAATTACACACCAATTATGCATAGTTTGTGCTTTGCAAAAATTGGAACTCCAGGGAAACAAGACAGACAAACTTAACCAATTCCCTGTTTCTACAGTCTCGTATATTGTGTCACACAAAAAAAAAAAAAGTAGGAAACAAAAAACACTTTCCTGGTCAAAGTGAAAGGGTGAGGGGGTTAAAATAACCTGGTATTATAGACTATTACACACACAGAAACTTTAAAAAGTTAAACAGCATTTCAGAATAAGCAGGGATCCTTTAGGACTGTATTTGGCAAGTACAACTTTAAATTTACTTTAATACACCCAAGCACAAAGAATCTATTTAATTCTATAGTGTGTACTACAAGATATTGGTTTACAGAATATCTCTTGCTCCCTCCAAGAATGCTTAAGACAGACTCGATTAGACCAGGATTAATTAATGGAACAGTAATAGGACAAAGAATGCATTTATTGACACCGCTGGGAAGCTCTCTTCATTAATGATAAGCTTGTAGCTTTGAATGAACTCTCTCATAGCTTTCAATATCTGACGCTCAGAGCTTTAAGTGAAGACAGAAGTGACTGGTCTCAGCAGTTTTTGATTACTTCCTTATTTCGCATTTCGGGATGTGTGGTATGTTAAGTGAGAAAGCCAATAAGGGCAGAGCCAGACAGCTCACCAGTTTAGGAGTAAGCCAATCACCAGACGTGTGGCTTAGAAAAACATTTCACTTGCTATCTATGCCAAGCAGGCGTCTGCAAACAGAGGGAACTGTTAAACCAGATACAGCAACTCTGTAATAGCTGCAATAAGAGCCAGGGCTTCACCCCTCCTATGCCCCGTAAAAAGATTCCAAACTTACAGCTATGGTAACTACAAGTTACAGATAAGAGTAAGGTTCTCTGCAATACAAGTAAATCATTACAATCTCTCTTTAAGACATCACCATATAGAATATTCTAACTAACAAGGGCTACAGGTATAATGAGAAGTTGACGTATCCCTTACTGTCAGATTTGTCCAGTAAAAAAAGTTTTATGTTATGCAAACATCTGGTTGTCACAGGACTAACAATGTAGTCAGACAGCTGGATCACAGCTGAACAATTTATATTAAAACATCACATTTTGGGTGCAGATTCCTTTGTTACACATATCTGCCATGTAAACCCCTCCAACCATCTAGTTAACCATTGCTTGAGTCTAGTGATAACCAATGCTGGACTCCCACATTTGTAAAGTAGCATTTCCCATAATGCTATTTAAGCAGTACTGTTGTCAGATACAAATCTGCTAAATCAGTTATTGACCAAGCTATAGTAATTTTGACCTACATTTTGCTAAAGAGTGACATGTACAAGATAAGGGATAAGATAAGGGATATCTTTCAACTTCCATACAAAACTACAAGCTTATCATTAATGATGACAAATACATGAGGGATTTCACCAATGTAAAACTCTATGTAAGATTACTTTTATCTGTAGTTTTTAATAGAACATATATTTCCCCAAACATAGGTAATTTTGTTATAGAAATTACCCATGTGTATATTAGAGATCCATCAAAATAAATGCATACAACACAAGAACATTGTATAAAAGAAATCAGTTAAAGGGACACTATAGTCACCTGAACAACTTTAGCTTAATGAAGCAGTTTTGGTGTATAGAACATGCCCCTGCAGCCTCACTGCTCAATCCTCTGCCATTTAGGAGTTAAATCCCTTTGTTTATGAACCCTAGTCACACCTCCCTGCATGTGACTTGCACAGCCTTCCATAAACACTTCCTGTAAAGAGAGCCCTATTTAGGCTTTCTTTATTGCAAGTTCTGTTTAATTAAGATTTTCTTATCCCCTGCTATGTTAATAGCTTGCTAGACCCTGCAAGAGCCTCCTGTATGTGATTAAAGTTCAATTTAGAGATTGAGATACAATTATTTAAGGTAAATTACATCTGTTTGAAAGTGAAACCAGTTTTTTTTTTCATGCTGGCTCTGTCAATCATAGCCAGGGGAGGTGTGGCTATGGCTGCATAAACAGAAAAAATAATTTAACTCCTAAATGACAGTGAATTGAGCATTGAAATTGCAGGGGAATGATCTATACACTAAAACTGCTTTATTTAGCTAAAGTAATTTAGGTGACTATAGTGTTCCTTTAAAACAGGAACATATTAACATTGAGTTGACCCAAGATAGACAGATTCAACATAAAAAGCTCACATTATGTGCATGAATTTGCTGCACACAGTGAGCTCTCAAACCAGGATCACAGTGTATAGCACTGATAAGCATATTCACTAATCAGTGGTTCATGGGTGGTTTCCAAGAACTGTAGTACAATTTTCAGAGTTCTACTTTACATCATTAACTGCTGAACTACAACTCCTGGGAACGCCAATTATATGATAATATAGTGGGCAGTATTTTGGGGATAAATGTATTGCAGGTTAAGAGTGATGGGCAGAAGGCGGGAGTTATGACGCAAAACTATTACAGTATTAAAATTAGCCACCCAGAATAACTATGAGTACTGAAATTGTAGTTGCCTTAAGTGCTCCCTTAAACAGGTAGTCTAATATAATACTTACCAGCTGCAGTGCCACAACATGGAGGAACCCACCATGCTGATGAGAAAATTGTAGCAATCACTTCCTCGGGAAACAGAGTCACGTTTCTTTGTATTTGTAATAAATTGAGGACTAAAGCCAGGAACACACCAACTGTAAAGAGAACCAGACTGCGCTGGATTAGATTGCGGCCTTGACTGCTGACTAGAGTACTGTAGGCAAGACCAATTAGGGAATTAAGGGAGGACATGGCTTCTCCAGCTCTGCGTGTCAGCCAGATGCTGATCTTTTTGTTGTTTTTGTCTCTTCTAGTGCAAGAGCAACTCCAACAGTGCTCCTCTAATCTTGGCATTTGTTTACTGCGGAGTTACTGCAGATAAGAAAAAGAAAAAACAAAACTCACGTTATACAAAACCTGATTAAAAATAATATATTTTTCAAATGTGTTGTTAACATAAGATTGAAAATTTAACACAACTTTTATTTACCCATGACCCAGTTCACCTCTATATGTCCTAACTGTCCCGGATGCAACAAGCAGGTCCTGTTTGGGAACCCTGGCCAGCTGCCTTAGGTTTTTGTCTATGTCTCCCATTTCTGAAGACAGAGAAAAGTCTCTTTAAAAAGTGCTGCACCAGTGAAATCGGTAAAGGAGGGTGCACTGGGCAAGGCTAAACCTATGACTAGGGTTCCAGTGAAGAGTTGGATTTGGAGTCAAGATCAAAACTGATTTTGTCAATTTTTATTTCAATCTTGTGTCATTACAGATCAATGCTAAAGACATTCAAAACTCACACTGGCAAACTCAAAGCTTGGGGATTACGCTACCAATAGGTCAAATTAAACCTCTCGCTGTACAAAGCAACCTGTATCACTTTACTTTATGAAAATGTTGTGGCATGTAAATATGCATGTCTTTAACAGAATAACTTTACATGGGAGGATTCTAATGTTACAGACTAGACAGGCAGATAAGAGAATCTGACACCAAAGATATCACACAATGTAGCACATTACCCACTTTCAGTGTATGACCTTGGAAAACTCCAGTTACCTATGAGCATTAACTCATTCAGTGGCACAGTTTCTTCTTGAATTGTGTGTCCTTGCATACCCTAACACAGCACCAGAGTGCTCTATGGTATTGTACTTTCACATGCCAACCTATTTCTGTTTCTCTACAATGTTATTAAACCTCCTACCACAAGATGGCATTACTAATCTGGATGCCAAGATTTGTTATTTTTTTTTTTTACACAGATCACTATGCCCCAATTGCCATATTACATTAGGGTTCTCTGAACACCGCCATACATTACTATAAAAAAACACAATGTCACTAAGCAAAGCCTATGATTATTTATGAAGCACATACATATTCCATAGCATTGTATGACGGATATATAAGACTTAATATGCTGATATTCCATGTTTAACATTGCCATTTGTGTATCCTTACTCTACTTCCTTTAAGTTGTTAAACTAACTCACTACCTCTGGTTCACACAAATCAAACTTGTCTTGCTCAGTTTTCTTTTAACTGCATATAGCTTGAGAGGAACAATGAGCACAAAAAGTAGATGTGGCAGGGAAAACAAATTAAATTATTAGATGTCCTATTTACTTAGCAACAACACCATCATACTTCATGCCCCTCTGCTGTCCTATGCCATCCGGAACCACCAGCAGTACTGTCACACTAAATACTTTTTTTTTTTTTTTAAATCAACTCAGCGTACCATAAATCCCTCCAGCAGGGTTACCAATGTCAATCTCTAAGTCATCTGATCTTCTGTACCAACCAAAAATACTGTCTCAGTACATAACCCCCTGTTATCTGATTTCTTATAGCAAACTCCTAAGAAGGCCAATACCACCATGCCCATTATTCATATGGCAGCACTCCTTACCCCTACTGTACCCACCATCAGCTTTGAAATGCTCCATGCCCAATTTCTATTCCCAGCAGTACTGCCACACAAAATGCAACTTGTACCCAGCACTATGACCCTCTCCCCATGCCCTTTATACCCAGCACCATTAACCCCTCTCTCAACGACCGCACACTCCATGCCCCCCTGTACCCAGAACCATTAACCCATCACTCCATGCCCCCTGTACTACTTACCAGTCACCCCATATACTCTGTGTACCCAGTACTATTACTCACCCCATGCCCCCTGTACCCATCACCCACCCCACACACCATTAACCACTCACCCCAAGCCCAGTCAGTGCCCCTTGTACCACGTCCCACTCCTCCATGCCCAGTCAGTGCCCCTTGTACCAAGTCCCACTCCTCCATGCCCACTCAGTGCCCCCTGTACCCATGCCCACTCAGTGCCCCTCTCCCCATTCAGTGTCCCCTGTACCCATCCCCCCATGCCCAGTCAGTGCCTCCTGCACTCTGCCCCCTCTCTCCCATCTAGTGTCCCCTGTACCCATGCCCCTCTCCCCATGCCCAGTCTGTGCCTCCTGCACCCTCTCTCCCATCTAGTTCCCCTGGTACCCATGCCCCTCTCCCCATGCCCAGTCAGTGCCCCCTGTACCCTCTCTCCCACTGAGTGGGATATGTACCCTGCACTCTGTGTCCCCTGTACCCATCCCCTCTCTCCATGCCCACACAGTGACCCTGTACCCTGCACTCTCTGTGTCCCCTGTAACCTCTCCATTCAGTGCCCCCTGTACCCATCTCTCCATACCCATTCTGTGTCCCCTGTACCCATCCCCTCACAGTGCCCCCTGCCCCCTCTCTCCCACTCAGTGCCCCCTCTCTCCCACTCAGTGCCCCCTGTACCCATCTCCCATGCCCACTCAGTGCCCCCATGCCCAGGCAGTGCTCCCTGTACCCCTCCCCCATGCCCAGTCAGTGCCCCCTGTACCCTCTCTCCCACTGAGTGGGATATGTACCCTGCACTCTGTGTCCCCTGTACCCATCCCCTCTCTCCATGCCCACACAGTGACCCTGTACCCTGCACTCTCTGTGTCCCCTGTAACCTCTCCATTCAGTGCCCCCTGTACCCATCTCTCCATACCCATTCTGTGTCCCCTGTACCCATCCCCTCACAGTGCCCCCTGCCCCCTCTCTCCCACTCAGTGCCCCCTCTCTCCCACTCAGTGCCCCCTGTACCCATCTCCCATGCCCACTCAGTGCCCCCATGCCCAGGCAGTGCTCCCTGTACCCCTCCCCCATGCCCAGTCAGTGCCCCCCTGCCCAGTCAGTGCCCGGTGCTGTACCCACCAGCTGTGTGCAGTCAGTGGAGGATCTGTTCAGGTTACAGACAGGCTGTGTGGTAATGATTGATTTAATCCCAATGTCAGGATTTCCTGTCTCCCTCCGCCGCTCTATGTCCCTTTATAGGGGGGGACTAGCCAGGACAGCCAGACTCCGCTAGCCCCTCCCTCGGCCCCGCCCCCCAGTCAATCAGACAGCGGAGGGAGCTGGGAAACAGAATGCCTTCCGCAGCTCTGACTGAAAACAACATGCGTGTCTGGTGAGGCCCCGGCAGCCAATCAGCGGCGGGCTGCCCATATGACGTCGCAGACACACCACACACCTTCCCCTCACGTTCTCTCTGCCAGAAATCATAACAACCAACGGCGGCTGGCATGGAGGGGCGCGCGCGCGCGGGAGAGTGAGGGGTGCGCGCGCAGCCACAAAACTCCCGCCACTCAGCCAGCTGCCAGTCACCGGCCCGAGGGCCATTGACCCCCTGTACCTCACACTGTCCTGTGCTCAACCTAGAGCCAAAAATAACCCCTGGGTGTCATTAACCCTGACTGCCCTAAACTGACAGGAACTGCCACATAAATAACATAATCAATCATATAGTTATCATTAATATCACATAAATACCATAATCAATAAATATTTATTATTAATATCACATAATCCATGTTTATCATTAATATCACATAAATACCATAATCAATCCCATAGTTATCATTAATATCACATAAATACCATAATCAATAAATATTATTATCACATAATCAATCCATATTTATCATTAATATATCACATAAATCCCCAAATCAATCCATGTTTATAATTAATATCACATCAATCCCATATTTATCATTAATATCACATAATCAATCCATATTTATCATTTATTTCACATAAAGCCCAGACTCAATCCATAGTTATAATTTATTTCATATAAAGCACGCACTCCATCCCATATGTATCATTGATTTCACCTTTTACAATCTGGATTTCAGTTCTGTCCCATATCCGGTGGCCATACATGCCAGCAATGCCCGTATAGGCATGGCAATATATTCGTAATGACCTGTATTGTTATGTGTTTTTATCTACTATTTAAAGATAACAGTCATAGTTGTGTACAGTTTGTATTTATATTACCGTCTCCCACTTTTGTTCCCCCTTCCCCCTTTTTTATGCGTCTTCCTTGTTATTTTATTGTATATGTTTTTTGTTTTTTTTAAAATAAATATATATATATATATATATTATGTTATTTTTAACATTGATATAACTTTAAATAAAAGAATTTGAAAAGGGATTGGCAGGGCAGTCCTGAGTTTGGGCTCCTAGCCTGCCATTCTGGGCTACCATTCGGGTGTCTCCAGGAGAACCTTAAGCAACACAGCAGATGCATTGGCAATGTGCAAACTAAACTCAGGGTGTAGAACGCTACAATACTACTCTGCCTAACGTGGGTTCCATCATGTTTCTACTTCTTTCTGACATACTTTCCGACATAAGGAACACTTTAATTGTGGTGATGTGGCCAGGTGTGGGGTAGAGACATTTTAGGTGACTAAAAGGTAATTTAGAACAACGACACGGTATCTTCTTTACACAGATGTATTTTTAAAGACATTTATTTTAGTTTAAAGATACTACTACTACATAGATTCCCTAAAGACTTCATTCGCTTCAGCACCCGTCCTGATCCTACTCATCCTTTTCTGTTAGAAGTGAATGCTTCTGAAAGAGGTGTTGGGGCTTTCCTCTCTCAAACACCGTTATCAGATTAACCCCTTCACCACGGTGGTTTTTATTCTAGAAAGTTTTCTGAGACGGAGAGGCGTTATTATATCAGAGAGAATTGCTGCCCATAATATCCACTTGGCAACACGTGCTAGAAGGCTACCCTACTCAAATTACCACAGTTACTTAGCACAAAAACTTGTCATATTTTGGGGAAGCTAAAAGATTAACACACAGACAGGCTCTTTGGTCTCTTTTCTTATCTCATTTTAATAACTTGGTGACGTATTGACCTGGTTCCAAAGATACTAAAGCCGATGCTTTTATCCAGTCAGTGCAAACCTCAAACTTCAACAGAATCTCAAATTCCCTCTATTATACCTAAATAATGTAGATTGAAATATTGGAAAGCAAACAAGACCAAGCACCACGGCAAACCCGCAATATAAGTTATACGTTCCCCAGGAACATGAAGGAACTGTACTCAATCTAATGCATGATAGTAAAATAGTTGGATCCCTTCCTACCTCTCAGTTTTGGTGGCCTTCATATATATAACAGATGTTAGAGATTATGTACTAGCATTTCTAACTTGTGCTGCAAATAAAACTCCACCTACTCTACCCTCTGGATTACTCCAGCCATTACCAATTCCGAGCAAATCATGGTCAAGTCTGGCAATGGATTTTATAGTAGATTTACCGATAACAGAAAACAAGATGGTAATTTTAACCATCATCAATAGGTCTTCAAAAATGCTTCATCTGATACCTTAAACAAAATTGGCAACCTCTTCAGATTTGGCTACATTTTTTTTACCAGAGAGGTTGTTTAGATACATGGACTGCCTGGAGAGATTTTTTCTCAATTTATCTCCTGCTTTTGGAGGACCCTTTGTAATCAACCAGGTATCAATTGAAGTTCCTCCTCCTCTTATCATACGCAATCGAATGGTGCTGCAGAAAAAATGAACCATAGTCCAGATCAATTCTTGCGTTGTTTAATTTCTAATCACCGAGACAACTGGGCTGGTTTAGTCTTTTGGACAAAATTTCCTCACAATAATAATGTACGTGAATCTGCCCAACATAGTCTGTTTCATTTAAATTATGGTTTGGATCATGTTATTCTTCCGACATCCTTCTCTTGTCAAGAAATGCCAGTCATTGAGGAGCGTTTGGAAGAAATGAGAGAGACATGGGTTGGAGTGCAATAAATCCTGATGCAAAAGGTATCTCTCCAAAAGAAAAATGCTGATAGACATCATACTGCAGCTACTGTATATGTGGAGGGTGATAGGGCCTTGTCGAGTACTAGGAATATCAGATTAAAGATTCCTTCTATGACGTTCACCCCCCCTTGTTACATTGGACCTTTTAAGTTCATAGATGGGTAAACCCTGTGTCATATAAATTGCTCTTGCCTTCCACTTTACGTATACCAAATACATTCCATGTTCCTTTGCTGAAGCCATTACTTTGTAACAGTTTTACTTAAGTGGTCCCGCTGCCTTCCTTTCTTCAAGTGGAAGGTCAAGGGGAGTACGCGCTTAAGTCCCTTCTGGACTCTAAGTTTTTTCTTACGGTAAACTCCAGTATTTGATTTATTGGAAAGGTTACGGTCCAAAGGAGAGGTCTTGGGTTGATGCTCCTGATGCTCATGCACCACGTTTGCTCTGATCTTATCATGTTCGTTTCCCTGAAAGGCGTTCTTTTTCCCACCCTGTAGAGCGCTTTATGCTTTACTCAATGCTTTACTGTAATAAGGATTAACTTTCACCAAAATTAGATTTTCCACTTTTCAAAGAAATAGAAAACCTGTTTCATGGTATATGGGAAACTAAGCTGCTATATGCTAATACTGGTTTCACAAAAACAATCCCAGCCAAATATCAAATTTGATTTAAAGGAGCACTCCAAGAACCATTCCTACTGCAGTGTGCTCTAGTGCTAATGGTGTCAGGTGTACCCTGGTACTCGGTCATTGTTGGCTATTAGAACTGTTTTAGAATATTTTTACTTCTTAACTGGGGTCCACCAGGCACCGTCCACGCTTTCACTGCATGTACAGAAGCCCGGGTGCTCCTGCTAAGTGCAGGGCTAGCTCATCGGCATACAGCGTCAGCTACCTATTGGAATTATTTACCAGTGTCCCCGTTCTCAAATTATTATACAGCGTAAACTGCCTATTGGCATTATTCACCAGTGTCCCCCCTCCCGAATTATTGTACAGTGTCAGCTGCCTATTTGCATTATTCACCAGTGTCCCCCTTCCTGAATTATTGTACAGTGTCAGCTGCCTATTGGCATTATTCACCAGTGTCCACCCTCCTGAATTATTGTACAGTGTCAGCTGACTATTGGCATTATTGACGAGTGCCCTCTTACCAGAATTATTGTACAGTGTCAGCTGCCTATTGGCATTATTCACCAGCGCCCCCCCCCTCCTGAATTATTGTACAGTATCAGCTGCCTGTTGGCATCATTCACCAGTGTCCCCCCTCCCAAATGATTGTACAGTGTCAGCTGCCTGTTGGCATTATTCAATAGTGTCCCCCCCTCCCAAATTATTGTACAACATCGGCTGTCTGTTGGCATCATTCCCCAGTGTCCCCCCCATCCCAAAATTTTTTGTACAACATCAGCTGCCTGTTGGCATTATTCACCAGTGTCCCCCTCCACCCCCAGAATTATTGTACAGTGTCAGTTGCCTGTTGGCATTATTCCCCAGTGTCCCCCCTCCCGATCCCGAATGCTTGAAAAGGATTCTAAATGCAGCTAGCAAAGCTCTCAATTATTTGTCATCCTATATGCTATTGTATTTCAAGTCCAATTTTACCGGTGACCTTACTACTGTTTTCAAGTTCTTTTTATCTAGAACACGCTAATCTGCATGTCAACCATTGTGTTCTTAGTAACATGTTTGCGTTGATTTTGACTTTAGCAAGAGTTTATCATTCTAGATTACTTCCTGGTTTTACTGTATATAATTATACAAATATACATGTTTTCCTGCTTGTCCTCTTTTCCCCTCAGTCAGGTCATTTGATTCATTTTATCTGTGATTAAAATCAACATTCACTTGCAGTCCCCTAACCTTCAATCATCTTTATCTATGGCGCAACAGATGGACGTCTGAATCACAGAACAAACAAAACAGCTTGTCCATTGCCCGTTACCTTTGTTTTGTGATTCGTCCATATAGCGTCTGAGAATTCAGACAAATCCCTGATTGCCCAAAATTCTGACGAATTGCGATTCATTTGAAACTGAATGCAAAAGTCTAACAGCTTTCTTCTTTAATATATTGTTACAAAGAGCCAGTAGATAGTGTGTGTGTATATATATATATATATATATATATATATATACATACATACACACACACAACATGCTTTTACAGAAAGAGATATATCATCGCTCTAGCAGGAGAACGATTGCTATTGGTCGGCTCATATCTTCAGATGAAGAAGAATGCTGAGTGCAGGGATAAGAGTTCCTTTTAAATTCAAACATCCTGTTTTGCAATGAGAGAAGAAGGGTGGCAAATATCCCTCAGGTTAATTTAGGTCACCTGAGAAGAAAAACACGAGAGGAGGGGTGTGTCTCCTCAGGTGATTTTGAATTGGCTGAGGCCCAATGGCTGTAAATAGCCAAATGCCATTATCATAACTGAAAGCATTTGACTATGCAGATAAAAATCCTTTTAGTATGCAGATAAAAATCCTTTTCCCGTCATGTACTTTTATTTGCTGCAAATTACATTTCATACTAACATGTTGGAGATTTTCTGGTACCATTTAAAGTACAGTACAATATGTGATAAGACTGTGTTTATGTGTATATACAGTCATGGCGGTCACCTTTTAATAAATAAAATGATTTATTAATTAATAAATTATTTTAATAAATCAAATGAAGGAAAATACCAAATTTGTTGGGAGATGTACAAGCACATGTAAGTAAAAAAAATCTAAGTTAAATACAGTTCTGTGAATAAAATTGACATTTCAAGAAATGTGTGTAGAAGTGGTGCCCTTATCGTTCATCTAGTAACGCTTTTGAAAATAGATCACATTGGTAGATTATCTTTGTTCCCTCAAGAAGTTACAGAAGACTTGAGGGAGAGAGTCATTTGGTAGAAATATTATAACTCCTGCCCTAGGCCTTCTGCCATGTCAAACTGTTCCATACCTCCCAAGTGTCCTGGATCTGATGAGACAATACTGTTTTCTGATGTGTTTCTCTTTTCCTTGTGCTATAAGAAATAAATCACTAAAAGCATAGTATGAATGTGTACTTCTTGTACCATAACATTTGAAGCTAGTTGAAAGACTTCTGCTGCTCGTAGCTCATGTGCAAGAGCGGTGGGCACATCCAGCCATGGCTTATTCCTGGTATACCCATTCTTCTTGTTAAGGTTCCATGTATTCCAGATGGCTGGAGCAGAAGTTGGGACGTATGACACTTATATGGTAAAAATTCAGTGCCCCATTATATATAAAAAAAAAAACAACCAACTTATGTTTTTGTGTTTGTATTCAGAGATAAAAGAAAATAATTGCAGAGTTACTATCAAATGTATAGGTTATGTAACTGGTATATGTAGTTTGGTTGGTCTGGTTCTCTAATTATGTTTTTCTACGACACCACTATCTTACTCTACCTGTGGAATTGCTAGTGAGTAGTGAAACTTAAACTAAAGACTCAAAAATGCAAATCCTAGGATAACTCCCTTCTTTCATGAGGCCATCAGTTATGCCTGCTGTAAGTGATAGCACCAGAAGGTCCTCATTAGATAAGAGACTTAATCTTATGGGACAAATCCATCCTGCTCTTTAGCTTTCAAACTCAAGTTTTTCACTGTAGTCAGCTTCTGCTTTTCAATATTTGGAAGATATCACCACATTATAGAAGAGCATGAGAAGACTCTCCTTATAAAAATGTTTAGCCATTTTATTTCATGTTAATGTTTCTTCCCCTCTTCATTACCAAATAAATAGAAAACAATATGGCCTCTTGCAGAGGCATAACTCAAAACAACTGGGTCTTCCTATGTAGCTCATCCACCCCCCAAGTGTCTCATTACCCCCCTGCCAGCCCCTCCACGTGTCTCATTCTCCCCCCGAGCCTCTCCAGGTGTCACATTCTCCCCCGAGTCCCTTCACATGTTTCAGTCTCCCCCCAACCCCTTCACTTGTCTCATTCTCCCCCCAGCCCCTCCATGTGTCTCATTCTCCCCCTAGTTCCCCATGTGTCTCTCCCACCTACCAGACCATCCATGTGTTTCTCCCCCCAGTCTCTCCACGTGTCTCATTCTCCCCCTCAGGCCCTCTACTTATCTCATTCTCCCCCCCCAGCCCCTCCATGTGTCTCATTCTACTCCCCAGCCCCTCAAGTGTCTCATTCTATCCCCATCCTCTCCACGTGTCCCATTCTCCCCCAAGTCCCTCCATGTGTCTCATTCTCCCCCAGACCTCCATGTTTTTCTCCCACCTCCTTAAGGCCCTCCATATGTCTCTTCCACATGCTCAGCCCCTCCATATGTCTCTCCCTCCACCATGTGTCTCTTCCACCCCAAGCTCCTCCTTGTGTGTCTCCAAACCCCCACATGTGTGACATGACAGACACATACACACAGACAGATACACACACACACACTGATAGACACACACACACACTCACTGACAGACACACACATTGATAGACACACTCACTGACATTCATGCACACTCTCACAATTAATTAGATTTTTTGAGGCTCATCCAGCCTCCCTACCTTTTGGAGGGCTGGTGTAGGTCCTCTCCCAGGGGTTCAGTGTGGGGCAGTTCCTCATTCCTTTCGTGTGATGTTTAGGATGCCGGGGTCGGAATAACGTCATATTCCGGCTCCCAGCATCACGGAGGGCACGAGAGAGAGGAGTGAGGAACTGCCGGATCAGCCTCCCTCGCCGCCGACGCCAGGTGCCTGCCTCCTCTCTTTCCCCAGTCTGGGAAATACCTGTCATGTGGGGTAAGCAGGTGCCTACTCTGACTCACTGAGTAAACACCACATCGGGGGTGCCCTAAAGTGGCCAGATGGCCACTGTCACAGGGCTCCCCTTGGGACCCTCCACCTTTGGCTGGCCCACGGCCGCAGGGGGCGGCAGGATGGCCGGGCTCCCTGGAGTTACGGGCTCGGTCACGGCTGCGACCCCTGTGACCGTGGTAGTTCCGCCACTGGCCTCTTGGGATGAATGCATATTGACTGCAAAGAAAATTGAAAATATGATGGAGCAATGGTGTCTCACTCATACAAGCTACACTACCTTTTCTCCTTTGTGTCCCAGAGGATGCATGAATAAGGTGACTTACTGGTATTCACACGTGAGTTGGCACTGCCCACATGTTCATAAACTTTGGTTTAAAGTATTTAATAATATAGCTCAAATGCTACATATGGACATTTCTCATTCTTCAGAATTGCTTTACTGAACAGCCCTCATACAGCAATTCATCTTTTTCACACATCATAGAAATGAATTTACAGAATATGTCTGTTTTCAAGGTTAAGTGTAGCAAAGAGGTGGAGAGGGTCACTATTCCCTACCCCTTGGCTGCTTTATAGCCACAAATCTGGAGTTGATTGCAGTAGGATATATTACAACTATGCTACATGACACTTCTAAATTTCTGTAGTAGTCTTTACTAAAGTGAGACTTGCTCGGAATTAAAAGTGTATTTCAAATTTAAAGCTAGCATAGCGGACTTAAAGAACATCTCTAGTTTGGCTATTTTGATCTTAAATAAGAAATTCACTTCAATCCCCAACAATTCTCACTTTACTGAATAACCCAGTTAGTGGATAGACTCGTATCTCACATATTAGACCACATTAGAAATTTATTCAATAGTTAAATCCTCCTGAGAGATGTTTCTTTATATGCCTACTTACTGTAGTAGTGATCTGCAATTCATGCAATTGCCTCTAAAAAATGGTCAATTGTTTATATTTGATCTGGTGTTAATAATCATTTCTTTATACATTTTTAGTAGAAGATTGAAGTTTACGTTAATGCTGTAATAATTATAAATGCGTGATATGCTGGTGTGATCAATACATGAACTGATGATTTTGCTAGTATAATGTACAGGCTGTATTAATCTGATTTCTCTATTTGAATTAATCTTATCATGCGCACAATTATACATGATAATAAGTCTTTTTCTTGTCTCTAAATAGCAGCACTCTGCATTTTTTTTCATTGGAATTTTTGTCTGACTCCCAACATGTTTACCAAAGTTTCGTAGGGGTAATTACAACATTTAGTTCAAGTTTAATTGTGCATATTTTGAAAGTCTGGCAGCCTTTTTGAAATGCTATAAATCATTATTAAACAGCTTGGACTTTTCATTACACAAGATCTTTAGAATATGCCATTTCAGGCAGATTTCCACAATACAGTGATTCTTCTTATTTAACCCTTCTGTGTTCCTCTGCCTTGAAAATAAGTTTTCTCTGTAGAAAATGTTTGCATATTTCTTTAGCTTTTTGCAGTTTGTGTTCCATAAAAAGTGATACGAAAAACACTTTTTTTTTTTTAAATATCAATATGCTTAGTGTGTCTTTTTCTTATGTTCTGATTCTGTAGTCACAATGTGTACTCTTTCCTTTGCGTGCATACTGATACATACATTTGAGGAAGTGCATTTGAGGACACTAGCTAGTCTGAAGCCAGTAATCTACTATATTTTGTTCTTTGTCAAACAAAACTGTAGCTATGCTGTTCGCTTTCACTTCTACAAAGTTTTTAAAAGGACACGCCAGAGGGGATTTTCAACCCCTTTACAAAGATAAGTTCTAAAAATTAAATAATAGAAAAGAGATACTTTGGAACATTGCTCGTTTGCAGCAACACTAAGGATCTGCAGCTTCTGCAGTGACACGTGTTCCAATCAGAATATGACTGCTTCGGTCACATCTGGTACATACAACCAGGGCTGACTTTAGGGCATGACAACCATGACTGGCATGTGTCTGGCGGTCCTGGGGGGCCTGGACTGCTCTTGGAATTCCGGGCCCCATATTCCATGAGTGCACAGATATAAAGCGATTTTCGCTATGTATATGTGTACCCGCGGGCTTCCTGTTCACTGCAGAGGAGACCCTGCACCACACTCGGTCTCTAACCCTCGCAAGAACGAGTCTGCTGTGGGCCCCCTCTGCAGTGAACATCGCATGGCTCCGAACATCATGCCACTGGACCACCAGGGATCTCCCCTCTCCCAGGTAACAATCAAAAAAATTTAATAAAATGTTGTTTTCAAGAAATGTATAAATACTCTTCCCCTACCCCATCAATTGCAGACACTATTTTACACACACTACATGCCTACACACTTAGCATTCATTATATACACTCTATATCCCTACACAAACACACACTGCATTCAATACACACACTACCTCCATTACACAAACACACACACTGCTTTCACTATACACACTACCTCCATTACACAAACACACACCCTGCATTCACTATACACACTAAAAAACACACACACTGCATTCATTATATATTACTGCCCCTACACAAACACACACAATGAATTCACTATACACTGCCTCCACTACACAAACACACAATGCATTCACTATACCCTGCCTTCTCTACACAAATACACACTCTGCATTCACTATAGACACTAGACAACACACACTGCATTCACTATACATTACTGCCCCTACACAAACACACACAATGCATTCACTATACACTACCTCCACTACACAAATACACATTGCATTCACTATACCCTACCTTCTCTACAGAAACACACACTGCATTCACTATACACACTACATCCACTACATAAACACACAGACTACATTCACTATACACACACACTACATCCCTACACAAACACACACTCTGCATACACTGTACACACTCTGCATTACTATACACACACTGCATCCACTACACAAACACACACTCTGCATTCACTATTTACACTCTGCATTAACTATACACACACTACATCCACTACACAAACAGACTCTCTGCATTCACTATATGCACTCTGCATTAACTATAGACACTATTACACTATTACACACAAAAACTACATCCACTACACAAACACATACACTGCATTCACTACACACACACTACATCCACTACATAAACACGCAATCTGCATTCACTATATACACACTACATCCACTACACAAACACACACTCTACATGCACTAGACACACTGCATCTAATACACACACTCACGCTACATCCACTACACAAACACACACTCTGCACCACTGGTGTCTTTCTAAGAGTAATGCTTGATAACTTCTGGAACTATATATGGTTCTTTAAAAGTGATGTCCCGAACGGTTCGCGAACGGTTCGCCACGAACGGTTCGCTGCGGACTCCAGTCAGCAGACACATTCCAGCCAAGCAGCAGCAGACCCTCCCTTCCAGACCCTCCCACCTCCTGGACAGCATCCATTTTGAAGCAGCATTCTTAGTGAGCTGTCCAGGAGGTGGGAGAGTCTGGGTGGGAGGGTCTACTGCTGATTGGCTGGAATGTGTCTGCTGACTGGAGTCCGCGGCGAACCGTTCGTGGCGAACCGTGGCGAACCGTTCGCGAACCGTTCGGCACATCACTATTCTTTAAGTGAAGATGTTTTACTCTCTTATGTCAGGGCCATTAGAGATTTGTGATCTGTTGTGTGTCTGTAGGAAAAGGATCCATCAAATCGAGCTGAAAACTTTCAGCCCAGGGTTGAAGCCCAGTCACATTGGCTAACAAAATAGTAGACTCATCACACACACTATCATCACACACAGAAGCTCAATGTCGTACACTAGTCAAAACACACTTCCACTTATCAAAAATTACTTTAGATTCCATAAAGTATGGAAAATTTGGGGCCACCAGAAAAGCATCCAACTGGTTCCCTAAAAATGAACTAGTGCATCTACATGAAATAATTAGTTGACAGTGCTATTGTTTAATTATGGTGCAAACATTTTTTAATAGGAATCCGTGGTGCTCATAACCACACTCTGTTACATTCCAGCTGGTTGGGGGCTTTAAACTCATGAAAAGAAGAATTACACATTTTTCAATAACCTTTATAAACTCATTGTATGCTTAAATCTCAATAGTCCTTTTTTGGTGGGACAGCCTCTCTTTTAAGGTTGTGTCACATTTTTGTTTCCTGGTGTCCTGCTTTTTTTAAATGAGGCTCCTGCTGGCTCTGGCAAGCAGTTAACGGAAGAAAATAAATTCTAAATTAAACAGACTGTGCAATAAACCAAGTTTAAAAATAAGATCTCTCTTTATAGGAAGTGTGTAGAGAAGCTGTGTAAGTCACATGCAGTGGAGTTGTGACTGCATAAACAAAGTGATCTAACTCCTGAATGGCAGAGAATTGAGCTATGAAACTGCAGGGGTGTACACAGACAAAGCACATTACTAAGCTTAAAGTTGGTTTGGTACCAGGGCCGGCGTGTCCTATAAACGACTTTGGCAGACGGGGGGAGCCAAATTTGAGTGACCCTATAGGAGGAAAGCGCACAGCGCTCCCTCCTACCTGTCACTCAGTGTAGAGTGACAGGGCGGAGCGCGGTACAGGAGTTCTGTTTCCTGTACCCGGCATGACTGAGTGAAAGGAAGTGCTCTCCTGTCAGTCCAGCCGGGTACAGGAAACAGCCACGCTACACTGTGGTAGGAGGCACACAAGGGAAGGGGAGAGGTGGAGTGGGAGAGACCACCAGGGGAGGGGGGGGATGGGGAGAGACCACCAGGGGAGGGGGTGAGGGGGGAAGGGAGAGAGAGAGAGACCACCAGGAGAGGGAGAGACACCACCAGGGGAGAAGGGAGAGAGACATCACCAGGGGAGAGGGGGGCGAGAGGAGAGACCACTAAGGGACAGGGGAGAGGAGAGACCACTAAGGAGCAGGGGAGGGGGGAGATCACTGTGGAATAGCGAAGCAGGGGAGAGCACTAAGGGACCAGAGAGAAGGGAAGATTACTAAGAGACACGCAGAGGAGCTCAGGAGGAAGACGCACAGAGGGACCTGGGGGTGGGAGGGGAAAGACACAACCCCTCTCTGTCACACTACACACATACACAGTGTATCCTTACACATACACAGACACACACAATGCATCCCTACACACATGCACAGAAACATACAATGCACCCCTACTCACACACAAAAACATACAGAAATCCTACACACATATAAACACACCATGCTTTCCTTACACACTGCATCCCTTACACACACACAATGCATACCTCACAAACACACAAACAATGCAGCCCTTGCACACATACACAAAAACACACAATGCATCCCTTACACACACACACACACACACACACACACACTGTTTCTCTTAATGCATCTCTTACACACACTCAATGCACCCATTACAGACACACAACCTGCATTACGTTACATACACAGAAACACAACTTGCATCCCTTACACATACAAACACATAGTCACACAATACATCCCTTACACACACACACACACACACACACACTACATCCCCTATACACACACACTACTTCCCTTACACAAACTGGTATCCCTATACATTACATTCCATAAGAACACACACACATTACATGCGCTACAATAACAAATAACACATCTCCTACACACATACACGCCACGCCCTGTGAGCATACTCATGTGTGGGCCTTGTAGGCATAAGGGTTATGGGCGGGCCTTGGAAGCAGATCTGTGTAAGGGGCCCCAAAAATGGAGCTGCTTCCTGTTCATTGATTTTTGTGACCCACTGCCTCCAGTGCAGCCAGACTGCAGCCTGAGCCCATCATCATCCTCTTGTCCTCATCTGGTGTTAAGAAGGCAATCTAGTATATTATTAGTGGCACTAACCTCTAATTTACCTCACATTAAACGGACACTATAGTCACCAAAACCACTGCAGCTTAATGTAGTGGTTCTGGTATCTATAGCCTGTCCCTGCAGGCTTTTTAATGTAAACTCACTGCCTTTTCAGAGAAAAGACACCGTGTGCAGCATTGGCGATAGCTCATATGGCAGATCATATGGGTGGGGCATTGTGATGTCACATGGTGGGCAGAGCATATGGGGGCGGCAAATTTTTGTTTGCCTAGGGCGGCAAAAATCCTTGCACTGGCCCTGTTTGGTACTTAGAATATCCCTTCAAGAATTCTTTTAAAAACAACCATCTTACCTGCTGGAAATCATCCCATTCTTAAACAGCACATCAGCACATTCAAAGTGTAGATTGTAAAAATGAATAACCAATGTCAGTTTTCCAACAGGTGTTGGTTCCCTTAAATAATCTTCTAGTCTAATAAGGGAAACGTATCTAACAACAAATGAGAAGACCAACTTTGAACATTTCTGGTGTAGAAGGACTTTCAACATGCTCTCTTCAACCCAACACAGAGTACTAAAGCAGCACTCTTAAAATCAATGTACAGCAAATGTATTTTCCTCAGTCAATTATTTCCTTAGTGTTGTTAACCTGGAAAACGGTATCACTGTGTATTTCTTATTTGCTTTGCTCTTGACCTTTGCATGTTTTCAATCGTATGTCGGGTTTTCAGATGTATGTTTTTAATACTGTCAAAATGAGGTTACTGACATGTGTTAACCTTACAACCTGTGAATATAGATATTTGAGTAACTATACAAAATAGTGCGATTTCTGTTCATTTAACAGGAAACATTCAGAAATGTATTATATGGTATGTATCATGCATGCATACCTCCCAACATTTCAAATGGACAAAAATGGCCACTTTAATTTTAGGGGTGACAGTGGGGGTGTGGGCCAGGGATGGGCCTCTTAATGTGTTACTAATAATAATTTATCCAACTAAAATGTAATTTAGTTGTTTGTGTCTGAAGGTCACAAAAATATATTCTCATAAAAGGGTTAAAGACACATTCCACTGCCCAAATGCAATCAAATAATCACTATATAGTAGATATTCCACCTTTGAAAACATGTATGCATTTAATTATGCTTTTCATTTTATTGGGGTATATCTAAATACAGCTTGCAAAAGTTGCAAATCTATGCAGTCTTTGCAACCCCGGCCAGACTTTCTGTGGCTGTCCAGTAATCAAGATAATCGGCTAAATACGAGAGAGGAGGTATATAGAGGTATACAGAAATAAGTTGGGAAGAGTCTGGTAATCACCTAGGCCCATCTAAATGTGAGCCTACTATATCGATGAATGAAAATCCCTAACCAATATATAAATTAACAAATACCCTTAGACTACCTGTAATATTTGAATTTGTAAGTTCCAACCAATCACATAGCAGTAGTCAAATTGTGGGATGACTGTTTACCCTGTCTAGTTGCAGTTGAATCAGTTGGAATTATGCAGTCTCTCTGTAAGTAACAATTATTTTCTCCTCTCTGCTGTATTTAATAAACCTACGCCCGTTTACCTACAACTGGCATATGAGCTTTACTGGTACATACGCTTCATTAACACAACAATATATTACTTGATGTCAGAAAGAAACTGATTTCTTAAATTGACATGGATGTAGCACGAGTCATCACGTCCACAATGACTTGGGAAGCAAGTAACGTATGGCGAACGTTCAGACAACATGCAAATCTCATGTTCGGCGAAACCTTGAGAAGTAAGGGTGGGGATGAAAAATGCTATCAGATTCTACTATGGGTTTATGAAAAGGGCAGATACATTTTCAAAACTTGGTCCTTACCTGCAGACGATGCTATGTCATTAAAGTTGTATTATGACTGTTTTACAGAATATGTCGAGCTAAAGCAAAAGTGATATTTGCACGATACAAGTTCCATGACAAAGTACAGCAGGCTCAAGAACCCTTTAAGCAGTTCGTAATAGACTTGCTGCTCCTTGCCCGGGACTGCAATTATGCTCAGAGCCATGAGATGATCCGAGATGGCAGTGTCTTTCGGCATACGCTCTCCAAGGGTGAGAGAGAAATTAATCAAATTAATCAGATCAATATCGCCAGATCACATGAATTGGCCCAGGCACAGTTACTGTCCATCTCCAAGGGCTAAGGCCCAGACACTCTGCGTGGTGACATCACTCATGAAGTTTCCTGTCATACTAGCAATGGTGCAGACTGTAGGCATTATAGCTCCCCTCGCAGACAGAAGTATAAACAAGCTTTATGATGTCATGGCTCTGACTTGTGCACCCCACAGAGTTTGACTACTGTGGAAATAAGCCAATTTCCACCCGCTATCAATGTCCTGAAACGGGAAAAATATGTAAATTATGTGGAAAACTTAACCACTTCGTTAAGGAGTGTGCCGCTCCAGCTGCAGGAATATGTCCATGGTGTAAACAAAGATGACACCGACCCAGAAGAGTGTGATGAAATGAGTCCAGAGCAAACTTTTGCCGGTTTCCTAGTCGGTCCAAAACAAATTGAAATACGATACAAGATAGACACTGGATCCTCAGCTAACATAATTCCCCTATGATACAATAAGCTGAAAACCAAGTGCATTCTGCGAATGGCAGTTAAAGACAAATGTAGCCTGAAATGCCAGCACAAAGACACTCAAATGTTCCTGACATTCTACATTGTCTACATAAGAGCACTTCCATCATTTGCCTAAAATGCAGCATGGATTTTGGCCTCATCAATCTGGCACTATCCTTCGCAAGCAGTCTGTTTATTGTACCAATCATGGAGAAAATCGCTTGGGTCTTCAAACAAACTGATTTATTTCCTGGCGAGAGTACCATACACTTAAGCCCACAGGCAACTCCAGTAGTGCACCCGCTGAGACGTATCCCTCTCGCCGGCTTAAAGAAGAACTCAAAAGCATGGAGAGGCATGGTGTGTCACAGTTCTCACCGTGCCATCCAGACGGCCGGGGGTGGTCACCCCACAGGTCCACCTGAGGCAGATGGAACATTATCCCAGGTATATAACACTGCCTCTCCCTAATGGCAGTGTCAGTTTGTTTGTATCCTGTTTCCTGTTGCCTAAGACTGACTCTGCTTGTGACCATTTCTTTTTGGATTATTCGTAATTGCCTGTTCAATGCCTGCCCTGACCTTTGGAACTGTGTCTGACTACTCTTCTGGATTTGCCCTTGTCTGTTTCCTCGTACCCAGTTACTGTTCCTGCCTAAGCCCCCGTGCACAGATTCACAGTCCTGGTGGTTTCTAACCAGTATCTGCAAGGGTGAGCACAAATCTCTGACTACCGGACTCCCACCTCAGGTAAGACTCTGACAGGGTGTCATTGTTAAAGTTACAGAGCCTAACAATTGGGTTAATTCCATGATTACTGCTGAAAAACCATGTGCAGGCAAATTACAGGGATGTCTAGACCTGAGAGATCTCAATAAGGCATTCAAACAACCTTATTATCCTTTACCTACTCTTGAAGATATCACACCCAAGCTAGCAGATGCTCAGTACTTTAGTGTCATAGATGCTAGATCTGAATATTTTTGTTCAGTATTTACAGCTAAAAATGAAGGAAAGAGGCTAAATGAGTAATTTGTTACATGTGAGTTTACAGAGGAAGAGGTTCTATTTCAACTGTCAAAAGTAAAGTCAAATAAGTCAATGGGGCCTGATGGAATACACCCAAAGGTATTAAAAGAGCTTAGTGGTGTACTAGCAAAATCATTAACAGATTTATTTAACCAATCAGTGTTAACAGGAGTAGTCCCAGAAGATTGGAAGTTAGCAAATGTTGTGCCCGTTCACAAGAAAGGTAGTAGGGAGAAGTCGGGCAACTATAGGCCAGTTAGCCTTACTTCAGTAATAGAGAAAGTAATGAAAACCATGTTAAAGGATAGGATTGTTGAACATCTAAAATCACATGGATTTCAAGATCAGAGACAACATCCGTTAACTTCAGGGAGATCATGCCAAACTAATCTTATTCATTTTTTTAATGGGGAACTAAAATAATAGATTGGGGTGGTGCAGTAGACATTGCTTACCTAGATTTCAGTAAGGCTTTTGACACTGTTGCACATAGAAGGCTTATCAATAAACTGCAATCTTTAAGTTTGGATTCCAATATTGTTGAATGGGTTAGGCAGTGGCTGAGTGACAGACAACAGAGGGTTGTAGTCAGTATATTCGAAGCATCGTCTTGTGACCAGTGGGGTACCTCAGGGATCTGTACTTGGACCCATTCTCTTTAATATTTTTATTAGTGATATTGAGAAGGTCTTGATGGTAAGGTCTTTTTGCTGATGATACTAAGATATGTAACAGGGTTATTGTTCCTGGAGGTAAACAAGAAAAATGGTCAGAGTTGTGGCAACTGACATTTAATGTGGATAAGTGCAAAATAATGCATCTTGGATGTAAAAACCCAAGGCAGAGTACAGAATATTTGATAGAATCCTAACCTCAACATCTGAGGAAAGGGATTTAGGGGTAATTATTTTAGATGACTTAAAGGTAGGCAGACAATGTAATAGAGCAGCAGGAAATGCTAGCAGAATGCTTGGTTGTATAGGGAGAGGTATTAGCAGTGGAAAGAGGGAAGTGCTCATGCCATTGTACAGAACACTGGTGAGACCTCACTTGGAGCATTGTACGCAGTACTTTAGACCGTATCTCCAGAAGAAAATGTATACTTTAGAGAGAGTTTAGTCACAGCAATAGTCGATTACATTTTCATCTATGGGAAAATCAAGGCAGAGCATGATCAAAAAAGTATGTTACAGCATTCCAGAGAAAGGGGTGTCAAGCTTAACCCAGAAAGAAGCATCATTTGTGCCACAGAAGTCAGTTAGTTTGGACATTTCCTCACAACTGATGGAATAAAGCCTAATACTGCTAAAATCACTGCTTTGCGAGACATGAAGCCACCAAGAGACAAAGGTAAACTTGAGGCAGTACCAGACAGACCATGGCAAATAGTGGCTGCTGACTTATTCACCTGGCACAATATGGATTATCTCATAACTGTTGACTACTACAGCAGATACTTCGAGCTGGGCAGACTTCACAGCACATCACCTGCTTCTGTAATACGCAAGTTAAAGGCTGCCATCGTAAGACATGGGATCCCAGAGACATATATCTCAGACAACGCCCCCAGTATGTATCCAGCGAATTTAAACACATGGGGTTTTTCTAACGTAACTTCAAGTCTATACTATTCAAAAACCAAGGGATTACCTGAGAAAACCTTACAGACAGTAAAATCACTAATACAAAAAGCCAGAGCTGACAAGAAAGATCTACACCTCAGTATCCTGGAGTATTGCAGCAGCCCAATTGATAATTTCAAGTCATCATCACAGTTGCTTATGAGTCACCTCCCAAGATCCTTGCTTCCAACTACCAACCTGCAACTAATACTCAAAATTGTCTATCACAAGGAAGTCAAAAACAGAAGGATATAGTCCGCATCTTCAGAAGAACTATTACAACAGGTCAGCAAGACCATTATCAAAACTGGCTGAAGGTCAGACACTTCACATACAGGAACACGGTCAGTGGCACCCAGCAGCCATCACCAAAACAACAAATACCAACAAATCTTACTATGATAGCACCAACGAGAATTCCATCTCAGTACCAAAGAGCATGAGCCCAGGTGACGCAACACCATACAACACACTATCTGAGAATATTGCGCGTCTACCTGATGACAACGATGAACCATCCACCCCCCTCGCTCACCACTCCACTTCATCCACACCTACTCCCTACAGAATCAGATATGGATGACAGATATGGACATCTTGGATCTGTAACCGTGCAAAGGTATACATAAACAGTTACCATTACCTGCTCTAGAACTTTTTAAATAACTTTTACCTCTTACCTATACAGGACAATATTTCTAGTTTGCATGCTTTCCTCATGTTGCATACATAAAAAAAATAAAAAATAAAGAAGGGAGATGTAATATTTGCATATGTAGTTCCAATCAATCACAAATTTTGGGATGACTGCTTACCCTATCTAGTTTCAGCTGAGTCAGTTGGAATTATCCAGCCTCTCTGTGAGTAACAGTTATTTTCACCTCTCTGCTGTATTTAATAAACCAACACCTGTTTACGCACAACGGGCATCCGAGCTATACTTGTACAAACACTTCATTAACACGACAACAAAATATTACATACCTCGGTCCATGGTAAACAGAGCGTCTGCCTACATTACGGATAGTAGTAACTCTCTCAAAAGGAGCAGCCATAGAAAAGTAAAATTTTTTAAAAAGTGTTAAATTCTACCCATATCGTAAAAAATAAACACACTCACAAACACTAAAAGCCCAACACGCATTTCGGTGTTTAAACACACTTCTATATAGGGTTACTAAAAACCCACATTCATTCATTTCAGCACTGGATGTTAAAATGTAAGCCCTAATACAGATAACACCACAGACTGCTTTCTTTTTAACCAAAAGCACAATGATGGCTCATGGGAGGTATAGGTTGTCAGCAGCTTCTGAATGTCCAATATTTTCATAGCTATGCCTGGCGTATTTTAGTGATGTTGTAAGCAGACAGTTTGGTAAAATAGCAGACTTGGTGAAATCTCCAATTTTGCATTACATTTAATCCATCCAACACAATTTTACTGTTTAGTGGATACATCCACTTCACTTGTACATTATGTATCAATAGAATTAGGGAATGCCTCCTTGTTTATTACAAAAAGCAAACCAGGAACTGCACTCTTCCATATATTCAAGCTTAGGTGCAACCGAACCAGGGGACAGCATCAAACCCCTGAATATACTTTGAAGTCAAAGAAGAAAATGTCCAGTAACTCCAAAGATTTGAATAGGCAAATTTATTGGACGAAAATGTCCAGCAGCAACATTTCAACCTAAAGAGGTCTTTTTCAAACTAACACACGTATATAGGCAAATAATCAGTAAAACAATCACTGAAATCAGGTGACAATCAGAAGCATTGATACTCAGTGCATGTTTATTACAGTCAGATGTAGAGTTTCTATAGGAAAGAAAATAAATACTTATTGATATAGATTTAGTTTTATGCCAGTAACTTAAATCCTAACCATTCTATTAGTTCTAATTGATACTACCCCAATAATTACTTTGAACATTAATATGTTGAATGAACAATATTGTATCTATATTGTGAGATTGCTCCTGTGTCTTGCTAAGAAATTCATTTTTTTTCCCGTTAATGTATTTCTGAGCATTGAATCCATAACTTGTTATTCCTTCATTTATGGAAATCAGGTAAGATTATACTGCTTAACAAAGGTGGCTTCATCAATATTCTCTATAGATTATTCTTTAAATATATTGCAAGTGCTCCAAAATGGGCAGACTATGAGGCTATCCCTGCTAGTATATATGATTAACTGATACACTCACCATGCTAATGGTGAAAGACATGGCTTCTCGATGGATCCCGTGGATAGGTTTAAGGAGCTCTATACCAGCTACTGGGATAGCCACAGAGCCTGATGATAAACCCTCCTTCTTTGACCATTTGACATTAGCTCAGCATTAATGAACCCTTCATGTGACATTTCAGTCAAGCTAATATTCAAGCTATCTGTGATTTGACCCTGATACTGGTTGGCTGCTTGTTTTCTCCTATTTCTCCCAAGCCAATGGTTTCATTCATAATATGTAAAATATGATTTGTAAAATGTGAAAAAGCCAATTCAGGGATATCTTTGTGGAGTCTGAGAATATGTTTGATTAATACCGATGTACACAAGTTGTTGCATCATCGTTGTAGCCTATTCTGATGTTGTGTTGCTCTTGAGTTAACTCAACCTCTTTGATCATTTGCCATGAAGTCAGCATTACTCGTGAATCTCCTACAGAAATTGAGACAGTTGGAAGCAGTGGTGTACCTACCACAGTCGCAGGCAGTGGCGTATCTACCACAATCGCAGGGGTCACCGCTGTGACCAGGTCCCTCACTCCAGGGGGGCCAGCCACAGCCACAACCCCTGCGACCCTGAGTTGCCTGGATACCTTCTGGGCTGGTGCACAGCCCAGGGCCACAGTTCCCGGGTGTCTGGCAGGAGGGGAGAGCTACACTGATCCCCTCCTGCCCATTTGTGTGGTTTGACAGGAAGTGCTCACTGTGAGAGCACTTCCTGTCAGACCGAGCACCGCAGTCAGAAGCAGGTACAGAAGGGGGGAGAGAGGCAGGAATGGGACACGGGAAGGAAGGGTATGGGACAATTGAAAGGGAGGGGGAGGAGGGAGAGAGGGAGAAATGTGACACATGGAGGTCGAGGGGGGAGAGAAAGAAATGGGACACATGGAGGAGCTGGGAAGGAGGAGGGTATGGGAAACTTGGAGGGGCTGAGGGTAGAGGGAATGGGACACATGGTGGGGCTTTGGGGCAGAGGGAATGAGACACATAGGTGGGCCTGGGTGCAGGGAAGGAGACACGTGGAGGGGAGTAAGACACTGGGAGGAATGAGACACTGGGGGGGGATAAGACATATGGAAGGGGGGCCCCAGAGCAATTTTTACACCGGGGCCCGGTGTGTTCTAGTTACGCCTCTGGTTAGAAGGCAGTCTATTGTCCCACAACTACCCCTAACTCCTGAAAACCAAATAGCATTTTAGCCACATGCCATAACACTAAATACCATATAACATGAAATTAAACAAGTGCTGATAACTGAACTTGCTTGAAGTGCCCTAATGTGGTCTGTATGAATTACAAATAATGCAGCGTTTCATAATCCCATCACATGGCTTATTCATTAGGAGGCAGGAGGCTGTTACAAACTGGTTGAACCACAGTTTGTCCACCCACACTCAATTGTGCATATTTTAAAAACAGTTTCTATTAGCAAGGTTAAGGAAATGCCTTTTTACCAGATTAATAGATATATTAAGCATGTGATGAGAGGATTTGACAGTAACCATATGTTCCAAAACCATGAAACATTTAATGCTGGTGCATCAGACTATACTATTTGGATTAGAGGAAAGATTTTAATGATTTGTTTACCTCTGCACAGTTTAATCATTGGGTTTCCCCTTTACATTTTAAACCTTTATACATACATGATGTTTACATATTTTTTGCTTTGCCATGTAGCTGCTCAATATGTTTCCAATTAAATTATTTTGTTCTTACATTTAAAATTCACTTTAAATTCCTGATAATTTTCAAATTACCAAATAACAATGTAGGTAAATACTATAAACCAACTTTAAAGTGATGTTTCTTCTTTTCTTTAGTTAAGATTCAAATTTAACCTCACACGGTTGCACCCTATGCTTTAATTTTCTTTGTCTGCTAGTCTATACTCAGTATAAGAACATCTTAAATTTATAATTGTCACGCCGCCCGTCGGGTCTGCTCCTGCCAGAGAGTGGTATGGGTCACGGCACGACGTGCATCGTTGCAGCGGAATTCCCACACGTCAAGGGGAATGCCGCCAGATCCTTACCTGTCCTGCAGATATCCGCTGGGTCTGCTCATGCCCGGGAGCAGACTGGGACATGGCGGGCACATCTCGGTCTGGCAGCATTACCACGTGGTAATGGGAATGCCGCCCATCACTCCCCTAAGCTTCTGAGGGGAGCTCCTCCCCCTCACACAGCTGTCGGGTCTGCAATCATTAGAGATATTGGCCGCTGCAGATGCTTTTAAGGGCTTGTAATTAACCCTTAGAGTGCCAATGCATTTTGAACATGTGGGTGCGTCACACACACGTCCACTATCACATGCTTCCTTGCAGCCAATCAGGGAGCACCTTAGGCTATATATACCTTTTTTGTCCATTTCTCTGTTCCCTGTCGTGGTTTCCATTGTGGTTATCCGAGAGCGTGTTTCTGGTATTGATTCTAGTGTATTTGACCTTGGCTATCCTACTGACTATCCAATCTCTGTATTCCTTGACATTTGGCTTGGCTCCTGACTATTCTGTGTTCTATATTCCTTGACCCTTGGCTTGTTCATTGTTTCCATGATTTCTGCGTTCTTGTCCATATCCTGTCTTGTGGTTTTTTTCTTTTAAACGTTATATCTGGCCATTCTAAGGCCCGGTAATTCGTTTTAGGGATTTCTTTTATTTTTACTAATAAGTTCTGCATATTGGGCATCAGCTATTCCTGACAATGTTGCACAGTATAACAGGGAAGTAGACGCCCCTTTCCTCTGTAAGAGGATAGTGGAATATTTATACAGCCAAATAATACATTAGATCTAGTTCTCTTTGCTATTAAAGCAAGTTCTGTCACTCACACCTCTTTTTTTATACTTCCTTTAAATTTGTAGATTATCATTTGCACAAGGCAAAGGTTCATGGAGCCTGAACACACATTTCGGATGGATAGTGTGAGAAACGCTGTACTTACCTTGGCAGTCCGCTGGTCACATGCCATCCTGATCTGGCGGACCGCCGTGTCTTCTCACTGTGCCTAAACCTCCAGCCTCCCTGACGCTGGCCACTGTGCCCACACCCCTTTTTATGACTCAGCACTCACGAGGCTGCGCCATAACGTCAGTAAAGTTTTTTTTTGCCAATTATCAATGCCTTCTCACATTTTTGGGGCAATGTCTCCAAACCTGGAAAAGCATAGTTAGCCAATATCACAGTGCCCTGTTGTGGTTCCTTTGTGTCCCGAGAGTATGTTTATTTAGCTGCCTTTTGTCTTTTTGGTATTTCATTCAGCTATTTTCTGACTATTCTATATTTCTGGCTTCTTTGACCCTGCTTTGGCTTTCGTTATTGTGATTTCTGGCCCCCCTTTGACCTTGGCTTGTTTTGACGTTCCGATTATTTACTATTTACGCTTGTTCGGCCTGGCCACTCTAAGGAACGCTATTGGCATTGTCTATCCCTCTTTGGTTGGTTTGTATATTGCGCGTTAGTTAGATCATATAACTGTAACAGATAGGAGTTAGCAACAGTTTCCTCACAGTTTTTGAAAAATGTGCATAACTTTAGGATTGCTAAAATAGTAAAACTAATTTAAGGAAAAAAAATATGGTCCTCACAATCTCCAATCTCAAAAACTTTAAGCTTTCAAAAACACTAATTTCAAAGTTTCACTGCCACTTATGATCCCAGCCACAATACTTCTTTCTTGTGTTCTGTGAAACTAGGAGCAAAAACAAGTTATATAAAGTAATTACTAATCACATGAATGAATCTTGATGAACTGTAATTGTGCTCCTTCAACAGCTGCACACTGACACCTACAAATACACTCGGCACATACTCACTCAAGCTTATTCATGTACTGACCCACGTATAAAACAGTCTACAAAATGGCTTTGCAGGTCAGATGTAAGACTGCAGAAAACAACCTTATTATACTGTAAGGGCGATATCTGTAAGAAAGAAAAGAGATCAAATTGTGGAGAATTGAAATCTAAACTGGAATGAAATTGCAACATGTTTTGATTTGCAAGCATTCTACTACTCAGCTGTAGTCACAGCCTTGTGATTTTAGCCTACATATTAAAGTTTACCTTTCATTTCATTACAGTCCAATGTTTTTTGGATAATTATCCAACTAAAATCCAGGGATTTTAAAATCCATATCTTCTAATTCACTCTGATGAGATTTATTGAATCGTTTGATGGGTACACACAGTTGCATTTCGCAATTCTATCTGAAACTCTTTGACTTTTGCTTTTATTATAAACTACACATTTGCAGGGACAGGTCATCAAACCTTTGTTCTTTGATGTTGGGAAATAGATAAGCTATTTTTGTAACTCCATTGACAAAAACATATATTCGGAAATATGCCAGCAATGTGTTGATATTCTGCCACTGAACATACAGTACAGAGTTGTATCTAATGTATAGCGGCATAGCATGACTTTCCTGATACACATCATGATCACAATATTTGCTGACCGTTCTATGACATCCAGTGTGGCCTCTGGCCAGGTTTTACTTAAAGCAAAAAATATAAGCATCTAGTATTGTAGCACCATCATAGGCGTGCGCAGCCTATTGCATTAGGGTGTGCACCCTAAAGCACAAGCACACGCCGCATATATATGTATGTATGTATATGTGTATGTGTGTATATATATGTGTATATATATATATATATGTGTGTGTGTGTATATGTATGTATGTATATATATATATATATGTATATATATACATACACATATATACACACATACACACACTGCTGTGTGTGTGTGTGTGCTGTGTGAGGGTGCTGTTAGTGTGATATGTGTGTGACGGTGCTGGTAGTGTGCTATGTGGATGAGGGTGTTTGTGTGTGCATGCTTGTGAGGATGCTGTTAATGTACTGTGTGTGAGGGTGCTGTTTGTGTGTGTGTGTGTGCGCCTGTGAGTGTGCTGTTTGTGTGTGAGGGTACTGGTAGTGTGCTGTGTGTGTTTGTTAATGTCCTGTTTGTGTTTGTGAGGGTACTGTGGCAACGCTCATATCTCGCAAGAGGAACCCGGCGGAGCTGCCGGCAATAGCTCCGCCGGGTCCTCTCCTGCCTCCCTCCCTGCATGTGGGTCAGTGGGGAGGGAGGCTGAGAGCCGACAGGGGAGATCCTGAGATCTCCCCTGCTGGTCTCAATATACATAGGCGTGTTGCGGGGATTAGGGTGTGCCCAGGCACACCCGGCACACCCCGTGCGCACGCCTATGAGCACCATGTGATACAATACAATATTTACTTAAATAGTCTACTGTGATGTGTTATCATTATTAAGGAGCTTTTTAATAACTGGGGAAAAAACAGGACTGGTTTTGAAAACAAGCAATACATAATTAAATGTGTATAGTAAACACTGTATGGAGTATATCTAAATGGCAATCACTGGGAATTTACCAAACACACCCCAAAACATATATTTGTAATTTGTAATTATATTTGTAATTGTGTGCTGGGGGCTAGTTGTACCCCCAGCACACGTAACATTGGAACTCTCTACTGGGCTGCCAATGTCAGTTCTGTGCATAAAATACATTTGTAGTCCACGCACACTGCATGCTGCCAACAGAGAAGATAATCTTCCCTCTACAGGCAGAGTGAATGCAAGGGAAAGATTGCTATCCCCTCCCACCCACATTGTGCTCCCGTGCGCCTCCCTCCATTGCACATTGTATTTTATTTATTAAATTTTTTATAAAGACCCTCCCACCCTACTCTCCATCCTATCCCATCGCCAGCCTGGAGCGCACTGAGCCGGCAAAATGGTCCAATCATAGGCTTCCCCTGTGACATCGGATGCGGTGCTGAAGATCAGCATTGGGACCCGGGTGAGTAAAAGCTTAATTTTGCAGGTAGTGTCCAAAGGGCATCTTACACACAAAATATCCAGCCCCCACCCCCACAAAAGTAGAGTAACCCTTTAATATAAATATTTTTTTTAAAAGTAGAAGTTGGTTCAACGACACAGAGCTAGAGGGAATATGTGCTCAACTTAATATAACACAAATAGAGGTAAAGTTTATTGTGGGTTATATGGAAGGCATATCAAATCTACAAAAAATGTATAAAATTAGCTTACAGTTTGGGTACACAGGAGATATGTTGAGGTGTAATTTTTATAGATATATTATAGTTGTACTATTCATCTTGCTATTTTGTTTTTTTATTATTTGCAACTGCCCGAATACCATGTTTTGAGCAAGATGATGTTTCCACTCTTTCTGCTTTTAACACCTAGTCATACGCTATTATAGGAAGTTTTAAAAGTGATGCTAGACGTTCTCCTGCATCTCTATTTATTAGTATAACCAAATATGGTCCACAAATACAGGGCTTTCTCATGTGTTAATATTTTCACTGAATATTTTGTAATGAAAATGGTTCACCACCATTTCATCATGTTTGCATTGTCCACTTATTATTTTTTATTTTCAAGGGTTTGGTTTTTAAAAGAGTGTTAAAATCATTTGTATTTCATTATCACAACATTAACACAAGTCATCAATTGTGTGTTAGACACCACTCTATAACCACGGAAGGATAGTGGAAGATCCTGCTGATTTCATGTTTAATTTAATATTTTATGAGTCCAGTTATTTCTTCTTGTCGTCTTTGTTGCCCATATCATTTTCTTGTTGTAAATTTCTATTTATTAGAAATTTTTTTTTGAGGTTTCATCTTGTAGTAACAGTTCAGGAAATGTAAACATGGAACCAGGTGGTACACGCAGGTAGGGGTATAGCTTGCAGGGTGTCGGCATGGTGGAAGCCCTAGCAACCCACCTGGCGTAGTGTTTCCGGTGTTGTCAGGTCGAGGTCAGTGCCTAAGGTATTGTGTTCTGTCGTTCTCAGGGGTCAGGTAAGGTAGTGTACATGGGGTGTTTGCCATTGCGACCCAGTCTGTGAGATGTCCCCGGTCTCTCTAGGTGATATGGTACCCTAGCCCCCTCCCAAGCGCATCCCGGCTGCAATCCAGTCAGGTGTCCACTGTGAACCAGGCGGCACCAGAGGTTCCATTAGTTGCATTAGTTCCCCCCCATCGTGATCACCTGCTTAGGGAATGAGGGCTTGGAATTCGGCCCCGTCGGTTGAGATGATCCAATGTGTCCAGATTGTCATGTATGTTTGTTATTTCCCCTCTGCCTGTAGGGAGAGTTCCTTTAGGGCTTGAAGCTTCTCCAAGGCGTTGGTACCATAGGGTAATGGGGGGGAGCGTTTGGTTTTTCCAGTAGAGTGGGATCAGACTTTTAGCTACATTGAGGATTCTAATCGTTAGGGATTGTTTATGGGCCGAAGAGCGCTTTTTGGTGTGATGTAAAAGAAATGGTGCAGGTTTCAGCGGTGGCGAGTCGTCTGAAAACTGTTGGATAAGTTTGTGGATGGCCAGCATGGTGTGATTAGAGGGCAGTCCCACCGTAAGTGTATATAGGTACCCGTTTCCCGCCACACCTCCAACACTTATTATAGATGTGCATGCGCTGTGGGGGTCCGGTACCATAGTGAAAGCAAGTTATAATTACTTTCTTGTACCCCACTAGAGGGTGTGCAATGTAGTGTGAGGGTACAGATATTGGACCACTGTTTAGGCGAGAAAGTGGTACCTAGGGCTTCTTCCCACTTCCCCATGAAGCCGGCAGCGGCAATCTCCTCAGTTTCAGGAGCATGCCATAGAGCAGGCTTCCCCAAACTCCAGATGTTGCTGAACTACAACTCCCATGATTCTTTGAATGAAATAGATAGGCTGAGAATCATGGGAGTTGTAGTTCAGCAACATCTGGAGGGCCGGAGTTTGGGGAAGCCTGCCATAGAGAATGGTAAGTGGGTCAGGGTCCATGCATAGTGATTCAAATTCTGTGAGATTTCTCGAGGTGGAGTTGGCCGGGATGATAGATAATATGAATTCTGAAAGCTGGCGATGTCGAAAGCGTAACATGAAGTGTGACCTTTTGGTCGGCGCTAGGTATTCCAGGGGTTTGACTTTTCCATTATCAAGGGCATGGCAAATCCGGGGAAACTCTTGCCCCAATAGGTGTTTGAAGGTTTTGGCTTCCAAGCCCGAAAGGGAAGGCCATGTTGTGGACTAGGGGGAGCAGTGGGGATGGTGAGGTGGTAAGGGATAGTGGCGTGGCCATAGTGCGCCAGACTTGCATGGTTTCTTTGATAAGGGGATGGTGAGGTGGTAAGGGATAGTGGTGTGGCCATAGTTCGCCAGACTTGCATGGTTTCTTTGATAAGGGGATGGGTGGCTGCCAGCTCTCCGTCCTGGTGCTGGTTTAGCCAGAGGAGGGCGGAAACCGGCCAACCGATATGTGCTGATTGCCTATATCATTTTCATGCTAGTTTTTTGCTAGGAGCTACCCATTGGTGATAATGCCATGGATTTATCCTGAGAAAGAAAATAATGGTAAGTATGAATACATTTTGCTTATTTTTAATTAAATTGCAACAGCTGCCAAATCTCATGAGTTTAAATTTAGATAGGTAAACCAGTCCAGCAGTCCTATATCACTGCTAATTTATTTATTTATTTTTCCTCCTTGCTCCATAAATAGATTAAGAAAGACAGCAGCTGGACGTCTTCTCATGTACAGCAGTAAATTATGTTGCTAAAGTATATAGTTATTAAACGCATAACTTAAAGTCTTAACTATCAAAAAAAACATCAGGAGCATAGTTTTAGATTTACAAATTTAGTATTTTTGGTTAAAGTTTCATATCATGCATAATAATTTTCCCTAACGTGTAGACTTCCAGGGAGTTACACGAATACTACGTTAGGTTATTGACAAAGTCTATGGTCAGGACCTGGTATGCTGTTGCCTATAATATCTCAGTTCTGAGAACAGCATGTACTCTGCTCATGATAAACACTGCTGTTTGCGAGAATATATACATGCAGCGAGCTTTGAAATTGTGTAGTAACAGAAATATTTACTGGAACGATCTCACATATTACTGATATGGAGTAAGCATTCACCATTGAAACCCAATGGAATGTTAGCTATCTGCCAACTACACTGACTGCTCTGCTTTTAAAACTTTATCCCAGAGTTGCTCTTATAACCTCAGGTGTCTTAATTTGTTCAGACCTAGAAATGCCTTCAAAATAACAGATGTCACGGCAACTTCTCTCTGCTTTTTATATCACGAGGCCTGGTTATTGGAAGATCATTATCCCTGGGGATGGTGATATCATCAAAACTATATAATATTGAGGTTGGACATAGTGGCACTGGTAGCGTCTTCAAAGAAGGCATGCTTTATTCATGAAAGGGACAGACACTATAGGCACCAGACCACTTCATCTCAATGAAGTGTTGTGGGTGCCGTGCCCAGCTCATTTTAACCTCCGCAAATGAAAACAATGTTTACATTGCAATGTTTAAATGCCATCTGATTGGTGCAGCGCTATGTTTTGCCGCGAATGTGAACTATCCTCCCAATTATTTCCTAAGGGAAATTGTGATGAGACCAATCTCGCCTCCGTGCATTGGAGGAGCCTGGTTGCCCACCTGCTGCCTTTAGACTATGGCCCCATGTTGAAACGCTTGATTTTCCCCTGCAAAGACACGAAAGCCAGGTCATTCAGTGCTTGCCCTGTTTGAGCGGTGATACCCCAGATAGCTATGACATGGAGCCCATTAGTATAATGAAAGACTATGGGAAAGACTTTGGCTCCATAGCAATTGAACTGTATGTGTGTGATCTGAGCGCCATTCAGTAATAATATGCGCTCAGATCTGAGCTATCTGGGGATATGTTGAATGTACATGTTTTATGCAATGGCTGCACAGTTATATATTTTTATGTATTTTATTGTCTTTTGCTGCCATGTGTTCAATGGAGTTTTGCCTCTGTCCTTGGAGATAATTTGATTACTTCCAATTATCTCCTTGATAGAAGACTCTGTGGAACTGGTTTTTAGGCAGAAAAGCCATGCTTCATTTGGTCACAAAGGACTACGATCTATCTTTTGAACCACTGAACCAATTTGTATGATTTTGACGTATGTTTGTATTTGGAGTATGCTGATTCATGTGAATGTGATGCATACTTTTAAAATTATGAATAATGTGGAAAAACTGTATTTCTCTGCCTGTGATAACTACATTACCCATTGTGTAAGGTAATTGTATCACAGGCAGAGGGGAGGATTTTGTGTGGGAGTGTCTGAGTGTGTTGTACGTGTTTATTGGTTGTTTTCCAAAACCCTGTGTGTGGTACTAATGTGTAAGAATGTATATATAAGAACAATAAACCCATAGCTCTGTCTGTTCCTGTTTTGACCCTCAACACGGAACCTTGTCTCGTTCTTGGGGGGATTTATTGCATGCTGTTCCAGTTCGACTGCTAGGAGTGTAAACCTTTCGTATGGTTTTTCCTATTCAACTGTTTACAGCATTCGATGTTTGAGAGCATTCGTATGCTTCTCCGGTTCGGTGGATTGGTGTCTTTGGTTGCTGCCTGTGTATCTGGAAGGGGAATATCATCTAAACGGCCGTTTAACCCCTTTTAAGCCTGGGGGTGCCGTAACAGAAATCATTTGATTGGCTGAGATCATCATACTCGATGATCTCAGCCATGAAAGTGGGGCTGGATGTGGAGCCAGCATCAAGGCATGGGAGGAAAAGTAAGGAAACTAGTTTTTCCTTTGGGCAGTTGGGTGCCTCCTAAACTTCCTAACGCTGTAGTTTGACTTTAAAGTTGGATTGACTAGGATCACAGATAGCAAATGACCTATCAAAATTCAATAATTCCTAAGGCAAAAAAAAATTATGTTTCCAAAAAGTAATTTTAGACATTAGCGTAACATATGGACAAACTGGCCATTTTAGCAAATTATTCACAGCATAATGAAAACATGAAGAATGAGAAATTACTGGTTTTCTATAGACCCTCATTTTCTAGTTGATCATCGGGCTTCTCAAAACATAATTGGATTTTTTTTCTACATTTTTTTCATCAATTACAATCTAAAACTCATTAGGAGGACAGCACTGAATTAATAGTGTGGGTTGAAGATTGAGAATGAAAGAGCTGGTTTAGCCTCTTACATGATATCATGTTATATAAATGAGCAGCTTTAATAAAAAAAAGTATTGCAACAATAAAAACAAAAAAGTGTGGAACCTTTTTATGTAATTAGAAAACTTGCTCTTATTCCTCTAGCAGTATAATTAATCAAAAACTGGAGTCAGTAATCAATAAATAGTGTTTTCTGGTTTTCATCTGGTAATAAATTAGTGTTTTCACGGTCATAATCCAAAAATGTTGTCACGTTTTTACTGGTAATGCCACTGAAGTTAAAAGTTCTTACTTAAACCCAGGTTTAACGTTAGTCATTATTGTTAATTACACAGGTCTCTAGAACGTTACTCCATGCAAGTGAATAACAAAATAGATCCATGTTGAAAATAATTAATCTGCCCTTTTTTCCCCATTTGATAGTGCAGTGGTTATGGTGACGTGTGTTACTGAGCAATTTTGAACGTTATTGAGTGGATACGAACAATGTTTTCAAGATGAAAAAGTCTCAGTTTGAGAGTGCAATTCACTGTGATCTCTAAACACCATAACCACTACAGATTCGCCCCCAACTTTCTGTCTATCATTACCATCCAAGGTTGGACAGAGTTGCACTTAAAAACGTGGAATTGAAAATGTCATGTTATTCATTTGGCTACTGAGGGGACAGAAATGTCAGTTTTTCAAACTGCTCTACAGCACCATCTAGGACAACAGCCAATAGCATCATAGCCATTAAAATGTATAAATGGTAGTGGGTTCAGCGCTTAGTGTCTCAACGGAATAGTGTAGAGTATGAATATAGGCAGCAACCTAAAATAAAGACGTTCCCTCACAGTACGTCAAAGAAATGGGAAATCTAAAGGAAAGAAGATATTAGGTCGCGCCAGAAAATTAGTATAACAAGATAAAACATATAATACAACCGTAAATAAAAACTAAAATATCTCATATAAAACAAGTAAAACACATATAGATAATGTGGTAAGTACTTACATATAGCAGTACATACAGAAAGAAAATGATAAACAGTCCTAAAATAAGCAGGGAATGGTCACATCCACTTGAGGGAAGGAAATAGTCCAAATGGGATTGGAAAGAATGAGTGTAGCGTCTTGTTCCAGATACCAATATGCAAAAGAGAACAGAAGAAAAGATCCAATAGTGTAGACTGTATCTTCCGCTTCTTTATGAGAATTCAAAGTGAAAGGTATCACACTCACCTATATTAGAGCTAGAACTAGCTCAGGTGTACTTCGCATTCAGTGGTATTAGTCCCCCACTGGTGGGATATAGACGTATTCGCGTAACGAAGATCCTCGAGAGAGAAGAGGGTAACACAGAATAGTGCTCACTGTATAAATGTGGTAATGTTATAGAAATAGAATATATATAAAATAAAATGACTGTAGCGGTCATGCTACATAGTAGCATCTATTCTCTGTTTGTATTCGCAACTCTGTCTCTCAACTTCAAGACTGCACTGTTCCTATGGAACTCCCTACAGCCAGCCTCCTTTCCTTTGAAAAATCACAAAAAACTCCCTTCTTCAAAACATATATCAATCAATCAAAGTGATTAACCTTCCCTCCTTATACCTCACTGACCCACATTCTCTCCTGCAACTGTGTCATCTAAAAAAACTATGCCTTTATTGTAAACTATTCTTGCAACCTACTTTTCCTCTTAGCAGGACCATCAGCACCTTCTGTTCCTCTATGTCCAATTTATCTTGTTGAAAATACTTGTTTATTAGTCCACCTATCCTACAGTGTTGCAGAATTTGTTGGCACTTTATACATAATAATAATAACAAATATGCCCTTTAAATGGACAAATGTGTGTTTAGAATAGCCCAGAGCACTGTACAGGGGGATTGACATACCAGAGTCAAGAATATCAGCTATTTACTTTCCAAGCTAGAACCCTCTGATTTCCGCTGCTTCTGTCAAATCACTGAGTTTAATTATAAAAGTACCTGTAGTTGTAGAAGAATTTCGAGTGCTAATGCAATGCAAGAAGCGACATTGTTCTATTGATCATTAACTAGGATTAGCCAATTAATACACTGGCGGAGTGCTGCCTTAGGTTACAGTTCAGCTGTTGTATTGTTCTAATTCATTCACTTATGTCTTTAGAATTCTAAATGAGAACATGCAGAAACCACTTAAAGTTTGTTTTAACTAAGTCAGGTTTTGTTAATTGTACAGCTACAATATTACCCTAGTAATTGAGTTTAGATCAGCGAGTGTAAGTGTCAAACATATTTTTTAGGCATGAAATGTGTTATCTGACTAACTGCTCTATCTTACACCCCCTACATTTACATCTTTTTAACACTGTTATTTGTTTTGTTCCCACACATTAAAGGGACACTATAGTCACCCAGACCACTTCAGCTCAATGAAGTGGTCTGGGTGCCAGGTCCCTCAGATTTTAACCCTTTAGATGCAAACATAGCCATTTCAGAGAAACGGCTATGTTTACATTTTGGGTTAATCTAACCTCTAGTGGGTGTCTTCCAGACAGCCACTAGAGGCGCATCTGCGACGCTGGAGGCATATTATGCCTCCATCCCGCAGAGCGTCCATAGGAAAGCATTGAGAAATGCTTTCCTATGGACACTTTGAAAGCGCGCGGCACTGCCGCACATGTGCATTCGGCTCCGCTGATGTCAGACGGGGGAGCTGACGTCGGCGGGGGAGAGGAGAGGTCACCAGCGCCAAAGGAGCCCGGCGCTGGATTAAGGTAAGTTGCTGAAGGGTTTCCTGACACTATAGTGATCCTTTAAGGTTATTATGTATTAGAATACATGTATATTGTCTGTCTAAAAGACGGTGATTGTCGTGGGGAAAATGGAACTCCCTGCAAATCTAGCTGTATGCAGGCCATATTAACAGAAGGATGGATGGATGCTGTGGGGTAATTCACCCCACAATGTTCCTTAGAGTCATATTATAGTGCTTGGGAAATGAGTTAGAATTTGGCATTGTTGGAACAAACTAGTTCTCCTAGATGCAGGAACCTGAAAACGATATGCTTGGTTAAGCCATTATATAAACTAATGCCATAGTTTCTCTCTCTTTAGAAATTAGAAATATTAAAGGACCTCTAAACAAAATACCCAGTACAATGCACTCCCAGCCTTTACCCCTGCCTTCAGAGAGCCTCAAGTTCCTACTTAGTCGCTTGTGCTAGCTGTCCAGAACTAAGCGCTGATCACATTAAATCAATGAGGTAAGCCAATCACTGTTTTATAATAGGTTGGCTGCTTACTTGGGGGTGCTAGGGCATTCCTGTTGTGGTTATGGTGATTGAAGTGTTCCTTTAAGAATATCGATATTGTATTGACTGCATCATGGAACATTAATGCTGCTGTACATGAAATCAATTCCCATTATCTATCAAAACATTTTTGTAAGGTCTTGTTAATGAGCAGGCCATGATTGGATCCATTATATATCTATTCAATGCTCTAAAGTCCAGGCTTCCCCAAACTCCGGCCCTTCAGATGTTGCTGAACTACAACTCCCATGATTCTTAGCCGATCTATTTCTTTCATAGAATCATGAGAGTTGTAGTTCAGCAACATCTCGAGGGCCGCAGTTTGGGGAAGCCTGCTTTGTGTGCAGTAGGCAACCAGCATCATTTAAGCCAGTGAGATATTTGTGAAATCGGTCTGACTGTCATTTGCCAAAATTCCGTGTATATACATATTCTGTTGGTTACTACGTGGGAGGTAACCCTGGGAGACTGTGTACCCAAAAGTTAAGTTGGATTTTTTTTTATATTTTGTTTTATTTCACTGGTGTCAGGTGGAATTATCACATTTATATTCAATGATGGCAAAGCCTCACAGGAGTTGCAGTAACTCAATAGCCGGGAATGTAGTTTTGGCCGCCCCTGACATACAGTATTTACAAGAACTTTGAAAACACGGCCCACAGATATAGAACTTTTGTACAATAACAACAACAGATCACAGACTGTAGGAGTGAATGCAGAGGATGTTACTGTACTTTTAGCATGGAGATAAAAGTCAAGGTTAGTTTGATATCTCTTGCTAATGCTTATATCGTTATTCTGGTAAACTGTTTCTGAATGTTAATCATCAACTAAATTCTTGTTGACTAGGAAATTTATATTGTACAGTATAATGTCTCTGGAGTGCCTGTTTGTGTGTTCTCATTTGGAAATGTATGTTATGAAGACACAGATCGTGACCTGCCTGATCAAAACAATTCAAAGTGGAGAAACTCGAGACGTGTTGTGAAATGCTTTAGTCTGGTTTGTTAATAAATATACAAATCAAATCAAACTATTTCTGATTTAAGTTTTTTTCTTAAATAAAAAAATGGACTCATTTCAATTTTATTTAAGGCAATTCTAGCTAGAAGTTAACCTGTTTGTGAATTTAGGGAGACGTAGAAAAAAAATAGCAAAACAGATGGCCAATTTTATGCATATTCAATGCAAAACGCTTGTAAATCGTCACTGTTTGCTTCCACCCAACTCATTTCTCCAAATGAAAAAACAATCTTCTACGTTAGTACCAGATATTGCTCACTAAAAGTTTTGAGAATATTTTTGTGAAAATAGCAAAAATATGCAGTGCACAGGCAAATATTCTGTTTGAAGCAAATTCAGGGTTTGTTGCCTGTTCTTAATGCAGACTTTACCTGCCGATACCAAGTACTAATGGATAAGGAGCACTCCACGTACTATTAAACTCCAAGCTCACTGTAGTGGTTATGGTATTAGGAGTGCCCTAGAACCCTTGCATTGCTAGTAGTCCTTTGCTAACAATGCAGAGTCGGAAACTCTCTGTCTGAGCTAAGCCCCGCAGTGCTGGGCTAAGCTCATTGGCTGAGAGCGATTGCCTTGACCTGCAGGGTGCTGAGCTGCTTAGAAGATTCTGGCTCTGCATTGCCAGTAGTAAAGGTAAGGATGAAGGGCACCAGATAAGAAGTAAAACTGTTCTGAAACGGTTTTACAACTTAAAATGTGTAGAAACACTAGATCACTCTTGGCACTATAACCATTACATAGTGCTATAGTGGTTATAGTGTTTAGATTGAGCCTTTAAAACTAGTAGTTAATAACAGCACCCAGGGCAAACATTACCAACACACTATTTATTTGAATCCATATCAGTGTATTATAACATTTTTATTTTATCACTGCCCAGTTATGTATCTCCTTTTATTATATAATAATGAATGCAATTTTTTTTCATAATTACATAGATATGTCATAACGGGTATTTCTCTAAACCATGTCACATAATAGGCATTTGAGTTGACTGGTTTTAAGATAAAAGTCAAGGTTAGTTTGATGTCTCTTGCCAATTATACATGGCAGTTTTATGGACAAAAGTCTGCCTCTTTAAATTGATCTAATAGAATAGGTCACAAAGAATAGGATGAAATATCTGTTGCATATGTTTGGAAGTCCAAGATATTTCTAGATATTATCTGGTATTTGACCTGATTTTTTGTTATGTCTCTTTCACAAAAGCTTTGTGCAAACTCTTTCGGTTTAATTTCCTGTATACATAGGAACACATAATTATAGAGTTGGAGTAAAACAAAATCTCAGAGTCAAAGTTTGCACAGGCAATCTATTCCACTGTACAATTAAAATTGTCAGTTTGCAGATGTGTTATAAATATAGCATGAGCACTTAATGGGAAATTCATTCTCTTGGAGGAGAGGTGGACTTTCTGAATTCTGAGCTTTTACACAAAAATAATTAGTTTCTCAAAAACAAAATAGCTGGATAGGAGACACCTCAAGGCTTCCACAGGAGAATAAACAATAGGAATCAGTTTGATACGGTGATTGCTGCTGCCAGAATAATGACCCGCAAATAGTTTTGGTTCAATGACTGTTCACTCCTTGTGACTGCCATGTGATAGCAAGAGATTAGAGATTTTTCAATCAAAAGACAAACACGGATACAGATGGCACAATGCACAACAAACAACTACGTAGTGCTTACAAAAAATAGCTCCTCAGTCTTTTATGCATGTACATTATTTTCTGTATGCTTGTATATGTATGTCAGCTGTAGCTAACTCACACTAATATCATGAAGACGTGACTGCCTTTGTGCACTGAGATTAGATAACCCGCATTGTGTAGATGAATACAGAGAAAATACTGTATTGCGTTTGAAAAGATGGTCTGGCATCATGAATTTCTACCCTTTGGGTAAATCTAAACATTACATTTTGCAGTATAAATAAGTTTCGTTTTCTAGGGTTTGTATTCATAGATTTATTCTTTAGAGGAACATTTCAAATACCATAACCACCACAGCCCACTGGCTCTAGTAATGCCCTGGTACTCTCCTTGTGTAAGTATTCGTTTAAGAAAAGTTTGACAACTCACCTAGGGTCTGCCAAGTGGTTGTCACCTTCTCCTCCGCTGGAGGCTGATCGCATTTCTAAGAAGCTTCAGTTAGCTACCCTGAGCCAAGCCATGCCATGCAGGGCCATCTAAGACCTGCACTAACAGAGCTTCCTGGTTGCAGAGGAGAAGGTGACCAGCTCACGACAGTCCTTTGTGCAGGGACAAAATGACCTTAAAGTGTCCATTTAACAGACCTAAAGCTACTATACTAAACATAACTCTGAATTTAGTTCATATAACCTTTGCCCCATCTCATTTAAATAACTTGAGTAGAATATCTATTCTCAGTGTTTCCAATAGTTTATAAAATGCACTTCTAATATTTTTATGACTGTGATTATTTTGGGCAATACAAGTTTGCTTTGAAATTTCTTACTCCGTTTCTTCATATTAGTCGCCAAGAGATGTTGCCTGCTTGAAAAAAAAGCTCAATGAAATGCGTCCTGAGTTATTTTTGCATCAGAACCCCCCATCAAAAATCAATTCGTCATCAGGACACTTTGCTCCGTATGGCTACTTTCTTGATGTCCTCCAGAGAAATATTCTGCTGCTTTTTACAATAATGGTCAGTCATGTAATCTAAATGTGAGTTGACATTCTCTAATTTAATACAGTTACAACTTCTAAATACATTATTTTCTACTCCACTTTTAGATCTGGAATTTGATCAATATTTGAAGTGTGTTCTGCAACCAATGGATTCTGAATGATTTCTCTAGTAAATTACAGCAATACATCTCAGTCCGTTCAAGACAGATACTATATCATCTAGAAAGGCTTCAATCATTTGACACAATTAATACACAATTAAGGCACTTGGTATTCTACTTGGGCATAAATACATCAGATGTATCTGAATATAATGTGTTCAAAAAGGGACACTTTAGGCACCCAGACCACTTAAGCTCATTGAAGTGGTCTGGGTGCAGCGCCCCTATCAGTTTACCCTGCAATTGTAATTATTGCACTTATTGATAAACTGCAATAATTACCTTGCAGGATTAACTCCACCTATAGTGGCTGTCATTAGGCCTGCACAAAGACCTCCAGTGTCAGCTAAAGCCCCACAGGAAAGCATTAATTCAATACTTTCCTATGCGGTAGTTCTCATGCGAGCGGGGCACTTGCGCGCATGCGCATTAGGTCCCCGATGTCGGCAGATGTCAGGAGAGATGGAGTGGAGGCAGAGCTTGACCTAGAGCCGAGGGATACTTGCGCTGGATTCAGGTAAGTGACAGAAGGGTTTTTAACCCTTAGGGCACTGCATGGGGGGCATGTGAGCGAAAGGGGCACTGTAGGGTACTATAGTGCTAGGAATGCAACTTTGTTCTGGGTCCAAATCCTTAAATCTTTCCCTCATTCTGTACAGAGTATTTATGCTGCTATCCTTTCCCTGTCACTATGCCTTGTCAATCTGAGGTCTTTATTACTACTGTTTCTAGGCCTGTTCTCCTGCTTCTCTCCATTTTTCCTGAGTTGAAACTACAGATTATGGATTTTCTCTACCTCATTGTTTGCTTTGACTACCTCCATTGTTACCGCTTTCTACTTGTCTATATAAGGCCATTATCTCTCTACTGTTCTTAATTACATTCTGCATCCTTTCTGTTGTTGCTGTCACAGGATTTCTTTAGAACGTGGATCTATAAAAATCTGTTGGTTATTTTTCTGTAACTGTATACGTTCGTTACAAAGGGAGTAAGGATATTTATTCCTTTTAAAAACCTTTTCTGTTATTTATTTTATTTTATACAGTAGCTCATATATTTTATTGTATATCCTTTATTTTTGCATTGAAAGCCGTATCACAATTTTAAAACCATTTTTATAGAAAGTTGAAAAAAGGGCGCTTTAAATAATAATGTAATTGTTCACTTTTATGTATATGCCAGTATTTGAAATAACATGCCTTTTGACCTTTTGTTACTGGACCCCTATAGCTTCACATTTTCTAGTTGACATTATAATATTGAAGTGATAATAAAGCATTTTTTAATGGAATTATAAAAAAAAAATTTTGGACTTTCTTTTCATACTGTAAATTATTATCAAAGCTAGAGGTGGAGCTTGTCAATTAATTGTTTGGAGAAGCAACATTTTTGTTTAAAATAAACAGCAGTTTTGGAAAAAATACCAATTCCTAAGAACTTAAATATATAAGATGACAGCATGTATCAACATTGGAAACCATGCGGCAATAAGTCCAAACAGTGGCAAGGTGCACCAAAGATGTTGGAGACCTTCTACATCAGTCACAGACACCGTGTTCTTCCAAGATGGTATGTGTTCTGGAAGGCCACATGTTCCTCCTTAAAGAAGACATTATGAATAAGGTGAACAAGATAGAAAATCACATTCTTAAATGCCCAATGATGGCTCTTTAATTTATGCCAGTAAGACAACTTTAAATGTTAATGGCGGACATCAAAACATTGCTCACTGCAGAACATGCCATTGTTAAAGAATGGTGGTAATGGTGGGCCATATCAAAGCTGGAGATAACACAAGCAACACCAAAAACAGAGTGACTTGCAAATGCAGTTTGAATACTTAAAGCAAGCACAAGCATCCGTCGAGAGACATGGAAGTCCAGTCAAGACAGAGGAACATCAAGATAGGTGTATTAATGAAAAGCATGTCTCATCAAGAGATACAACAATTTTTAGGCCATTATTTTCTTTCTCCATGTTCCATACAAAGTCAAATGTCCTCTGTGCAGGATTTGCCATCATACTAGTTTGAAACCTTCAAGCTTACATTCTTTTCTGATTTATGACATTCTGCAATAAGTTAGAGGCAGTGTTTGTGACCTGTGATTTTGTGGGAACAAGCTATTTCTTACAGTTGTGGACCACAACACACACTGAATTTGAACAGAGAGGTGTGACAGTTTTACCTTGACTCCATTTCCTTTTCAACAAACTTACTAAGGAGCAGGACACCAGGTTATCCTAAGCTTCATCACTGTTTTGGGACAATAACAACAATAGTGTCTATTTCCTTTCATTTTGCTGGGTCTGCGACAACAAGGTCACAATCTCCTGCATCTTCCATTACCCGAAGAGGATACTCGGTGTGGGCATACATTTTAGAATACACTTTTTCTGATAACTAGTGTATGCTTGTAAAAACCAAAGGAAAAAAGTTACCTACGCTCTCTCCTTAATCCCTCTTTACTGTGATTTAAATTTGCGCTCTATCATATTTCCTCTGACACAGCCATATGCCTGCTTCCGATACTTTATGTTTATAGAGCAAATCATTTTCTCAAATGGAGTGTCTACTGCTGAAATTTGGTATAATTTTATTAGCACAGCAGCAACATGTAGAAGTCAGGACACACATATGAAAATGCCATGGGCAAAATGGCTGCAGAGCAAGAGACAGGATGAGGCAAAACAAGTGCCAACATACTGCTATCAGTAATCAAATGAACATTTAAAAAATGCAGGCCCACTGGCACACACTCCTACACATGCATACAGATACAAACTCAAAGACAGATACGCTTTCTGATGAATATGCACATACAGATTGTTTCTCCCCTTCTCACACATACACTCATATATACACATTCCCAGCTATACATATGCATATGCATTCAGAAGCATACATTTGCAGACACATACACACAGACAAATGCACACTACTAGACATACACACACATTTACACAAATATACATTGCCACTCAGGTGCACACACACACACATGCACACTGCCACATGCATATGTACAATGACACACACATAAACACACACAGATACACAATGATACACATATACAGACAAATGTACATTTGAGCCACTCTCCTCTTTTCATACCATTTATGTATAGGAGGGTGCCGTCGCGGGGGTCCAGTGGGCAGTGTGCTGTTGCCAGAAGGTGGTTAATTTTACGCTCACACAACTCTGTGTGTCGCTGGGAGGAAGTTATATATAATCATTTCATCCCAGTGGTGCCACGCCATGGAGGAGCCAAGCTGTTGTGTTCTGGCCAGGGTCCTGGTTCAATGTGACTGCTAAATGCTGGTCAGGGAAAACTACTGTGGCTGGCCCCTATTCTGAGACAAGAGAATTGATGTAGGATGTCCACCAGCATATTTCATGGGTGAGTTCTGGTTGGGTTTTAGGGAATTTTGTATGCCAAAAGCAATGAACTGGATCACTTTCATTCTAAGCCATCCTCTACCAGTAAAATAACCACGAAAATGTACATATAACATTTTTGCACTTAACTCAAGAGTTTGTTTTCACCAGTCATCTACGCGTGTCCCAAAATTCTAAATGTAGCATCTCAAATTTTAAATTCCCTGGTCAAATTCCAACATTTTTAGGTTGTAGTGAATAACCCGGTTAGTTTTAGGAAAGCTCTATGATGATCAATGTCTAGTACATTCTGTGATGATATCAGGAGGTTTCAAGCAGTACCGTGGTTAGGATCCTGGCACAGCCAAGGGCATGCATGGGCCCTGTAGCACTAAGTGGTCTAGTTGGGGAGATCTATATATCTTCTCTAGCTGAACCACATTGGAAAGTAGTAATAGGTACGTTTATCAGATGGGAGCCTCCTCAGAATTCCTTATCAGATGGGATGCCATCGTTACTATGTAGCTAATGTAACTCTAACAGCTGAGGGCTCAGACGCAGGGCAGTCTGCGGAGAGGGATGGGACATAGCATGTTATCCCACTCTTTGCCGCCCCATGTTGGATTATTATTTTATTTTATTATTTATAAAATATTTTACCAGGAATGATACATTGAGATTTCTCTCATTTTCAAGTATGTCTTGGGTTTGCAAGCTATAGCATCTCAGGTAGCACTGCCTAAGAGGGTAGGGGCAAGCAATATACACTGGTCAAAAAAATAAAAGGAACACTTAAACAACACGATGTAACTCCAAGTCAATCACACTTCTGTGAAATCAAACTGTCCACTTAGGAAGCAACACTAAATGACAATCAATTTCACATGCTGTTGTGCAAATGGGATAGACAACAGGTGGAAATTATAGGCAATTAGCAAACACCCCCAATAAAGGAGTGGTTCTGCAGGTGGTGACCACAGACCACTTTTCAGTTCCTATGCTTCCTGGCTGATGTTTTGGTCATTTTTGAATGCTGGCGGTGCTTTCACTCTTGTGGCAGCATGAGACAGAGTCGACAACCCACACAAGTGGCTCAGGTAATGCAGCTCATCCAGGATGGCACATCAGTGTGAGCTGTGGCAAGAAGGTTTGCTGTGTCTGTCAGCGTAGCGTCCAGAGCATGGAGGCGCTACCAGGAGACAGGCCAGTAGGAGACGTGAAGGAGGCCGTAGGAGGGCAACAACCCAGCAGCAGGAGCTACCAGGAGAGGCGCTACCAGGAGACATGAAGGAGGCCGTAGGAGGGCAACAACCCAGCAGCAAGACTGCTACCTCCGCCTTTGTGCAAGGAGGAACAGGAGGAGCACTGCCAGAGCCCTGCAAAATGACCTCCAGCAGGCCACAAATGTGCATGTGTCTGCTCAAATGGTCAGAAACAGACTCCATGAGGGTGGTAGGGGGGCCCGACGTCCACAGGTGGGGGTTGAGCTTACAGCCCAACACCGTGCAGGATGTTTGGCATTTGCCAGAGAACACCAAGATTGGCAAATTCACCACTGGCTCCCTGTGCTCTTCACAGATGAAAGCAGGTTCACACTGAGCACATGTGACAGACGTGACAGAGTCTGGAGACGCTGTGGAGAACGTTCTGCTGCATGCAACATCCTCCAACATGACCGGTTTGGCAGTGGGTCAGTAATGGTGTGGCATTTCTTTGGGGGGCCGCACAGCCCTCAATGTGCTTGCCAGAGGTAGCCTGACTGCCATTAGGTACCGAGATGAGATCCTCAGATCCCTTGTGAGACCATATGCTTATGCGATTGGCCCTGGGTTCCTCCTAATGCAAGACGATGCTAGACCTCATGTGGCTGGAGTGTGTCAACAGTTCCTGCAAGACAAAGGCATTGATGCTATGGACTGACCCGCCCGTTCCCCAGACCTGAATCCAATTGAGCACATCTGGGACATCATGTCTCGCTCCATCCACCATTGCACCACAGACTGTCCAAGAGTTGGCAGATGCTTTAGTCCAGGTCTGGGAGGAGATCCCTCAGGAGACCATCCGCCACCTCATCAGGAGCATACACACTGGCATTGTAGGGAGGCCATACAGGCACGTGGAGGCCACACACACTACTGAGCCTCATTTTGACTTGTTTTAAGGTCATTACATCAAAGTTAGATCAGCATGTAGTGTGTTTTTCGACTTTAATTTTGAGTGTGACTCCAAATCCAGACCTCCATGGGTTGAAAAATTTGATTTCCATTTTTTTATTTTTGTGTGATTTTGTTGTCAGCACATTCAACTATGTAAAGATCAAAGTATTTCAGAAGAATATTTAATTCATTCAGGTCTAGGATGTGTTATTTTTGTGTTCCCTTTATTTTTTTTGAGCAGTGTATTTGTGCTGCTTACTTTGGAAGGACTAGATTTGGGATCTGTGTATGTGTGTTTCTAATTGTGTGTGCATCTCACTGTATGTCTGTTTGACAGTGTGTGTGTGTTTAACTATGTTTCTGTGTGTATGTGTGTGTGACTGTGTTATTTACAGTGTGTATGTATATGTGTCTGACATCAGTGTCTGAAAAAAGGAACATGTGTATGTGTGTCTAACAGAGTGTGTGTTTAACATTGTGTATCTGTGTGTATCTGACATTGTGGACCTTGTGTATGTGTGTCCAAAGGTGTGTGTTTTCTGGAAGAGTGCATGGTATAACAGTTTATCAATGTATATCTGTGTGTGGCAAGGAGTGTGTATCAAGACATGGGGCCTGGACAATTTTTTTTTTTATAAAGGGACCCTGAGACTTTAGTCCTGGCTGATAAAGAGTCTTTAAGGAGCAGATTGCAATGAAGGCATCGAAACAGTTAAATCAGATGGGTTGTGCTTTCAGCTATAACGAACATTTACCATTTTTTGAGAAATGTAATTTTTCTTACACAATCCTCCTGTGTAAATAAAGTTTCTAGCACATCTTCAAATATTGACAAGCATATCTTCACAGTATAATTTTTTTTTTTTAATTTTAAATTTTCCATTAAGCCTAATCTGAGCAAACAAGCATTGGATATTGTAATACAAAGAATAAAGCACAGAGGCTTGTTGTGCTTTTGGTTTAAATATTGTTAGCTCAGAAAATGTTAAAGGGTCATCGCGTTATCTCATTTTATTGGCAAATCACCATGTATTTTAATATTGGATCCGCTGCTTGTAATCCCCCCATGCGCTTGTATAAATGTTAAGCATATCATAAAAAGTTATTTTACAAATGACACGGAGAGCTGGTTTAAATGTTACTCTTACAAATGCTTGACATTCATCGGGGCTGATAATACTGGGGATCATAAAAACACGTAGACCCTCTGAATTTTAATCTAGGTAAAAAGTAGTTTTTTCATTTTTTAAACTAATTTAATGAAATAAAATATTGCAGCGCAACCTTTAATATGCAAAATGCATAACCTAATGATTACTATTGATTTAATTTAAGTAACCCATTTAAAGTGCAAATGTCCTTTAAATAAATGTAAAAAGAAAATCATAGAAGCATAATGCATATTAAAATGCAATGGATGGTTATTCATCAAACTCCACATTTATAGTGGACAATTAGGAAAATGTATTTGAAAAAATAAATGAAAGGGGCACTCTAGGTGCCAACTCAACTTTCATGCATGTTATAACTTTTGGATTAAATACTTGATATATTTTTGCAAACCTACATTTTGGCAGAAATGTTTTGCAGAATCTTAAAGGAAAGCTGTCATCATTTTTATTATTACTGAAAATAGAAGATTGCATGCAATATAGCCTCTGTGGGCATCATTTTGTAATGTGTTATTAACGTTTTGTCCCACCTCCTGTCTTACTCCTGCCCTGTGGGGGCAGACATCTTTAGTCTTCTTCGGTCAGAGACCTACAAATCTGCTGACACTATCATATTTGGGAGTACACATTAGCTTTTCATTAACAAACATGTTTTTTTGTCAAATAAACTTGACTTTCGGCTAAACACGCTCCAAAAATGTTATTTCTTAAAGTGAGATATAAAATTTAAGTTTAAAGTAGCCGAACTGGAAAAATTCTCTAAGTCAACTATGCTTGTAGTTGAATCAATGCTTCCTATGGAATTTTCCGCATTATGTGACCAAGTTTTACTCAGTCAGTGCCGTGGAAGCGCCTCTAGTGGCTGTCAGTATGTGTTAAAATGCAGGGTTAAAAAGACAGGGCTACTGCTCCCCGACCACATAGAGATGACCTGGTCAGGGTGACTTTACTGGTCTTTTAACTAGACACAGGCATCAAATCTATCAGACGTCCTATTTTTGCATTTCTACTCTCTACTATGTGAGTGTAAACCTCTGTAGCAAGTGGAAATTCACTAAAGGTTAGTGTTCCCAGTGGCAAGTGGCATATATGTGTATGTGTATCTGTGTATGTCATCATGTGTGTCTGTGTGTCTGCATGTGTATCGCTGTGTCAGTGTGTGACGTGTGTATCTGTGTATCAGTGTGTGTATCTGTGTGTGTCTGTGTACCTGTGTGAGTATGTGTATCCGTGTGTGTATGTGTATTAATGTATACATTACACACAAATGCACACCTTCATTCAAACACCAACATTCACACACATACTCCATGCAAAAACATGCTTACATTCAAACACAAATGGTGTGTGATTGTGTGTATATATATATATGTATATATATATATATATATACACCCAATATACACACACATGCACTGCATCCACTACACATGCACTAACCCACACCATATCCACTTTACACACACTGCATCCTTGTGGGCCGACTTAGAGGCGAGCTCTGGGGGCTTAGACCCTGAGTTGTGTTAGAGGCCCCAACATTTCTGGTGGCGTCCCTGTCTTGATACATTCAGGATTAGTCAGCATATCTCTAGGTTCTTACACTGAGCTCCACTTTACCATTGTTAACAAACAAATGTGTGATGTAATTATATGTTCTTACTGTGAGCTCGGCCTTTGTCTAGATAGCATTGCTTTTGTTTATGGAATATATTAACAAAGTATTTTCAGGAGCAGATACTTACCTTTTTTATTTCACTTCCAGAAAGCAGGCAAGCAAAAATCTCCCAATCTGATACCAAATGTAAAAATGTAGCATTTATGTGAAAATAGTGAATTGTTTGTGTCAGGATTTAGCAGGATCTCTGAAAAATAGCCAAATTATACATGGAATTTGAAGATTATTCCTGCATTTTGCAACAAGGAGGCACGCTCAAAGCTTAGTAAATTATTATTCTTATAATAGCTCTATAAATGCTTGGTGAATAGGTTATAAAACGTCTCTGCTATGTTTAAGATATTTTTAAAGTTTCTTTGTCATCAGATTTTTTGATTTGTCATATAACTCTTTAAAAATGGACTACATTGTGCAATGAACATTTTACAATATAGTCAGCATATTAAAGGATTTCTAATGTGGTCAAAGCTATGACAGAGGTAGCATTCTGCATCACAGAGCAGGTCAAACAAACACCCTTCTCTGTGCAGTGGAATTTTGAGAAATAAACAGTTTTTTTTCTGTGGTTGTGGTTTGGCTAGTGGCTTCATGTACTTATAAGCAGTTAAAAAAAGAATATGGTTTGTTTAGATTTGAATACAATTAGTTTGTTGGAAATTGTATTGCTGAGTGATTTATGGGGATAAAATTTCAGGTTATAAAGTGACTTTAATTATTATAGCATTGCAGATTTATTTTATATTAATGAGAAACTTCAAAATAACGGTAAACCTTCTGTATCTGTCATGGTATATGCAAGTTTAGATAAAGAAAGAGAGATGGCAATAAAGGTTAAGCCCATCTTTTAAGGATCTACACATGTGTGAAAGGCATTAAAGAAAGACTATAGACACCAAGACCACTTCATCTCATGGAAGTGATCTGGGTGCACTGTCCATGCTCCCTTAACCCTGCAATGTAAAGCCATATAGCCTAGAGGCTCTTCATGTAGTTTCACAGAGTTTGCATGAGGATGTCCAGCAGTTTGAAAAATCTCATAGGAAAACATTGAGTGACCCTATGGGGAAGGCCTAATGCAGCACTCGCTGCGCAAGCACAATAGGCTCCCCCATTAGTTAATGTCGGCGGAGGAGCCTGACCCTGCTCCTAAGGAATTGGATGCTGGAATCAGGTAACTGGAAAAAAAATAATTTTTTTTAACCCTTTCATTGCCGGGGGAGGAGGAGACAGAGGATTCCTCCAGTGTTAGGAATACAGCCTTGTATTTCTAACACTATAGTGTTCCTCCAAATGCTGTTTATTGTTTCATGCACACTGACATAATGGATTGTAATAAGAAAACTCACTCATCCAGTTTTTTATTTACAGAACTTGCTCTGACCCATTGCCAAGCAGGATGTTACCTCCTTTTTATTCCTCCTCCTTAAAATGCAATTGACTTGCTTTCTACAAAAATAATTAAACCAGACTATTAAGTATAATTATCCATGGAGTGTCTAATTAAAACATGTAACTGGTACCCAATGACAGAATATGTGACGTCTAAATTGTGACAATAAACTCATTTTGTTACAGTGTAGCTGCTTGTGTGAGCTCTTTATTTGCTGATTGAAGTGGATCCGTCACATTCTGGGTTCTCTGCATATTTTACAAAGACTCCCGATGGTGGCATTGCCGACTTGCGATGCAGTGGCCTGGAGATGCAGTGTAAATAACCGATATTCTTTCTTTAGCTCCTGACCCTTCATCTGCCAGGAGCCCACGTCAGTTTGAGAGTACAATACTGATATCTATAGAAGATCCAATAACACTTTCTCACGATCAGAGAGAGCTGTCACAAGTGACAGTTGAAGAAGTTGACAATACATGATGGTGGTAGCTCCACCTTTTGTCAAGTTTTGTCAGAGGGTAAATACATAAGACAAATAGACAAATAGTCCCGACTTTGTCTTATGTGTTTTGATTGCGCTGGCATTTTAGTGAAATCCCAACACAGTCAATGTGAGTATTTCATAATGATTTCATCTTTACAAAATACTAAATTTGTGGGTAGGGGGTGGTGGGGTGTGGTGATAGAGCTATTTTATCTGCATGTCTTGGGGAGATGTTTAACATATTTACCATTTCGACTGGTCTACCTGCTGTTTGCTGATCCACCAACCTTCATTTGCAGAAAATTCCTATCTAAACAATCTTGATACATGTGTGTCAGTGTATTAGCCAAAAACTTTGGAAGTACCTAGCGAACTCTGAGCTTCCAATCTCTGGCTATGCTGTTCTCATGACTTTCATGTTTCTCCAAGTCCTGTAAATTAGTGGGAATCCATAATTAATAATAATTAGCTCAGTGCAGGTTTGTTAATGAGAAATGTCTATTTGACGCAATAAACACACTACAATGTAACGGCTACCCAGATGGTGAGGGGGTATCAGCTGTTGGAGACGTCCTTTCCCTGGCAAGATGCTGTATAATAATGGAGTTGTTCTTATTCCCATCCACGAGATCCAAGGGTAGAAGCAGGCATAGCTGGAAAATGGAGCAGAGTAATGGTGTAGTAAATCCCCTTTCAAGAACGAGACGAGGCTACGTTTTGAAGGGTCAAGCAGAACTAAAGCTTTAATGACAGACACTCTCTTTTATGTGATTCTGCCCATGCAAGGGAGACACCCACATAATTAACAGTACAGCCAATAAACACAATATACATCCCATACATCTCCTCCCCTTAGATAACCACATAACATAATTAAAATGAACATGTTTTTCCCCAAAGTTTGGATGTACCCCAAATACTTGGGGTACAGGCATAAGTACGGTGTCCTCAGATAGCTTGGTTCTGGGGAACCAATATATCCAAAATTCAGCTCATTCGGTTCAGCCGTTCGGGAGGTATGGAGCTTGAAAGTTTTAACCGACCGCACAGGCACACTGGCCAAAAGTAGTTCCATAAGCTTTGGTCCCTGTTTGTGCGCTGAAAAAGCACGAAAATCCTGCCATCTGCATATAACTTGGTGTTCGCTGGGATCCCCATACATAATATATCCTTTCTACCGAATTGCCGACTGTTCGGTAGTTTCAGCACGAAATTACGTTGTATTGGAGGTCTCAGCGGTGTTCGCCTACTCGAGTGTCCATTTTTAGTTCCAGACACTCGATGGCAAATCACCGCTGTTCGTGCGTAAGATGGCCGCGAACACGTATAAAGTCCCGAAATGGCGGCCACCTAGATTTTACACAAAGGATTCGTGCAGTTATCATGCGAAGGGTATATGCCGGTCTGTGAGGTAAAATACCACTTAACTACACAGCAGAGTGGTCCGGTGTTCGGCAGTTTGCATTCGTTTTTAGTGCTATAACAATTCACATACATATATGCTCTTTTGTATTCCCAGGCTTATGTCTTGTTAAATATGTCCAGGCAGAGATTATAGTTCTGTTACAATAAGCATGGCATTTTCCTATTAAATGTATGAGCCTGGAGAGAGGTGGTGATTAAAGTGAACTTGGGCTCTGCGCTGAGAAAACACATTAAATTAGGATGTGCACCCACAGAAAATTACTAAATCAAAACATACTTAACAAATACACATTTTGCAAAAGAGGTCCAAAATACTATTTTTTTTTGTTATTGCTCTAATGATAATGATAGGTGAATGCAGAGGTTTTCTTTAAAATACTTGGGTATGTTGTTAGACCCTATCTATCTTTTGACCTCCACATAGAAAAACTTGCATCTAAACTTTATCCAAAACTAGGTGCCCTGCCTAAGCCCAGGGGAGGGCTGGCAGCCTTAGGCCTGGAGGGCAAAACCAGTCAAGTGGCTCATTGCACCACCAAATCAGTTCACCATCCATGCCCACCTTTTCCTGGTTTTATAACGGATATTGATGTTATGCTAATCAGTAGCTCTTTGCCATACCCGCTCCTTCACGGCTCCAGGCACTGCTTGTTGTGAGTGTGAGCCACTGTAAATTAGGGGCAGAGGGCACTTGCACTGCGGTAAAGATGGGGCTGGACAGGAGGAGAGTGCAGTGCAATCAGTGCACTCCCCTCCTGTGGGTCACCAGTAGACTGGTGCACCTGCCCAGGATCAGAGCCGGTGCAAGGATTTTGCCGCCCTAGACAAAATAAAAATTTGCTGCCCCCCCATGTAACATCACAATGCCCCACCCATATGAACTAACGCCAGTGCTGCACACAGTGTGTGTTTACATTAAAAAGGCTGCAGGGACCAGCTATAGACACC